>OX439392.1:8114394-8587500 GCA_949319315.1 Zelleria hepariella | reverse complement strand
ACTCCGATCTGCGTGATGTATTGTATATTCCAAAACTTTCATTGGTGCCTAAGGTACACTGTGTTTGGCGTGGCTTCTTTGACTAAGTCTGTATACTAATAGCTGAAATGTCTGACTTATCTTTGGATCACAAAGTAACCAACAACCACCACAACCAAAGAGTATTCTATCTGTCAATCTACGCCAGAGAAAATACACGTCTGGGTTTGAGTGACTGCTGCAGTCTTCTTGGGATAACTATCATGGGCTCCTAAGTTTGAAAGTTTAGGTAAAGTTTAGCTCCTGAAATGCTCCAGTTTTGCATGTCCTGAGTAAGAATAGGAAAATGGCTGATACGAGTTATCCCGAAACCCGGCACTAAAGAATAACTATGTGAAAACATCATCCTAAATTTCCAAATACGAATTTCCAATACAGATTCGTTAAATTTACAGGAATTTTTAATATTATTCATATCTTACTAATTTACAGTCTTTATTTCCAACTGTTCTCTTCAAAACTGTAACCGGATGGTGTTCGAGAAAAAATTGCTGCGTTTACCACCTCAGTGGCAAATATGAATTTTATTTCCCAACCGTCCTTTTCGAGCTCATCAACGGATAATATCGGGGTTGGTTAGCCTAAAGTAGGCCTCCTTAGAGTTTATGCTAGCCTTTAAAAAAAAAAACAAGTAATGAGAAAAGCACTGAGGCAGAGAGTCTACAATGGGCAACTCCTACTTTATTTAAGTCTAGTACTTTTTCATTAAATATCTTGAAGTCGGAAATAATAAATAGTTGATTCGGTCGTGAGCTTCAAGGAAACTGTTGAAAATAAAATTACTATTTACTAAACGCCACTAATTTTACCCAAGTCCCCACCCCGGTGGCAGTTTCGAAGGAGACAGTTGGGAAAATAGGAAATATACAAATTGATTAGTGGAATTGAAACATAAGGAAGTATAAAAAGTTATTTCATATAAATGTTCATTTATAATTTAGGTTTAGGTTCTACTAAATGTAATGAATGAAGTAAATATTAATTGTCACTTAGATAAACCTCTGGTCCCATTTGAAATTTTAATATTTTCCCATGTATTTACTAAATTAATGTTACATACCATACTATTTTTCATGTGATTTACAAAGTAAAAAACTGTAAGTGCCACATACATGTCATTTTACCTGCGATTTATCCATGTAAAACATGGTATGTGAAACATACGATATTTTCAGTCACCTCATCCACGCCGTAAAAAATGGTAAGATTAACATACGATATTTTCTTACTTCGTTACCCCGTCGTAAAGAATCGTAACAACAATATCTCCAAAAGTATTCAAAATACAGCTTTTACTTTAGCACATGAAAATCGAGCCCAAAATAACCTAATTATGGTAAAAATTTCAAACCAAAAGCTTTAAAATCAAAAGAACGGTTAAAGAAAACATCTTTAAATGGCTCTCCTGGAAAGTTAGCTTTTTGAACATACGGTAGTTTACGTAGGAGCCATCGATATTTCGTTTTACCTTCTGCGCTCCAAGACCGACAGCAGCCATGGTTCCTTTGATTACGGATGTCTCCACAGATACAAGTCCTCGATAGTAACCAGCGAGAATATACTCTTCCGCCGTCATGCAACCGTCGGCATAAGCACACCCCATTTCCCCCATGCTATGTCCTGTAAACCAAATTATATCACATAGGCACATTTTTATTTTATTTTTATGTAGCCTCTATAGTGTCCCACTGCTGGGCAAAGGCCTCCCCTTTTTTCTTCCACTCCTCTCTATCCTCGGCTGCGTCTTGCCACCCCGGCAGAAAGGTTGTGAGGTCGTCCCGCCATCTCCGTCTCGGCACATATGAACCATAAATAGTGGTGGTAGAATAATGGACTCGGAAGTTTCGGATCCCGTTGGTGGCATCAGACATAACTAAGTCTTGAATTTATTTAATACTTACATTATACCTACGTTCATTAAAGCTTCGTGTATCTTTACTTACCAATCAAATTATCGGGTACAAGTCCCATGCTCAACAGAACATCAGTCAGACCAATCTGGCAAGCAGTGATGCCCACAAAACAATTAATGATGCTGTCAAAAACCTTTTTGTCATCTGTTGTGATAATGTCAATAACATCCACGCCTTTGGGCTTCAGTACTTCTTGACACCTAATGAAAGGTTGCAAAATGTATTAAAGTATTAAAGTTTTTAGCTTTATTTGTGAATGGATAATTTGGAATGCACAAATATTATAGTTAGTTACCTCTTTATGGCAGCAGCGAATATAGGTATGCGCATGAGCTCCGTTCCCATACCGTTCCATTGAGAACCCATGCCACTGTATACAAACCACAAAGGTTTTTTGGCTGCATCGTAGTACTCAACTTTCTCTTTCACACAAGCAGTTTTGTTACTTTCGTCATTTACTGGGAAAATGTAAGTTGTGTTAATATTGGAAGAGAGAGAGAGAGAGAGAGAGAGAGAGAGAGAGAGGCCCGTGCTCATAAAGGGCTACATCTCAAGTTTTACTGTATCTGAGTTATTGGTAGAAAAATATTTATATTTAGCCTGTAAGACGAGATACTTACTCAATATAGCGTATCCTCTAGCTAAATGCTTTGAGTCTCGAGTCTTCTGTATATTATGGAAAAGTGCAATTACTTCAGGATCTACGGGGTTCGACTTGAAATCTTCAAAGATAAATTCCACCCCTGATTCTTGTCTTGCAGATGCCGTCAGCAAGTAGGGTATCTTAGACTCATAGCGGGTTTTGACCTGTGGAAGCAATGCACACTTTTATAATCATCGTGAATGAGATATAGACAAATGTCTCTTATGCTATTTCTTCTATCTCTTATACACATATGGTAGTGATGGAGGTATTCTTTGTTACGGTACCCTGGCTGGCCTGGGTAACCCTGGGGCGGCACGTGGCCTTGCGGACCACTCTGGTAGGGCCCGTGGTTCTGTTGGTGACCTAATGGTAGAACATGGACTTGCAATCGAGAGACCAGGTTCTATTCCCGGCGCAGGCATGTACCTATGACTTTGTTTCTTTTCAAAGTTACGTACATTTGTGAATCTGAAGTAGCAAAACCACTCGCTAACTGTGAAGGGAAACATCGTGAGGAAACCCGCGGTTGGCTCCATACACACCTCCGCCTACTCCACTCCACGCTGACTTATCTTTCTTGTGGGCTAGGTCAACTAAGCTGTCAGGATGATATAGGTGCTGGCCAAGCCTACTCCATCTAAAACAATGTTCCACGCACTGCAGCGCCGAGTGGTCTCTTCACCCATGTAGTGTGAGTGAAGGTGCCACTGGACGCTGATTAAAACATCTCATTACCTTGATGCTAAGTCCATAAGGACAATAAAGGGGCATAAGCCCGATTTCACCAATTATACTTATTTTTTAAGAACCTTTTACCTTTTTTAAGAAGTCCTTAGCGTAATTTTTGTTTTTACTTAGTTTCATATACCTACATACCTTTGCTTTATACTCTCCTTTGAGCAGCAAATGCCCGTCCAAGCCCGTAAGAGAGATACTATTGATAGCCGCATAGGATCTTCTAAAGGGCCTGTTGTCTGTTACAACGCGCATGCGTCCGTCACTAATAGCAGGTACATCATCACGGGGTGTCTCGTAGTGCAAGTTAGCTGCTATCTGGCCAGTTTGATAAGCCAGGCAAAGCTAAAATTTAAAAAGTATTTAATAAAGACTACTTAATTTACAAAAAAAAAAAAAAAAACTTAAGCTCTATCACGAGTTAGACCTGGCAGACCTATCCTATGGCACCCGCAAAATAGGTTTTGCCATAGTGAAACTTTCTTTGCCGGTCCCGTAGGTCTGCCGGACGTAACAAGTGGTAGAGCCCCAGCAGTAGGTATACCCACTTTAGTCAAAGCAGCTTGAGCTGAAGCAGCATAACTGAATCCCATATTAGACATAACGCTCCCGATAAGAAGAGAATCGTAACGATTCTTGCAAAATACTTCTTGAATAGCTTCCAGCTCTTTTTTGTCCGCTTCAAGTATCGCTAAAAATGAAAAATTATTCAGTAAGTACAATGTGTTCTGCATTGTTTTAAGATATATGTAAGCACTTAGGTACCTGATCCAAATGCCTCAATGTATTCAACGTCGCAAGGCAAAATGTTTGAAGCTTCGTAGAACTCTTTGTAGAAAGACGATAAGACTGAGGGATTCCTAAGAGGTCCATGTTGGTTATTGAAGCTGGCGTCCAATTTGCTGAACTGGGTTTTGACATAACAAACGTTTGCATATATTCTGAAAGTTAAAAAAAAAGTCACACATACAAAAAAAAACTTTGCATGCGTTTTTGGGCAGAGACGTAACAAGGTGTTTTAAATCTTACCTTTTGGCATCTTTTGCTTTCTGAAGAAAGACGACACTGATACATTCAGACGGAGATATGCCGTCAGCATTTTTATCAAAACTCTTCGTCTTTCCATCAGGATTCACCCCCAACAGTCTGTGAAGTTTTACAGATACAGTTTAATAACAGTTTATATTAGGACCTTTAAATAATTTTTATCTTCATCATGTCACTGTGTCTTACCTGCTGTAATGAATTAAACCATGCGGATTAAGATGTGTATTGCAGGCCCCGACGATGGCTGCCTCACAGTCCCCACGCCTCATGGACTCGTAAGCTTTCTCCATACAGACCATAGCGGAGGTGCTGGAGCCGTCAAGAGTAATCGAAGGGCCCTTTGCGTTCAACCAGTAAGAGATCCGGTTGGAGTACATGGTTCTGTTGGCTCTGGAGATAAATTATGCATTTATTACTTATACCTAATTATTGAGGTTGTTTTTTAGAGTTACAATTATTAATAATTTTCCATCGAACAATTAATGTAGGTAGAGCAAGCGACTATTCTAAATATTCTATTTGCATTTTCATTGCAAGAATTTGACAACAAACATTTATAAGTAGCTAATTTGTAGAGATCCATAATTTAGGTTACAGCGGCAGATACAGAACGGCTTTGGATATATCAAAGAAGACGTACTGGTAGAACCTATTAGATTCCAACTTTTAAAAATATCAGCATCAAGTTTTGCTATACTCAAATTACCTATTAGAAAAACTTTATTTCGGCAACGTCGAGCTGTGAATAACTTACCCCAAAATTCCGGTACCCCCCATAATCAAACCGTTCTGCATTGTCAATATCATTTCGGTTTCCGCCAAAGTAGCACCAATAAAGACACCGACTTTCTTTCCGTAAAGTTCAGAAGGGCAGGTGCCTGAAACAATCATTATTTTATACCTCTAGACAAAACAGGTTGACTATTTAAGGCTGGAAGATAGCAGCGTGGCGGGAAATTCAAAATTTTCACAGATTTTTACATTTTGTAGCTAAATTGAGCTATTTTTGTTCAGCGATTTTTCGTTCGCGGCAATAACATAGTATTCTTTTCATTATTGTAAACAACAACATTCAGCCGATTACGTGTACTGGTCTACGAAGCAGTAGAACTACCCAAAAAAAAATTTCGTAGACCAGAACACATAATCGGCTGAATTATTGTTGTTCTGTTGTTTACAATAATGAGAATACTGTTTTATTGCCGCGAACGAAAAATCGCTGAACAAAAATAGCTCAGTTTAGCTACAAAATGTAAAAAACTGTGAAAATTTTGAATTTCCCGCCACGTTGCTATCGTCCACACTTAAGTTTTTATTTAAAAAAAAAATTTAACGTAATTTAATAGATATTTACCTAATAGCAGATTTAGATATTAAATTACGTTTCTTCAATGTTTTTTTTAGGTCCATCTGGTTGGAGGCAGACACTGAATCTTTCACTAATAAAATAAAAATAGTTTTCGTGACCTTGACGAGCCAAACAGTTGACGTTGGATATTTACTTACACCATACATAAAAAATACACTTTATCTAGGTATATCTTGAATTTGGTGAAAGCTACAATTTACATAATATTACGAGTGCAATAACTAACCGGAGTCAAAGATAGCCTGATAGGCTTGTTCAAGCAACTTTCTGGTCATTATATCCGTCATGTGGGCTAAGTGGTAGTGAATCATGAAGTATTGGGCATCGAATTTCTCGAGGTCGGGTATATTGCCAATATTTTTTGTAACCTCAGGATTTTCATAGTTCCAGCGAAGCTTTTGCAAGCAAGTGAAGTTTTCCTGTAAAAAAGGTTAATATGAGTATACTATCTATGATTGAGCTCCAAGATATTAAATAATATATGAGGAAAGAACGCCTTGAATTTAGGGCCTTTGTCATTATTGTTTCATATGCAACAATTACTGTATTTACCTACAGCTAAACTGGGATTACGCGCTTGGTAATTATGTGTTTGCAAAGGCCCAAGTATGACGTCAGACAAATAAAAACGGAAGTATTTACATGGTTGTAGAGTTTCTCCGAGAACTCCTTAACATTGTGGCACTTTGGGTAGAGACCCGAGAGCCCAGAGATGACAACGTCGTCATCTTTCAGTGGTGGCGGTGGCGCGGGCCCCAGCGGTGGGGCCCCGGTCTCTGATGCAGCCGGCGAAAATTCTTGAGGTGTTGGTGGCATTCTGGCAAAAAAAAGTGCTTATTAGTTTTTTTTCTTGTCTGTTTTATTGGTGTACAATAAATTGTATTTTATCTTTATCTTATCTTTTTTATTCCCTGTTGGTACAATAGTTCAACACGTAATGGAATTTCCTACGTGAGTGCGAGACACTATCTACCCGAACTTGTAGGTAAGTGTATGAAACAGGCCATCAGCGGTTGTTAGAATCCGCAACTCAAAAGGGCAAAATGGACCATTATACAAGGTGTTACAAAAGTACCTAACTCTTTTTACATGGTAATAGCACCCGGCGATAGGGATCACAACATATTTTTTTTTTGCTCTATGCCGTCACGTTAAATAATAAAATGTGAACGAAATGGCGGGAGAAAAGTATTTTTTAAATATTGTTTTCACTGACTTTCACAATGTTTTAACAACAGTAACTCAAAGCTATGTAAATATGAAATTTAATTTTTAAATTTGTGCTAATAACAAAAACAAAAAAATCATAAAAAAAATTCAATTTTGAGGTTATAAAATAAAAATTGTTTATTTCAACTTTTTTTTACACATTTGACATCCTGTTGACCAGTAGGTTACACCCTATAAAAAGAGTTAGGTACTTTTGTAACACCTTGTATAGTGCGTCTCTCTTTCTGTCCGTCTGTCACACGGCCAATTTATTTGCTTCTAAACTACTGGACCGATTGAATTGAAATTTAATACACATAATTATGTAAGTCGGTGACCCAAATACAGACTCTGACAGTAGCAACTGTCACGCCGTGGACTCGCTTTTTAAATTAGAGTTTAGTGGACTTTGTATTTTGCATGACTGTTTCATTCTTCGAAGCATTTATTGTAACTGTTGTTGAATTTTTACTAGAAGCATTTTTTCTTCTCGTGACCTTGAAGAGCCAACGGGGTAGACTCTACCCTGTTGATGAATTGCTCTAACTCTACCCGGTAAAGCAACTAACGGTAATTTTATTATACCCCTAACACGTGGAGGGAACTGATAAAAATCACAAAACTGTAACGACGTAACTAAAAATCTAATAAAATATTGACAGAGGAAAAGTATTTGTGACATATTGTTGTCTTGGATTTTCACAATATTTTAGCAACTTTATTTTTCTCTTAGGAATGGTATAGCAAGAAGGCTGTGGTATAGCACACACAAAAAGGTGTTTGAATTTTCTTAAATTTCATGCCATGTGGTTGAATGCCAATAATGCCATACATGTTCACATAGCTACCTACCTTAAAAAAAAACAACACAAGATAGATTATTGGGGTAGCGCTAGTTTTATTAACACGATTAATTGACAAAATATGTACCTTTCAGGCGAACTTGTAGTTTAAGACTAAATTGTGAAGTTTTAATTACAGTACCTATTATTTTTGTACCTACTGTTTATTAAGTAAGCACTGTAGAGTAAAAAGTAGTTGAAAATAAATAACAGTGATTTTGCGAGTACACAGGGTGTGTCGTTGTTGTTGTCTAAATTTAGGTTTATTTTACTTCCTGCAGGCTTAGCCAATATGGAGGTTTACAACGTGCAACAGAAAGATCCAGTCATTACTTCAACAATACAAGAAACTTTTACTATACTTAGAAGGACCAACTGTGATATCTCAAAAAATATTTCATACATTAAATTTTTATACCGTAAATTTTATTTATTTGTAGATCTGTAATTTTAGTATAGAACAGTTTGCTTTTTTTTACATTAGTACACCAAAAAGCTGCAATACAAGGAAAGTAAAAGCTGCAATACAAGCAGCTTTTACTTTGTAAGGGTGGCATTAATAGTCGTCGACTCAAGCAAGATCGAACTCAAGTAGGTGATCTCAGAAAAGTCAAATGCTAATGTCAAGCCTTGGCTATGTCAGCAATGTCAATCTCAAGATAGTACTGACAGCTACCTACTCAAGTTTGACATTAGCCAAGGCTTGACATTACTATTTGACTTTTCTGAGTTCACCTACTCAATTCTTCTGGTTTTTGTTTTGTCATCCTTCTATCTGGTTTCTCAAACAAGAACAGACAGAATTATAAATTCTTATTTTAAGATTAGGTAAAACTGTGGATGTTTGTGGAGGTGATCCTAGAATTCAATACTGACAACACCATTTATTACTTAAATTACAATTATTTTCGTTTTTTAATTGAACCCGGGACCTTAACCTTACAGAAACAAAGGAAATTTACGTAAGCCATAATCAGGTCACCTAACGCTTAAAGTGACATAACACTAAAATAGTATCTACGTAGGTACTTACCGCGGCAAAAGCAGGAAACTACCTTTCGTCCGTGACTTCGCCCACATGGCAATGGTTAGATTAGAACCATCACATTCACCGAAAATCTCACGCTAGCGGGCGTGGTAGATACCTCTACTATATTTTGTTGTTGGTTTGTTGAGGTTGAAAAACAATAATATGTTTGCAATAACTATTTTTGAAAAGTTTTTTATACGGTTAAAAAATTCGCTCGGGACAGGACTTGGACCCGCGACCTCTTGCATACCTACCGTGCAGGCGAGCTCCCGAGCCAAGTAATTGTCGATGCTGTAATAGGCACTCAGTATGTATTTTTTTTAAATCCGTAAATGCCACTGCGTAATATTTTCGCAATCCGATGACTTTTTTTCTGACAGTTTTTCTGTAGCTATAACGGTTAATGGTGCTGCTTCAACGCGCCACCCTGTATAATGGAAATAGGTTTTTTTTTATTTACATTGTTTTGACCATGACTTTTGATCCTTACAAGAAACAAAATCGACGAGCACGAAAAAAAAATGTTTTGTCGAAATCGCTAATTTTCCGGCACCGAATGTGTAAATGCCGCTCGTAATATTTTTGCAATCCGATGACTTTTTTTCTGACAGTTTTTCTGTAGCTATAACGGTTAATGGTGCTGCTTCAACGCGCCAGCCTGTATAATGGGAATAGGTATTTTTTTTTACATTTCCATTGTTTTTCCATGACTTATGACCCTTACAAGAAACAAAATCGAACAGCACAAAAAAAAAATGATTTGTCGAAATCGCTAATTTTCCGTCACCGAATCTGTAAATACCGCTCGTAATATTTTCGCAATCCGATGACTTTTTTTCTGACAGTTTTTCTGTAGCTATAACGGTTAATGCTGCTGCCCTTGTAACCTACCCCTAAACTGTATTAAATTAAGGTAAGGTGGAATGACGTTACAATAAAATTCAAGCCAGCCGGGCGCGTTTTTAGAACATGACTAAAACGGATATAACTTCATAATTTTTCTTATCCGATTTCAATATCTTTTTCACAGAAAATTTTATGTCTCTATATTTCATTTCATTTCGTTTATTGCGATAAATTACAGTGATTTTTAAAGATGTTATGGAGCTATAATTATTTTATAATATAGTAGGTACTAATGTAATTTTACCGATAGCGGCATAATAATTTTATAATTATAAAAAATAAAATAAAATACTATAAAACTTCATAAACTATTCACTATAAATATTCATTGGTTCAAATCGCGTATGATCCTCATTGAGCCCTTCGCCAAGCACAGGGCAGTTCACTAAATCCTCAGTAAGTATAAACATCATCCATCATGAGGGCTAATCACATCCCTTCAAACCTCATTGCGTAAGCCTACTCGAGAGAACTTTCTAGCGAAACCAACGAGTGATTGATTAGGATCTCCAAGTTATGGAGTTGCAAGAGAATAAAATGGGGTTCACTACGCCTTGCCGAAACACGTTTCACCTAGTTACACTTCACCTATGACGTCTCATCTAACCTACAGTATAACTAACGTTCAAATCATCTAATGTTTGTTTTAACTATAACCATTTGTTCGAAGCTACACTTCACCTAATTACGATTCAACTAAACACAATTCATCGAAGCATCATTTGTTCGATGCTACAGTTCACCTAATAATAACTAGTGGTTCGCTCCGAACTATGAACTCGCGAGTGAACTGTTGCTAACACCATATGCGCAGGCGCGGGCGCGCATTGTATATAAACATTACAACCCCATATCTCAGCAACCCCTCGACCGATTTGGCTCATGTTCGAATTTAAAAATTCTTTTAATTTCATTTACCCGCCTACCAAATTTCATAACGATCCGACCAAATTTACTCAAGTTATCGTCGAACGAACATACATACATACATACAAACATACAAACGCCGGATTGTTCTAGTAGACTCGGAGAACTTCGCTCGCTTCGCTCGCTCGTTCAATTACTCTATGCGTACAGTACAACTAAACACCATTCATCGAAGCACTATTACGTCACCTGCTTAAACTTTGATGCAGTCGGTTTTTTTTTGTTATTAGACAGTTTCGCAGCAGCAAGTCCAACCCAACGACACGACACCTCATTTATTCAAATCGGTTCGAAGGTGAAATACATACGTACGTATGTCCATGACGGTGAAAAACAGAACCCTCCTTTGGGCAGTCGGTTTAAAATTGAAACATGTTACACTAGTGGTTCGCCCCAAATTACGAACTCGCCATGAAAACGCGATGCAGGCGGAACGCGACGCTGGCGGAAAGCGATGGGGCCGCCAAAATTCGATCAAATGACATCTAGATAAAACAACATTAGACTAAACTATTCCTAGATGAAATAAGCTCTCGGACTAATGACATTCGGTGAAATGAACCAAAGGTGTAATGTCATTCGGTTAAATGAAGTCTAGTTTAAGTGTCATTAGATGATACGTCATAGGTGAAGTGTAACAAGGTGAAATGTAATTCGGCAAGATGTAGTGAACCCAATAAAATGATGTATCTGTATAACCCGTGCCAATAAAGAAACGATGTATAAATGGCGGACACTCTCTAGCTTTAATCACATCTCCATCTATACCCACACGTAACGTTAGCAAAGTCATTTTGGGCAGTCTTGATTATTCACCTACACTGGGCTAATAAAACACGCCAAAATAAGTTCGCCTCTTGTTGTTTTTTTTAATGTTTGTCGATTTATTTCATGAATGTAGTTTACGTTAAGTGTTGTTATTTGTTGAGGATTGTATTATTTACTTCGTTTCAATACTTTTGATCTTATTTTCATAAAGATTGTTGTTTAATCACCAACCCAACGTAGAACAATTACCTAAACAATAAAGAAAGCAGCTTAGAACAATATTTCCTAATCAAAAATGTAAGAAAGTTTTAGGTATGAACAGAAATCGTATTTTCGTAACGTCTTTTTCAGACCTTACCATTGGTACCCACCGCCATTTTCATATCGTTTCTCTATTGACACGGCTTATACCAATGAGTCAGTATACAAGGTGTTACAAAAGATCCTAACTCTTTTTACAGGGTAATAGCACCGGGGGGAGCATGACTTTTATCGAGGCGGATTTATCCAACAAAATGGCGGTTTATCAGCATTTTTGACGTCGATAGTGGGTTATATAACGTCGAGAGCGATATATAACCCACTATAGACGTCAAAAATGCTGATAAACCGCCATTTTGTTGGATAAATCCGCCTCGATAAAAGTCATGCTACGGGGACTGGTGATGAAATCACAACCAAAATATATTTTTGCTCTGTGACGTTCCGTTTATTTTTAAATTAATAAAATGTGTACGGTGTGGCGGGAGAAAATATTTTTTTAAATATTGGTTTCATTGACTTTTACAATGTTTTAACAACTTTACTCAAAACTATGCCAACACACAAACATATTTTTAAACTTGAGCAAGAAAAAATATTTTGTTTTTATTTTTATTTTGATACCTATTATAAACAATATATTTTCAACTTTTTTACAGAATTGACATCCTGATGACTAGCAGGTTACACCCTGTAAAAAGAGTAAGGATGTTTTGTAACACGTTGTATAGACTTTAAAGAATATTTCCCAAAGTTTCCGAAAATTTGGGATTCTAAGGATAGAATACAGAATACTGACAGTTACAGAATGAGAGATAATAAGCAAGAAACTCGTAACTTCATTTTGGTTGTCTCAAAAGTCTCGACATCATACTTATATCATGTCTGCATCGTATGTTTTACTTTGTGACGTTTGAAACCACTTAGATGACTGGACCATACTATCAAATATCGATGTGAGTTATGTGTTATGCACAATCATAAAATGAACATCTTATTCGAGGCGGTACCGCAGTTTTCGTAAAGTCGTTTGTTTTCGCTAACTGCCGAGAATTCAGGAATTTCCCGTGAATTGTGGCCTTGTGTTAGCCGCAAGCACTGTATTAGCTCTAACTTTTCGCTTTTCTTCTCTCAATTGGACCTCGCCCCGCCCCTCACACCCGCTGTAGAGATTGCGCGACAAATCAAACATTTTATTATGTAAATTCGCCCTGTTCTGTATTCGGGACCGCATAACGAAGTATGTCTTTCATACTTTGAATTTAATTTATCAATGGGGTCATACTTTGAGAGGTCGATTTTTTTGGTCACACCCTAGTATCTACTAAACTATACATCACACAGTACTAAATTAGCACTTAATCGTCTACTTAACTAACGGTCCATTGAGGCATATCAAATAAAAACAATATTTATAGAGGAAATTGCCTAAATATCCCTTTGAAGGTCAAAAAATGGGTGATTTTGCGAGTATTTTGCATGTCACACGCGTGTGGGCCTGGTATGTTTTTGTTTGTGGTTTTACTCATGTGCCCACTACTATGCTAATTTATACCTTTCTAAATGCCCAATGAGTGCCTCTATCCAATCGTATATCCAGCATTCTATTAGAATGAAAACTCTTGTGTCTGTAGACATTCCTAGAAATGTCACGCGTCGAGCAAAGTTTAAATCGTGCAACGAAAGTATGTTTTTATACAAGCTTAAATACGCGGCAAGTTTCTAGTTACTGGTGCAAAATATCGTCAAATGGTCCTTGTCAACTATTATGGTTCGTATGTGTCGCTATCTTTCATGCCTAAACTTTTACGTAAGTTCTTGACTTTTTTTTAACTTTGGTTCGGTAAGGTAGCTGAAAGTGGTGGCACGTTTTGCTAGTATAGTAAACAAGACTACACTAAACTGTCCTAAGTACATGAATGCGTATATCCCTGAGTAGGTATTGTCGTAAAAATAAATACGATTGCTTCTATAGTTTAAGAGAAATAGCTACATTTTAGTTATTTCTGAGATCGGTGGCACTGAGATCGGTGGATTTAAGCCACCGATCTCAGTTATTAGCCAAGGATCTCAAAGAAGTTTTCAACATATTGTATCAATTTCACAGATTCTTTAGATACCACACCGAACGAGATGCTATGACTAATTCAAAATGTATCAGTTTGTTTCTATGGACTAAAGTTTAGACTTCATTTAAGCTATAAAGGTACTGTTTTTTGCAAGGAAATGTAATTTCACGCAAATAAAAAGCAAAATCCGTATAGACAGACAATTTTAGTGTATAATTATTACAGTCACACATATAATAGAGCATTAGTCGCCGATGCGAGAGAACCAGGTTCGATTCCCAGCGCAGGCATGTAACATGACTTTGTTTCTTTTCAAAGTTACATAAATTTGTAAATTTGAAGTAGCTAAACCCCTCCCTAATGTGAGGAAAAACATCGTGATGAAACCCGCAACTTAGTTGGCTCCACACGTAATGACTTCTCTTGTGGGCTAGGCCGACCAAGCTGTCAGGATGGTATAGGTGCTGGGCAAGCCTACTCCATCTAAAACAATGTCCCAGATACTGCAGCGCCGACTGGTCTCTTCACTCATCTAGTGTAAGTGAAGGTGCCACCGGACGCTGTATAAATAGATGCAAAGGCTTGTTGACTATAATTTTGCATGTTTAGCTTAGGAATTGATCTTTTACAATGATTTTATGAAAATAAAGATATGATTTTTTTGATAATTTTTATGATGTTTAATAGAAATGTTTTGCTTAATTTAGCCCCCTTTTATCTGTGTCAGTTCATGAGTGACGTTTAAATTTTGAAAAAACGTTTATTATTCACTGTAATTACTGTTTATAATATTTTTAGACACTATCTGAGATCGGTGGCCTTTTTGCTGAGATCGGTGGCTTGTCAAAAAAGAAGATTTTTTTTTCAATAATCTATAAAGCCTACAGGTGTGCCTCATCGACATATTGACTAGTTTTTAAGCCATCTTTTACGGTGTATTTTTAGTTTTCACCTATCTTGAAAAAAAATAAAAGCCACCGATCTCAGCGAAGAACGCTTTTCTCAGGAATGACATGATTGACTTCGTTTTGTATGTGCGTGTAAAAAGAATAAAAATTTGCTATATCTACGTACTCTTTTATTATTCCATAATAACCCATGTTTCAGTTTCTTATGATGCTTCTTCCTTTTTTATAATGTGTCAAACGATAATATGAAAAACCGGCCAAGTGCGAGTCGGACTCGCGCACAGGAATACCGTACCGCTAGAAATCTGGTTGTACGGACCCTCTGTGCGTGAGTCCAACTCGCAATTGGCCGTTTTTTTTATTATTTGTTATTATACTCTAAAGCCCATACCTATGTATAATCGTACCAAGTTTGATTCTTGTATGTATTACCGTTTTTTCGATAGAGAAAAAAGTACAAAAACATGTTTGTTGTATTTGAACCCCCCCTTATTTTTTATTATGATTTTATTTTTATTTTTTGTTTTTGTGTCCTCTATTATCAAACATATTCAGTAAAAATTCCAACTGGCCACCTATTTTCGGTTACGTTGGAGGTAGGAATAGGATAGACAGACGGACACACAGCGGAATCAGAGTAATAGGGTCCCAGTTGGCACCCTTCGGGCACGGAACCCTAAAAAGGAAAAAGCTTCGTTACATTCAAAATAATACTACCATTAAAGCTTTGATAAGTTTGGTGTAATCAAGTAAATGTGTTTTTAGTTCATAATAAATCAACCACGTCACTCCTATTGCATTTAGATAACGAATTACACGAACTGCTGACTCAAATGGAGTTTTAAGGCTGGAAGATAGCAGCATGGCGGGAAAATCAAAAATTTCACTGCTTTTTACATTTTGTAGCTAAACTGAGCTATTTTTGTTCAGCGATTTTTCGTTCGCGGTAATAACGTATCTTTTCATTATTGTAAACAACAGAACAACAATAATTCAGCCGATTATGTGTTCTGGTCTACGACAAGTTTTTTGGGCAGTGCCACTGCTTCGTAGACCAGAACACATAATCGGCTGAATTATTGTTGTTCTGTTGTTTACAATAATGAAAAGAATACTATGTTATTGCCGCGAACGAAAAATCGCTGAACAAAAATTGCTCAGTTTGGTTACAAAATGTAAAAAACTGAGAAAATTTTGAATTTCCCGCCATGTTGCTATCGTCCCCCCTTAAGGTAGATAACATAACATCTATTGGAAAAATATTTATGAAGCAAGGTCAGGCTGATACGAAAACATATTATGTCGCAAAATTAATAAGTAGTTTGGCCTACCGCTGATAGAACCTTTCCTGATCTCACCTTTTCTTTTCACGCCACCAAATCCGCATTTTGCATAGAATCCAGAACATTTCGTTCACATACTACATTACAATACAATGTTGCCTGGGCCCGCCACGCCGACACACACCCAAAATCTCGTAATCTGTATTCGTTACCCTTGTCATGCTAGATCAAAGTATCATCTGTTAGCATTAGCACGACTTCTTTGACCCACCCAAAGTGTATGTCATACCTAAATACTTATTTTACAGTGTTTTCAGTACAGTTTATATTAAATTTTTGCCTCCGTAAATAAACTTACATCTTCGTAATGATATTATGTACGTGTTACGGGCAACTTGAGAAGTCCGGTCACTATGAATATTCAGCGGATTTTGATAAAAAATATTTATTGTCTAAGAACACTTGCCAGAAAACCTGCTTTCAAATTAAAAAACCGCATCCAAATCGGTTTAACCGTTTAAGAGCTACTACGGTACCACTGACAGACACACCCTCACACACACCCTAACACACACATAGCGGTCAAACTTATAATTCCCCCTCTTTTTGCGTTGGCGGTTAAAAATGACCACTCGGACACTATACCTGGGACATGTTTAGATGGAGTAGGGTTGCCTCCGTGAAAATTTGAATGTGTAGGTATCCCACATTGTAGGTAAAGTCTAATTTTTCATTCAAGATAATACACTGACGTTTACGGTGTGACCAGTCTCTGGTGAAAATTAAATAGTGTGGTGACAAAAATAATCGATATAATCGATTTATAGGCCGTATGATGATAACTTTATAAAAGCTTATTATATGAAATTACCTAACTAAAAATTTATTAATTAGTAATGAGAAAGTGTGTTTTGGTCCAGTTTTTTGAGGAGTGTTAAATGCGTTAAAAAATGAGTTTTTTTAATGATCTATGGAAATATTGCGTTCCGAACGTTTTTTTTTCGACCGGAATTCCTGACGCTCGTGCTACCTTGCGGAATTTCGTATTTCGCTTTTTTTTGTGACTGAGCTGAATCGTACAACGAGTGGAATGCATCACTATTACAATAAATATGGCAACATTATTTTGCAAAGTGACAGCATCTGTCAGTTTACTATCCTGAATAAAGAATTAGACTTTAGAGTTGACCTGTCTTCGCCTTGAGACTTCATTGCATTCGCGGATATGAAGCTCTGCGGAAGATTGAATTGTTTTAATATAGTACGAGTAGTTCGCTTCAGTCTGGCTTCAGTATTATTAAAGCTGCACTTTTATTAAGTTCACGTTGCTTCGTCGTATAAAATTACAATAGCAATTTGTTTCAGTTATTATTTCCTAGACGTTCAGTTGACAGCACGTCGATCTTTACAAGCCAGTACTTTATTCGGTCACGAGTGAATTTACAAAATAGAATGACGTGGAAGACTTTATTTGCTGGAGTTACTGTTTTTGACACTTTGGTTATTGAAATCAACGGAGGCAGTTCAATTTGATAATCTGAGTTGAAAGTTATTGCGGTTTACCCGACTAGCGAAGCAAAAAGGTATGTTGACTTATTGAGATCGGTCGGTGGTATATGTAGGTAAGTAGGTACCTAACTGTTACCGGTTAGGACCTATTTTAAAAGTTTCGATACATGAACCTCATATTTCTTCTCTAAAGCCGTTTCAGTTATGCTGAAATAAATCCTTTTATTAATGAAGCACGTTAATTATTTTTGAATAATTTACAACATTGAACAAGGTTTGCATGAATCCTGAGTGGGGACCATGAATTGTTACGAACTTAGTGAATAGACGACCGAATTTGGACTCGTTTTAATTTGTAGCAGCTGAAGGTACATTTTTCGCTTCCTTTCACCGTTTTATTACGAATCCGAACAAACTACAAAAGCATTTTTGACCTGTCGACGTTTTCCAGCAGTCCACTGTTTAAAGAGTTCATACAAAAATTCCATAGAAAACACAATTCTAATTTAGTGATTTTAAGTGCATATTTAGCGGTAACAAAGCTGTCTAAAATGTAGTACTAAAGAATTTACGGAGTGTGATCTGTGTAACGAAACAATACTCAACAAAAACAAACTGACTAGGGGTGAGGTAGCTGTAATCTGGTCTATCCAGGCAAGTGTTTCGCGCAAAATGGTACAAAAACTACCCAGGATAGCGGCAAACAACACTATGGTAACAATTTACGGTTTAACCCGCTCCGCTAGCAGACATTGAGAGTACTTTTTGTTGAAAACTGTAGATTTATTAGTTAAAATCACACTGGAACTGTTTCTTGGCGGTAAGCCAGCCAGTGGCCGCCTCTCACATTGCCGAGAATTTCACAGTAAATAATAAAGATGTTAGAACCGCTTTTCTACCCATATTAACAATCATCAACCCTTTCAATTAAATCAACTCTTTGGTATAAGTACTTTCAACTTCACACTAATATTATAAACGCCAAAGTTTGTATGTTTAGATGGATGGACGGATGGTTTATTAATGTTGAACGATAAAACTTCTTAATTAAATTGGATTTTTATAGCCGAGACACCAATAACATTAGGCTTTATAGGAGAATACTAAGGGTGGTATTCTAGAACAATGCTTTAAACTCTGTTTAAACTCAGTTCAAACTAGAACGCGACTTGAACTCTGTTTAAACTCAGTTTAAGTAGAGTTTAGTAGTGTCGACTGTCGATAAAACAGTGCATGTTTTGATTTGAATACCCCTCCGTTCATATTAAAACATGCACTGTTGTATCGACAGTCTGAACTCTGTTTAAACTCAGTTTAAGTATCGTTCTAGAATACCACCCTAAGAAAACCAGGCCCGGCGCAAACGAAATGTAACGTTTTCATGTTCACCGACAAGTAGAGTTACTTTTTTTTCATACATTTTGAGCTAACTTTTTCTGGGATATCGATACTTACCGCGAAAATGACACTTTTCTTCTATGTCTGCGCGGAGGAAGTCGCGGGCACAAGCTAGTTACCAATATAGAGAATTAGAGCAAACAACTGTGACCCGGAAAGGCTTGAATCGAGTATAAATTACATAGCAGGGAATGTTAACAAAGTCTAACAGTGTTTAATTAAGAAAGTGTCAATAGAATGGAACGCTGAACAAAGGTCGCAAATCTTCCGCAACTTGTACCTAAGCCATTCGATAGAATGAAAGATGAAAGCGATGAAAGATGTAGCCTGTGTAAAAGCCTGGCAAACCCAACGTTTTTAAGCACTAGGTTGCAACTACTTCTTCATAGCTCTGCATAGCTACCACGAGTGTGAAAAAGCTGTGTCGGGCGTCTGCCGCACTTCTGTCATTTATCCTAATACTATAGTAGTAAGGTTGTTTATCCAACTTATCACGTTCAGTGACAGTGACAGTAAGCACTCGTGGTATAATATATTGCTACCAAATCCATTCAAGAAATTATAGAAATCAAACTATCATGCTTTGTCTTGTCAACTCCCAAACAAACGATCGGCAAATTGCACGAATAAAATGCTTTCCTCACAAGTACCTAGAAAGTAAGTATCATGGCTTGTCAGATTTAGTTGCTAATGTGATTTTAGTACTAGTTATAGAGAATATCAGTAGGTATTCGTACTCGTTGCTTTTCAGAAACTACTTAAGTTCATAGCTGGTTCTTCGAATACAATAGGCACTAGGTAGAGCAGGAAGGTACACACGACAGCACGTCGACCCTTTCACGCTGGCACTCTAATCGGTTACGTTACGAGCGACTTTACAACAAAAGTGTACACTCTGGCGTGCTGTCATGTGTACTCACTCGTACATTATATTTGGTTTTACTTTCATTACATGAAGTCAAAAGAATATTTTTATTACAAGTAGGAGTTATTATATGAAATTCCTGTTCATATCTCTTTTTCAAGATTCAGTCGTCATGAAACACACTTAATATGGTGATGGATGAATGAATTACAAATCAGCAGCTTCAAAAATAGTCTTATTTTGTGTATTAAAAAAATATCTCATGCAGTATGTATGTAACAAAGCTTATTAATTAAAAAATCGGCAGATGAACGAAATCCATTGCTGAATGGCGACCTCGAGAGGGGAAAAGATCGGTTGGCAGACCACCATTCAGTGCGACTTCATTGTCGAAATAGCCGGAAAACAGTAATTGTGACTGGCACAGGATCGTGAGAGGTGGCGTGAGCATGAAGAGGTCTTTACTCAGCGATGATGATGATGATAAAAAACACCGGGAATGAAGTCACGGGCAATACCTACACCAAGTGTTTAATAACCGTCTTCAAACGTCTGTTGTTTAGTAAAAAAATAATTTCGTGGCCCCAACAGGATCGTTAATTTCGGTGTTCTGAAACACCTTAGCAAATTACACCGTCGTTGAAAAATGTTCTCCGTAAGTGAACCATTATTTGCGAGGAAAACTTTGTTAATCGAGTTTTCGCCTTAAAAAATAACAACGACATAAAACGCGAAGAAGAAACCGCTTCGTATCGAAATTTTTGCACAACACAGGCCTATTCGTCTTTTGGTTATTAAATTAACTGTTATGACCAAAACAAATAATAATTAATTTCTTCTATACATATAATATATTATATCTATCTACAACTCCATGAAACAGATGGATAGATAGAGAACTCTTTATTGCGCAACAGAAATAATATTAGAGATATGTACAAAAATAAATGAGAAGAATATTTTTGATGATATTTCAGAAACAGATTTTTTTCGTCCATTTTGTGCCATGTGGCACAAGTTTTCGCTCTATTTTTACCCGAGCAGAGCACGGTCACACAGGCATTTAATTTTAATACCAAAACTATGTTACAACTATGGGTCAGGGTTTGATCGGTGGGTTAAAGTGTCAACTATTAATCCATTGCATTGTTCCAAGTCCGCCCTAATCCGCAACAATGCCCGTTCGGTTTTCAGGCCCAGTTTTTAAACGAATATTTACGACAGTAGGGCGACTGCAATGCAGGGTCACTATTCATTTCTCTCGGCAGCCCCAGCCTTTGTCTAAAAATATGAGATCACTAACATTAGCGGAGTGTAGCCGCAAAGTCCTTTGTTAAAAGTTGCAACACTAATTCGGAGTTGATTGTCAAACATTTATTTAATCTCTTGTTAGTTGTTTTTACAGTTAACCGCTCGTTAAATCAGTCAGACCAAGTTTTATTGTGAAGAACTTTGTTGTCTTTCTTGTCAATGTTCACAAGATAACACGTCGACCCTTACACCCTAGCGCTCTCTACTCGGTTACGTTACGGGCGACTTTACAACAAAAGTGTACACTCTGACGTGCTGTCGTGTGTACAATCAAATGCGTGCCACGAAAAAAGAGACTTGCGATTTGAGACAACACGTGGTTTGACATGCGCAGTGCGAATTTATAGGTCCCTTTGGCGGTATGAGGTCTGAGTGCGGGACGGGGCCAGGCCTCATCGGGGCGGCTCTTCTTTTGTGGCACGTATCGTACTTGGATGACTGAAGTTTGGCATCTAATTGAACGAGCGAGCGAAGCGAGCGAAGTTCTCCCAGTCTACTGGAACAATCCGGAGTTTGTATGTATGTATGTATGTATGTATGAATGTTCGTTCGACGATAACTTGAGTAAATGTAGTCGGATCGTCATGAAATTTGGTAGGCGGGTAAATGAGGCAAAAATAATTTTTAAGTTCGGACATGAGCCAAATCTGTCGAGGGTTTGCTGAGATATAGGGTCGCGAGTTCATAGTTCGGGGCGAACCACTAGTAATTTTGAGTCAAATCAACAGGTACTATGTACTGAACTTCGCAGGAAAGCTGTGGTTCCACAGAGCCGGGTGGTGTAAACCCGGATAACGTCAGAATTGTCATTACATAAATTAGTTACATAATATTGTATTATTCACCAAGTTGATAATGACAATCTGCTTGTGATGTCGTCAGCGCATTTATAATGGTTCAGTGCATCT
Organism: Zelleria hepariella; assembly: GCA_949319315.1. Taxonomy (NCBI): domain Eukaryota; kingdom Metazoa; phylum Arthropoda; class Insecta; order Lepidoptera; family Yponomeutidae; genus Zelleria; species Zelleria hepariella. The sequence continues at coordinate 8,565,557 of OX439392.1, read as the reverse complement.
CTATGCATAGGTACTTCAGTTAACTGTAATTTGGCTTCCTCTGTGTTTCAACAACAATGAGTTTTTTTTGTGTTTGCATAGGTTAACATTTAATTTATTTTTGATAATTGAACGAGCGAGCGAAGCGAGCGAAGTTCTCCGAGTCTACTGGAACAATCCGGCGTTTGTATGTATGTATGTATGTATGTATGTATGTATGTATGTATGTATGTATGTATGTTTGTATGTTTGTATGTTTGTATGTATGAATGTTCGTTCGACGATAACTTGAGTAATTTTTGTCGGATCGTCATGAAATTTGGTAGGCAGGTAAATGAAATTAAAAGAATTTTTAAGTTCGAACATGAGCCAAATCGGTCGAGGGGTTGCCGAGATATGGGGTTGTTAAGTTTATATGGGATGAGAGAGGGCGCCACTGCTGCCTCTCAGTAACAATAAAATAGTGCTAAACAGTGATTTTAAAAGTGATAAAAACGTTAATCTAATCAGTAAACAGTGAAAGCAGTGATAAAAACTAACAAAAGTGAACTATAAATACAAATTCTGTTTGGAAACAATATTGTGGATATCGGACGTAAAACTCAGTGGAAACAATAAAAATAAACTTTTACGGGTCGCGAAATAATCCGTAACAAGAACTCTATTTTAATCCAATAAATCCAAAAATTTTGCTAATTGCTAAGGTCCAAAGTACACCAGATTAGAAAATACAAAACAGCGCCATCTATTTAAAAAAAAAAAGTTATACTACTTCCTAACAGAGGGCGTGACAAAACATTTTTTATCAGAGCCATCTAGTGTTCAAAATTATAAACCAAAAAGTCCTTATGCTCAACAATAGAGGTCATTTTACTTCAAAACTACAAGAGAGTCCTACACAAAACTTAAAACGGAAGAAATACTAGATAAACTACAAAAAATCCAAAATGATCTAGAGGCACAAAAACTTGAAATAAGAAAAAGCGGCGAACAAGTTACAGAAAACATTCAAAGAATGTTTGGCGAAAAACTAAAAATGCTAGAAGAAAAATCTGAAAATCTTGAAAAACGAAAGGAAAATCAAGAGCAAAGACTGTAGGGGTTGGTCCAATTACCACACGGGGGTTATTATTATTATTAGGTTTATATGGGGTCGCGAGTTCATAGTTCGGGGCGAACCACTAGTTTTATTGCTAGCCAAGTTAGGCATCGGAACTTGTGATAAATGGCCCTTCAGGGGACTTCATGTTAAGAAATCCTAAATTAACTCATAGTTCCTACGTCTTTTATTCCGTATTTCTAATTCTTCCTGCCAAATACAGGGTGTCACAGAAAGCTCCTGTCATGCGGAAGGGGAATCGCTTACTTAACTCCTCGATACGGTCTCGAATAAAATATCAGCGGTTTTATAAAAGGACTTTTTTACACGCCGTATAAAACAGTGTCTACCATGGTGAGTGGTGACACACTGACTGACAGTCAGCACTCAGCCGAAGCCACTAAACGTGCAAGGGGTGTAGTGTAGAGCTACAATTAACTAGTGGTTCGCCCCGAACTATGAACTCGCGACCCCATGATATCTCAGCAACCTCTCGACCGATTTAGCTCATGTTCGAACTTAAAAATTCTCTTTACGTCATTTACCCGCCTACCAAATTTCATGACGATCCGACTAAATTTACTCAAGTTATCGTCGAACGAACATTCATACATACATACATAAAAACAAACATACATACATACAAACATACAAACGCCGGATTGTTCCAGTAGACTCGGAGAACTTCGCTCGCTTCGGCCGCTCGTTCAATTAATTAAAGCATTTCCTGAAAATAACGAGGATCGCAAGTTTGTATGAGAAATGTTCACGGGGACAAAGTAGGACGGCGACGAGTTGTGTAAACTGTGTATTATAAATCATGTTGAACTAAGTGTGTTTTCCTGTCTTTCCTACCGCGAGTGTCACACAATATAGGTAGGTAGGTACCTACTTGCCAACTACGGACAACTACGAGCTCTCCTTCTCTCTCTTACTCATAGAACAGAAAACAGCTCAGCCCCTGTATTCCCACAAATAAGCAACGGAAATATCGCCATTTTGAACTAAAAAATATTGTTTTCATCTCCCATGCTATAAAAAATATTTTCGACAAATATAATACGTATTATTTTGTTGTTATATTTCCGACTAAGAAAAATCCCACACAATGGCACAACAATAGGTTACAAGCAAAAATGGAACCGTTGCTACCGTGACCCGAGCTTTAGGAACTTCTTCACTTTAGGTACAGTCGGGTACATGCAAGCTCTGTATTTTTATTGAGATTTTCACCTATCTAACGATCTATCCACTATCCAGCCCAGGAATGTTGCCAGGAATGTTGTTGATTAAAAAAGTTAATCAGTCAGCTGTCCTCACAGCATACTATGCATACGTAGAATCCACTTTACGATATGGAGTTATCTTCTGGGGTAACTCAACCGACAAGGAACATGCATTTATAGCCCAAAAAAGATGTTTAAGATCGATCTGCGGTCTCAGATCGATAGAAAGCTGCAAGCCACACTTTCTTAAGCTCAACATCCTCACGCTCCCATCGTTGTACATTCTAGAAACGTGTAATTTTGTTAAATCTAATCCACGCCTCTTTAAAAGCCAGACGAGAAGAAATAAGAATAAAATACGTGCCCTACCACGCTCTACAGCTTTGTTTGAGAAAAGTGTCTTTGGTATGATGTCAAAGGTGTATAATCATGTGCCAGAATCGATTAGGGAAATTGACATTAAATATTTATTTAACAATAAACTAAAACTTCTTCTATTACGTAAGGCCTACTATTCAATAAACGATTTTTTAATAGACAATAATCTTCAATGAGCTGACATTAATCATTATCAAATTAATAAAATTGGTTGCTGAAATAATTATATAATAGACATTGAAAATAATCATAACCATTGTTTAATTCTAAATATAGCATGTTTTTAGATATAAGTTTCAATTTGCACACCACTGATAAAGCGGTTGATTACATTTAACGTTTTAGCTATAAGACCCTTGCTACATGTAATCTGTAATGTTTTCGCAAATAAATATTTTGAACTTTGAACTTTGAACTTTCTGTTGGGCATAGGCCTCTTGTCACGCCTAACTCCCCGCCCCGGTATTTTTTTTAACATAGATATTCATAAACCGTGTTATTTTAGTGGTTTTAAAGTCGAAGGTATTTTGTTGCACTGATGCCGCTACCTGAAATTCCACTAGCTGGATAGCAGTTTTAAGTAAATAGTGCCTAAGTACCTACACAATAGTTAAAATCTTCAATTTGGTTTTGCACCCTAGCTAAGTACACACGACAGCACGTAGACCCTTACACGCAGGCACTCTATTCACTTGCGTTACGGGCGACTTTGCAACAAAAGTGTACAGTCTCACGTGCTGTCTTGTGTACAACGTACGTATATACAAGGTGTTACAAAAGTACCAAACTCTTTTTACAGGGTGTAACCTACTGGCAACAAAATGTCAAATCTGTAAAAAAAAGTTGAAAAAAACAATTTTTATTTTATAACCTCAAAAAATTGTCATAACTTTTTTGTTTTTGTTATTAGCTCAAATTTAAAAATATGTTTGTGCGTGTAGGTGCATTTACATAGCTTTGAATTGTTAAAACATTGTTTAAGTCAATGAAAACAATATTTAAAAAATACTTTTCTCCCGCCACATCGTTCACATTTTGTTAATTTAAAAATTAACGGAACGTCATAGATAAAAAAATATATTTAGATTGTGATCCCTATCACCGGGTGCATTACCCTGTAAAAAGAGTTAGGTACTTTTGTAACACCTTGTATTAGTAATAGTAATAGTAATTTATTTCATGATACAATTTTACAAAAGACCTTAAAGTTACTAAGGCAAGGGTGCCTTGCTTCCGAAGAATGTAAAACCTGTAGTATAGGGTAAGCAGTTCTCTCCAAAATTTTCACAATAAAAAGGTCCTAAGAACAATTAACTTTTTCTGAAGTTAATAAACAAAATAAGGGTAATGAAAATGACACAAGATAAAAAATTTACTGAAATTGATAAATAGTATGTATAAGGTTAGATGTAGAGTTTCTTAACTAGATTCTATTGGAAAGATGTAGAGTTTCTTAACTAGATTCTTCTCCAAAAAAAAACTCAAAAGCTAAGAGATAGATTTAAACTAACCGAAAAAAAATATAATAATAATGTAGAAAATATAACCAACCTAATTAATTTCACTTGCCATTCATTGAACGATACTTTGGGACCGCTTAATGAATAAAAACATTCCTCTTCTCTACATAAACTTTTGTTCCATAAATGTGTCGATCCCGCTTAGGTTACTCCCATTGTACGTCCGGGTGCGACGAATTGGATCAACTCACTGAGATATACGATTAGAACAGAGATAATATAATAAAAAAATATCTCCTCCTGTTTTTTTAATTTCTTTTTTGACATTTCCACGAGAAAACACACTGGTATTCCAAGCTCATGTATGAGCTAATTCTGTAAATAAAAAATCCATACATTTGGTACTCTTCAAAACCGGTTTATTTGCGGAAAAGTAGCTCTTAAGGATATAAACATATTTTTTTAAATATTTTGTCGAACAAAATATTTTTATCTACAGGGCGTCCCACGGCTATGCCACATGGAGGGAAAGTACCTTGAATATTGTAGATGGAACATTTTACTGAAAGAAGACATTATTTTAATTTAAAAAACAATTTCAACTGCATTCATAGATATTGAAATAATTACATGGTTGAACCGGGAATCGAACCCGTTACATGAGAAAAAATATTACCCTGTAGTTTTATCATACCGATCGAAAGGCTTCATCATAAGGATTATTTTTTGCTAAATAACATAGTGTCAGAAATAAAAGGAAGACCATGAATTTTAACATTTTTAATACAACATTAATAAATTTATCAATGAAAATCACAGTAACAAAAGATTAAAAGTGTGAAAATGAAACACATTTTTTAATTATTTCTTTATAATCAGCCAGCCGCATTGCGATGGACAAAATTTTACGCGTCTTTCGGCTCAGGATACGGCTCGATTTGTTGCATACTACTAGGTAAATGTTAAAATTCATGGTCTTCCTTTTATTTCTGACACTATGTTATTGAGCAAAAAATTATCCTTATCATGAAGCCTTTCGATCGGTACGATAAAACTACAGGGTAATAATTTTTTCTCATGTAACGGGTTCGATTCCCGGTTCAACCATGTAATTATTTCAATATCTATGAATGCAGTTGAAATTGTTTTTTAAATTAAAATAATGTCTTCTTTCAGTAAAATGTTCCATCTACAATATTTAAGGTACTTTCCCTCCATGTGGCATAGCCGTGGGACGCCCTGTATATTTACCAGCAAAAACCGGTTTTGAGGTCTGGCAATTATGCGTATTTTTTAAAGACTAAGCACATAATAAGCACACTGGCCGATTTTGAAGTAGAGCACATCCTTCTTGAAGGCTGTGAGTAGAGCCATTGAGTCAACCAAGAACGCTTTATTTTTAGCCGAATATAGTCGAATAGATATTTTAATTTCTCACCGAGCAATCTAAAAACTGTAATTTTTAATTCGAGTCCACGGAATGACAGTTGCTACAAAGGCTTTATCTGACAGTTGCATACTAGCAACTGTCATTCCGTGGACTAGATTTAAAAATTAGAGTTTAACTAGATTGCTCGGTGTGAAATGAATAAAACATATTCATTCACGCAAAGCAAACATGAAAATGCTGCGTAGAGATGGCCTGGACACGCCGTCACACGCCTGGCGCAAACACTCAATGCCTCTCCCTGCATCGGAAGCACGTACTGTGGCTATGCGGGATTACTAAAAACTAAGGCCTTTGAATCTACGTAATGAGATGATTTATACAGCGTCCAGTGGCACCTTCACTCACACTAGATGGGTGAAGAGACCACTCGGCGCTGCAGTGTCTGGGACATTGTTTTAGATGGAGTAAGCCAGCATGGCAAGCCTACTCCATGCGGGATTATAATTATGATTAACTGTCATGTTAACAAATGACCGTACTTACCTACTTAGTACACTGATGATGCCAAAAACCGGCCTAAAGAAGCCTGTTTAGAAAATGAAATCAGCCTATTTTGGTACTCATATCTTGGAATGCATTGCAAAGCTGGAAGAAAAACGTAAGTAAACACATACCAGTCAGCGCGCTGAAAAATATTTAGGTGGTATCTGCTACGCTGCAGCGTAGCAGATACCACCTAAATATTTTTTTGCAAGTCTTCGAAATGCAAGGTAAGGACAAATTGGCAGGATACGCCGTTCTATAACTTGAGGTATCGTTCTTCAACGCACCAAGTCAGTACGAGTGGTAGCATTAGGGTAATTCGCCAATTTTGTAGGAATCATTATAGTAAAGCCTTCGTTCTCTAAAGTAAACATTTCTCATACAAACTCCCTAAGGGATGATTGTCAGAAAATCCTTTCGTAGTGCATCTCTACCATTCCATAGGGAACTTATGTCCTAAACACGTTCCTCTCTAGGGTTGTTTTAGATGTTCGTTGTCTGTTGACTGTCTGTTTGTCTATTTGTTCGCAGTAGTATGTAAATCAGTGTGTCACGATATACTCTCTTAGGATGAATCCATGATAACTTTAGACGTTGACACACCTCTTCTTCGTCCCTATAAAAATACTTCCTGCGTATAATATTAATCAGGTTACTAAATTGAAAGCCCGTTCTGGTAAACAATTGTTCCTTTCATGCATCAGTTATCGTCCTCAAAGCCGACGGACGACGCCGGAACTGCAGGCTGGGAGAAACAAAATTGATTGTCATTTTTACCCAATTTCCTTTGCCATCGTCGCGACAGGAAATTGTACGCCTAAACATTCAATTTGCTCTACAATTTGTATACCTCTACGTAGGTATGGATCCGCTTATTTTTGGGGTTTGTTTTCCCGAAGTCATGTTATTTTGTAGGAATCATCACTCAATGTACCAACCAAAATATTTTAGGAAAACACGATGTTACGTAGATACATTTGTGAATTTGTAGTAGCAATACCACTCGCTAACGGTGAAGGAAAAACATCGTGAGGAAACCTGAGCGTCTTAAGCATAATACAAAGCGAAAAACGCTAAACTATATCTCTGAGAGAAGGCTTTTGCCCAGCTAGTGGGACTTGTACTCTTGTAGGTACATCTTAGTTTTTTACGAGAGTAAACATCAAACAAACCAAATTATTTCAAATATAAACATAGCTCGGCAGTAAATTAAAGCTTACAATACAACCCTCCCTGTAACTAAATTTAAATCAAACAAGGGTACTAATAGTCGGAAACTTTAGCGCGCATCTCCCAAACGTCTGTTTGCGCTGTGGAAAATGCGCGTTAATGCTCATGATATAATTAGAACCCTTAGAAGGGTGAAATCACGCTTCCTGCAATGACACCCTAACGTGAAGAAAACTTTTGAGTACTTAAGTATATACTGTATCCTCTGAGCTACGTTTTGAAATCTTCTCTATTTATAAGGTAAATAAAATATTTGTACCGGAATTATTTCTAGTTTTCTCTAAAGCACTCACACCTGGTAGGGTATCATACAAAGGTGTAGACGGGTCAATTTGAAATCCACTCTAACTCGCTCTAGTGGTCTATTTGAATCAGATACTTGATTTTCTGGAACCCAGCCGGCAACACACGCTTGGCTATCTATATATATAAAAGGCTTAGGTTGACTGACTCATCACGCTACAGCCTAAACGGCTGAACCTATAAGTATGAAATTTGGACAAAAGTTGCGTTATATGGTGGAGGGTTCATTTAAGAAGCGATTTTTTTTTATTTAACCCTTAAGTGGGTCAAAATAGGGCTGAAAGTGTGTATGGGAAAAACATTTTTTTTGGTCTTTTGTTCTTAAATCTTGATTTTTTGTACTTTTTTTTTTAAATGACTTGACACCTATTTCAGATTTTTTCTCATTTTTATGTTCTTAAGGGTTAAAATGGGTGCCAAAGTTTTTCGATTTTTTTCACCAGTTACGATCGATGCTGGAACAAAACCGCTAATGCCACAACAATGAAAATTTGACAATAGTTGTAATTTGTAGACACGCTACGGGTTAAGACAGATTTACTTCAAGTTTAACCCTTAAGGCGGTAAAAATGGGGTCCAAAGAATGTATGAAAAAAAAAAATTTTTTGTCCGGATTTACTTGCAACTAAGAATTCGTATATTAAATCAAAAATAATTTAACACCTGTTTTAGCTTTTTTCTAATTTTTGCAGTTTAAGGGTTAAACGAGGTTGAAATGTATGAATATTTTTCGTGATGTTGTGTCAACGTCGGGCCCAAACCGTTTAAGCTACAACTATGAAATTGAAACTGCAGTAGCGTTTTGTAGCAAAACTACCCACCACAAAGAAAAAAAAATTAATTTTAACCCTTCAAATGCCCAAACCGGGGTTCAAAGTTTGTATGAAATAAAATTTTTTTTTGGTCCGATTAACTTGAAACTTAGTATTTGTATATTAAATAAGAAACAATTGAACACGTCTTTCAGCGTTTTTCAAAATTCTGCCCACTAAAGGGTTAAAAGGGGTAGAAAAGTTTGAAGATATTTCCTGATTTAGTATCAATGCCAGGCCTAAACCATTAAAGCTACAATTATGAAATTGAAACTGCAGTAGTGTTTTGTGGCAAAACTACCTACCATGAAGAAAAATATATAATTTTAACCCTTCAAATGCCCAAACCAGGGTTCAAAGTTTGTATGAAATAAAATTTTTTTTTGGTCAGATTTACTTGAAATTAAGTATTCGTATACAAAATCAGAAAAAATTAAACACGTGTTTCAGCGTTTTTCTCATTTCAGCCAATGAAGGGTTAAAATGGGTGGAAACGTTGAAGTTTTTTTCCTGATGTAGTAGCAATGCTGGGCCCAAACCATTGAAGCTACAACTTTGAAATTGAATGTACAGTTGCATTTAATAGCATTTCTACCCACCATCAAGAAAAAAATATAATTTTTACCCTTCAAATGCCCAAACCGGGGTTCAAAGTTTTTATGAAATAAAAAAATTTTTTGGTCCGATTTACTGGAAACTTTGTATTTGTATATTAAATAAGAAACCATTAAGCACGTGTTTCAGCGTATTTCAAATTTCTGTCCATAAAAGGGTTAAAAGGGGTAAAAAAGTTTGAAGATTTTTTCTGATGTAGTATCAATGCCAGGCCTAAACCATTAAAGCTACAACTATGAAATTGAAACTGCAGTAGTGTTTTGTGGCAAAACTACCTACCATGAAAAAAATTATATAATTTTAACCCTTCAAATGCCCAAACCGGGGTTCAAAGTTTGTATGAAATAAATTGTTTTTTGGTCCGATATACTTGAAACTAAGTATTCGTATACTAAATCAGAAATAATTAAACACGTGTTTCAGCATTTTCCTCATTTCAGTGAATGAAGGGTTAAAATGGGTGGAAACGTTGAAGATTTTTCCCTGATATAGTAGCAATGCTGGGTCCAAACCATATAGGTTACAACTTTGAAATTTGAACTACTGTTGCGTTTTATATCAAAACTACCAACCATGACGAAAAAAGTAACAATGTTAACCCTTGAAATGCCCAAACCGGGGTTAAAAGTTTGTATGAAATACATTTTTTTTTGTCTGATATACTTGAAACTAAGTATTCGTATGCTAAATCAGAAATAATCAAACACATGTTTCAGCATTTTTCTCATTTCAGCGAATGAAGGGTTAAAATGGGTGGAAACGTTGAATATTTTTCCCTGATGTAGTAGCAATGCTGGGCCCAACCCATTTAAGTTACAACTTTGAAAAACTACAGTTGCGTTTTATAGCAAAACTACCAACCATGAAGAAAAAAGTAATAATGTTAACTCTAAAACGGCCAAAACGGGGTTCAAAATTTGTATGAAATTATCATTTTATTGGATTCAGATTAACTTGAAACTAAGTAGTCATGTATTAAATCAGAAATAATAATTAAACACATGTTTCAGCATCAAAAAGGGTGGAAACATTTTAAGAGTTTTCCTGATTTAGTATCAATAACAATGCCGGAACCATTACAACTATTCAATGAACATTTATTTACAGTTGCGTTTTATAGCAAATCTACTAATCATGAAGAAAACAATAATAATGATAAACCTAAAATGGCCAAAAAGGTTCAAAGTATGTTTTTTTTTTTGTTGGATTCATTTGATCTTTACCCGACTACGCGAAGCAAAAAGGAGGGTTATGATTTTAGCAGCGTATGTATGTATGTATGTATGTATGTATGAAGGAAGGGAAACTTCCGGTATACTTATAATTTCAACTTTAATCGCTTTTTCTGGTCTTTACATCTTCAACTTCACAACTTTTCCCTGACTCCTCGACCTTCTCTTTTTTCCTCCGTTCTAAATTGAAATCCATCTTCTTTCTCCCTCTCACCCACACTTCATTTCACGCATCATCTTATATTCCGACAACGTTCCTTTCACATCTCTATCGTTCATACTCCTTTCTTCCAATCCCACATCCGGCCATCCTGCATTCAGGCTGTCCTCAGCCTGTCTCCAGTCTTACAGCATTCACAGCATCCTCTCTTCCTGCCTTCCGCCTCGGCCATCCTGCGTCAAGGCTGTCCACAGCCTTCATCATCAGATACACAATACAACATATTATTAGTATTACAAGATTCAAAATCAAAAATAATAATAACATTTCAATAACAAACTTAAAACATCCATTATTTAGACATCGAGTTAAAAAAAAAACTTAACTCATAAAAGTTACTGAGACACCATGTATAAAATAGTAACAGTCATTTGTGAGAACCATACCAATGATGGAATAAAAATAATAATAATTTAAAAAAAACATTAACCTCTAGAGCCTCGCATTCCTCTTCTATCACTCTTACTGCCGAGAATAACCAAATTAAAACTTACCGTTTATTCTGGCCACACCTTCATATTATCTGCTGCACTTGACGTCCTGCATGGACCTTCACTGCTGGAATCTACTTTCTCTACATCGTATCTATCGTTAAGCTTTACCTTTTTCACCTTGTATGGCCCAAAAAACTTCGGTTTCAGCTTGAGACCTACACCAAACTGAGTGCGTTTGATTGCCACCAAATCACCTACCTTATATTTATTACTTGCCTTACGCGTCTTGTTGTACCCTCTCTGATTCTCCCCTTGAACCTTCAGAATAGATTCTTTCGCAGCTTGTCTTAATTCCTCCCTTTCTTGCGAGAAACAGTCTCTTATTTCCTCAGCGATCAACTCATGTATTTCCAAGTCATCTTTATTTTTCATCTTTGCGCCAATCATTACTTCGAATGGCGTTGTATTAATGCTACGTTGATATGTGCTATTTAATGCTCTCTGTGTCCTGCTAACATGCTTGTACCAGGCAGCTGGTTCTGAAATTGCGAGTTTCGTTAACACCGCTATCACAATCCTATGAATCCTTTCCACTTGTCCATTTCCACGTGGAATTCCAGTCGTGATAGTAACATGTTGGATGTTCTCACGCTCACAATACTCCTTAAAATCGCCACTCGTAAAAGCTGTGCCTCTGTCTGTGATATAGCGTGTCGGATTTCCAAATGTCTGCTGCAATATCAGCAATTTCTCGATCGTCTCCTTGCTCGTCGTACTTTTGCAGGGAAAAAGCCATACAAACTTTGTGAATGCGTCCACCACTGTGAGGATATAATTATACTGCTTCTTTGTCTCGGATAGTGGTCCAACGTGATCGCAATGCAACGTATGCAATGGTATGCTCTCTTTTTCGATGCTGTTTAGCCAACCTTCCTGCTTTCCCGCCTTTCTGGTAGCTAACAGGCACGGGATGCAAGCAAGAATGAACTCTTCTATCTTCTTGTCTAAATTCGCAATATAGTACTGATTACCGATTAATTCCGTCATCTTTTTCTTTGAGAAATGCCCATTGTCATGCACCCTCTTTAATATTTCTTGCTCCATACTCTTAGGTACGACCAATCGTTTCTCCTCACCTTTATAGAGAATATCATACTCCAACCAGTAGTCCTGATAAGTACCATTAGCAAGCACTTCTTTAATGGCCTTTAAACCTTCATCTCGATCTTGCGCTTGTCTGAACTGGTCGTGAAGACTCTGCGTTGTAGTTGGGAGACAGACCCGACTCAGTGCATCTACATGTCTCATCTTCGAACCAGACCGGTGTTCTACCTCATAATCATATTCATCCAACATCAGCACCCATCGCGCCACTCTTGTCGATAGATCTTTCTTCCTCAACGTCATCTCAAACGCCTGACAGTCAGTAACAATCTTGAACTTCAAGCCGTACAGATAATGCCGAAACTTCTTAACACCTTCTACAATGGCTAAGGCTTCTAACTCGTAACTTGAATATTTTCCTTCTGCGTCGTTCGTCCTTCTTGACATGTAGTGCACTGGATGCAACCCACCATCATGTCTCTGCATTAGGATCGCAGCATATGCAACCATAGAAGCATCAGTGTGCAGCTCAGTCTCTAACCTTGGATCGAATATCTTGAGCACTGGACTACTTGCCATCTTCGCCTTTAGTGTATTAAAGGCCTTACGCTGCTCATCTCCGAAAATGAACGTCGCATCCTTCCTTAAAAGATCCGTTAAAGGTTTTGCTACCTGAGCATACCCTTCTATATACTTTCTGAAGTATGAAGTCAAACCAATAAAACTGTGCAACTGCTTGACCGTCTTTGGTTCAGGATATCTCACCACTGCATCTGTCTTATCTGGGTTCGGCCTTACTTTTCCATCCTTGATGATGTGCCCTAAGTACTCTACCTCCCGGCACATCAGCTTAGCCTTCTTCCAATTGAAATTCAGCCCATACTGCGATGCCACGTCTAGTACCTCCTGTAGTCTGTCCAACGCTTGGGTCTCATCCAGGGCTGGAATGAGAATGTCATCGATAAATATAACAACTACACCCTTGCTTATTAGTTCTCTGAAAATCGTTGATATGAATCTCATGAAATATTTTGGGCAATTCATGAGTCCAAATGGGGCACGTAAGAATTCGTACTGCCCTTGATGCGTCACGAACGCCGTATACTCGATAGACTCCGCACTAACTCTTAAGTGGAAAAACCCATTCTTCAAGTCTAACACGCTGTAGACTTTTGCCCTCTGAAGCTTATCTATCAAGTCATCTATGATGGGTAACGGATACTCATCCTTGACCATCTTTTTGTTGATTAGCCGGTAATCAACACACACCCTTACGCCCCCATCTTTCTTCTTTACCAATACTAAGGGACTAGCATACTCTGAATAACTCACCTGAATGATCCCGTCTTTTAACCACTCCGTGACTTGCTGCTCAACAACTGTCTGCTCGGCCAAAGATATCCGCCTTGGCCGCTGCGCGACTGGAATATCGTCTTTCAACACTATTTTCAGTTGAAGAGGAGCTTCCTTGACCTGCACAGGCTTGTAATTCTCCACCATCTTCTCCAGCTGTGCCTCGTAGCGCGTATCGCCGATACAACCTATAACACTGCATGTTAAACATTCTACTTGTTTCAACCATTCATCTTCCCTCGGCAGTAACTGCACACATCCATCTTTCATGACTAATAATACACTTCTTAGGAAATCCTGACCTACAATCACCTGGTAAGGCAAGCTACCATCAGATACAACATAAAAAGTTACATTTTTATAAAAATCACTATCAATGTTCATATTTACATTCACTTTGCCCAACGGACGCACCTCGGAGCATCCAAGTCCTGATAATTTTATCCCTCCGGTATCCAACTTTGGCGATCCGATACTTTTGTATATTTCTGCGGTCATAAGGTTCACTTCACTGCCCGTATCGACAAGTGATTCTGCCGTAATCGTCTTAATTCCCGTTATTTGTATTGCTTTCGTCGGTTTGTTATTGATCACATCTGTATTGACACTGACACTGACGGTACTTTTTTCTTCTTTTTGACTGTCGCAGGTTGCTCTAGTGATGCAAACTTCATCGTCGTTGCTCCGTTCCAACGTAAACATTGAGCGTCTTGGACCGTGCTGAGGCGACTGCTGCATTGGTCCAGCTGATCCACTATGCTCACCAACGAGATTATTCCTTCGTGCGTCGTCGTGTCGTGTGGGTTGATACTGTTGACATTGTGTCGCAATGTGTCCAAATCCGTTGCACCTGAAGCATTTTGATCCCTGTAGCTTGTGCGGGCAGTCCGCCATAACATGACCATTCTCTCCGCAGTTATAACACCTTCTAGGGGTCGCATATTCTCTATAACCCTGTCTTGTCATCGCCGGCGTAGTAAAGCTCGTAGGTGGGGTAGTTTGAGCTGACCTTCTCTCTGAGCCTATCTTTTGCTTCACCTCCTCGTATATCTTGATCTTCTCCTTAAGTTCTTCGTACGTTTTCGCACCATACAACATAATTTTGTTCGTCTCGACGTCCTGGATACCTTCTATTATGTATTTTATTGCGACACAATCAGGCATCTGTCCTCGCTTGCCCAGCTCTCGCATAATCAGGAGGTAATCGAGGCAATCTTCTCCTGGTCTCTTCTTCCTCGCACTCATCATCTCGTGGATTGTTTTTGCATCCACAGTGTCTGGAAATTCCTTTGTTAGTGCAGCTTTTAGCTCTTCCCACGTCCTGAATGCGCTTTCCGATCGCAACCACAGACCCGCGGTGCCGATCAAAGATCTCCGGCCAACTATTAGTTGTTGCAGCGGCGTCCAACCAAATATTGCAGCGTTCTCCTCTACATCTTGCGCCCATCGCACGGAGGATAGTGTGCTATTCCTACCACTAAATTTTGGTACCATGTCATCCATGTATGGCATGTTGGGTGCACTGCTAGCATCTCCCGCGTCTCTAAACTCTTCTTGGTTCGTCGTCTTGTTCTTCCGTGTCATAGGCATCCTTTTGTCTTCTTCTGAGTAATGTCTTCTTTTTAACTTTTATACACCTTCTTCTTCTTAGCCAAGGTTGCGCAAAGGTCGAGCCCCCACAATGAAGGAAGGGAAACTTCCGGTATACTTATAATTTCAACTTTAATCGCTTTTTCTGGTCTTTACATCTTCAACTTCACAACTTTTCCCTGACTCCTCGACCTTCTCTTTTTTCCTCCGTTCTAAATTGAAATCCATCTTCTTTCTCCCTCTCACCCACACTTCATTTCACGCATCATCTTATATTCCGACAACGTTCCTTTCACATCTCTATCGTTCATACTCCTTTCTTCCAATCCCACATGTATGTATGTATGTATGTATGTATGTATGTATGTATGTATGTATGTATGTTTGTGTGTTCATCTGTTCCCTCGCAGAGCCTAAACTACTCGGCCGATTTCAACAAATGAGGTGTCGTTGGATTCGTCTTAATCACCCAGGTAACATAGGATAGTTTAATTTTGAAAAAAACCAAGATGGCGGCTGTGCTGCGCCCTAAGGTGGTGGACCTAAAAATAAAAATTATCGGATACCATCGTCATGGGTATCAAATGAAAGGGCTTTAAAAGACCTATTCAAAAATGTATAACAAATGTAGCGTCAACATAACAAATAGAACAAAAAATTCCAAAATGTGTTTTTTTTTGTCCTTCTTGGTTCTATTCTGGGTGATAGTCCAAATGACTTACTAAAAAGCCCAAAAAAAAATAGAAGTTAAAAACTAAAACCCGACTACTAAAAGGCTTAAAACAAGACCTGCTTATCCTTAAAATAGACTCATAGATAATTAATCGTAGTCGGAGGACACCACATTCGCATTTGATAAACCAATGGCCTCCGACTACGATTAATTATCTATGAGTCTATTTTAAGGATAAGCAGGTCTTGTTTTAAGCCTTTTAGTAGTCGGGTTTTAGTTTTTAACTTCTATTTTTTTTTACCAATTTGGTCACACACATACACAACACATACACTTCCACGCTGAAACTGCACGACGGATTTCGATGACATTTGGAATAGAGATAGCTTACAAAAATACACACCCATGACTCTATTCATGCTAATTTGATAATGGTGAAAGATGTACCCAGGCAACTTCTTTTAAGTCTTCGCGGACGAAGTCGCGGGCGAAAAGCTAGTCGTTATATAACCTAATATAAATAATCAACTAAATTTAAAATTTTAAATACCCCGACATTTTAGCTTCAAACGCCTACGGATTTTATGAAAGCGACTGAACCGATTTTGATAAAAATAAGAACACTCGACATAAAACCTGCTTTCAAATTAAAAAACACGTTTATGAGCTACGTACGGTGCCACAGCCAGACGGACAGATACACAGACACACATAGCGGTCAAACTTGCACCCCTCTTTTTGGGTCGGGAGTTAAATAGGAAAGACTGATGAAGTTCACCGGAGGCTGAATGTACCAAATACAAAGGGTATCAAGAGCAGCGTCACGCGTCAGTTTGGCGGGATAACCGTAAAAGACGCACGCGTCCGCCCAAATATCTCTCGTTTACTCTCGATCGCGCCAACCCGAAGGCTTGCAAGTTTACGAAACATAACAAATAAATAATTTCAACAACTTATTTAAAAAAAAGTTGAAAATTCTATTGCAGACACGGGCGTATGCTTAGAGGAAAATTTTATTAGACAATCGGATCGCGGAAACTGGATGGAGAAAAGTTCACTTCTCCATTAATTTTGTGATCTTAGGATGGCTGGCTACGTTTGGCACCGACAGCACGAAGTGGCTTTCGTTATTTTAAGCGTCGCTATTATTACAAGTAAGTTTTATCTCACCAAAAACATAATGTGAAAGAGGTGCCAACCCAGGTACAAAATTATAAAGTTATCACTTAGGTACAGCCGAAATAATAACCGAGAACATTTAACCACTTGGTACTTTCAATTCGCGGGTTCTTGCAGATCACAGAAGTCTAAAACCATAATATGTTCGAAGTAGGTAAATAAATCGCACATGAATAGTCAGAGGGTATTATCTCAAAAAAGTGAGTTTCGAGAAAAAGCGTTTTGAATATTTGAAAATTCGTAACATTTGATGCAGGCCACATATTGATAACTTTTTATATTTGCGTTGTAGGTTGACTCTTTCTCTGCATGATTGATGAAAAAAATATAGTTGAAAAGAAGTAGTTTAATAGTTATACTGTTTTTCCTGACACTCTATCAAGATAATACTGTATAGCCTGATAAAATTAAATTAATTTGTATTTATGACTCTATAGCCAGATTTTTTTAGCAATTCTAATGTATTATTTCAAAATAATACAGGTCTTTTTACCTAAATTTTAAAATTATATTTTTTAAAGTGTATTAAAATAAATTAAACATCATCAAAGCAGACTTTTGTTATCATTAACAGAAGTTTTCTTAAGTAATCATCAAGTAAATAACCAAATAAGTCACAATCTTCCCAACAAACAAAAATTGGTATAAATATTTGAGTATTTCAGTCTTCAATAATGTACTTAAACTAATACAATCTAATTTAGTTTTAGGTCGCTTATAATTTAATTTAATTTATTTATTTCAAATAAACTACTTCCTCTGTTCTATTTACTTTAATAAAAAGTTATTAAAGGTAGTCGTTTGTAATTAAAAATCTAGGAACAATCAATAATTCTAGCGAGGAAATGTGGACGCGATGCACAATCAGTAATTTTAGACCTGGAATAGCTGACACAAAATTGTTAGCCAATTGGTTTCGAACTCAATTTATCGATGTGCGAGCTTAGAGAGAACCTACCTGACGAAGAAAAACATGACTTGGCCTCACATTTTTACTGACTCATCACTGTGCCTCCTAAGATCTCCAGTGCAGGACGATTCCTACGAAAGATTTAATTCACCAAATTCGATGAATTTGCCAAATATGACAGAATTATGTGTGTGAAATTGTAGTAGCAATTATCTCTCGCTGACTGTGAAGGCAAACATCGTGAGGAAACCTGAGCGTATGAGGCATTATACCAAAAATCTCCAATCCGCATGCTAGCTAGTGGGACATGTATTGTACAGTATTGTATTGTACAATTGTACAGGCTACATCTTACTTTTTTTCTTACTCATAAATTCTTGTACGTATTACTCTGTTCAACATTGAGGCAAAATTATTAGATAAACCTTATAAGCAGTCCTAAATTGCCGATAAGAGGATAGACCCAGACCAAATTGTCGATCCGTCACGGTTGCTTGGGCATAAGAAAGCCTTCAAGCATCGCGCTGCCAGCGTTCCTGTCCTCAGTCTACAGCACGACCGACCTAATCGGCCAGGAGCGCTTGGCCAGACACGGCAGGTCCAAGCCAGGATCTGCGGCTGAATCTGTTCCGGGCCCCTGCCAAGCCTAGCCTAGCATGGCATAGCCAGAGACAATGGCAATAGGCCTGGGTGACGCTCATTGTGGCGGTCGCTGGTTTGGGTCACTACGTAAGTCGACATAGTAGCACAGTCTCTTATAAAAGCGGCCTCCTGCCGCACCGGCGGCGTTGGTGCGGCTACAGCATAGGGGTACAAGAGGCACAAATATGCAGTCCTGGTACAGGGCTACATATTTGCGTCCTTCGGCGTAGAGACCCTCAGGGACCAGGTGCGCGTAAACTCTCTCAAGAGATTTCGTTGTGCCTGATTGACGCCTCGAGAGAACAGAGGGCTGGTGCTTACCAAGGGCAAAGGCTGAGCCTCACCATCCAGTGAGGCAATGCCGCCAGCCTACCCTGCCGAGCGACGTTGGCGATCTGGCTCAAATATTTTACCTATTTTAGGTTATTGTTAAGTTAGCAATGCAAAAGTTGGTGATGTGGCATAATATCCGGGGAACTTAGAGGCAGAAATTCTCCAGATGGACGATAAGTGGGGTCGGCTTATTCAGCATCACAGTCTTCTTACGCTATTTCTAGGTCTTCAGCACTATTATCTACTTTGATAGCTGGATTGGCGGCAAAAATCACCTTCCTTGCACAAGAATTTAGAATTTATTATCGGTCAAAACGGTATTATTCGGTTTACAACAAAAAAATATTACAAAAAAAACTGGACAGAGAGTAGTATCTAGAAGAAACCGATGGCAATATGGTATTAAGTCAATATAAAACCAACGGTATTTAAAAGGGTGTGAAAAAAAATCGGGCTATAGAGTATTATGTCAAAATAATACAATTGACGAATTATTCAAAATGGGCTAAAGAGTATTAACTAAAAGATAATACGCTCTAGACTGCTCACATTTTAACATTTTATAGTAATTATTGACACAACACCTGTCATAACTTGAAATAACACGAGTGACCCGTCAATTTCGGGCGGCGCTTAGTGGCTAACTAAAATGTGACAGTCTTGCCTGCTCGAATACATCGGAAACCAAATTGGAAGACAGTCGTAAAGCTCCGTTTCTCGGCTTTAAATTAACCTACAGATATGGCTGTCTTGCCAGATTGTAGAGAAAAATTTTGCGAACTCGAATCCGTCGTAAAAAATTTTTTGCATTTTCCGAGATAATACCCTCTGACTATTCATGTGCGAAATGATTCTGAAACGTATGGTGCCGAGTACCTTGTTTTGGCACCAATTTGGCACCATTAATCGCACATCCTTGACCATGTTTTTCGTTCATGTTTTTGGTGTGTTCCTTTTTGTAAATTATGCTTCATTTATTCAATAAGCTAGTCTAAATTAAGCCCACTTTTGTTTTTGACACATTTTACTCGCATGAATGAGAAAAATACGAAGAAACATTAGAACAAGTAAAGTGGTAAACAAGACGTCACAGAAAAACGTTATGTGACGTGACAGGGTGATTGAAATCAAGAATGAAATCTGAAACATAACTGAAATCAAGACCTGAAAACCTGAAAAACCTACCTCCTGAAACCTCCTACCTGGGGGGTTACCCTTGACGCCATTGCGTTCATATTTACAAAGTTTGAAAATGTATTTCTCTTTTACATAGCATAGTCATCCTTTGATTTTATGTACATCGTAATGTTTATTCAAAGGTTTTGTTTGTACAATAACAAAATAAAATGAGTCTTAATTTGTGCAATATTGAATTTTTTTAATTCCGCCATATTGAAAAGTATGCGTCAAGGGTAGAGGGGCTGACCTGAAATTTAACGAAACATACTTTTTACTCGTTTTTGCAAAGAAAATATCTTCTCGAGGTACATAGTATGTAACGAAGTGGCTTTCCGCGTCTGTAATTCCTCCTAAACTACCATCGGATTTCGATTTGGACTGTCAATTAGAATATATTTTTTCACGGAAGGTTTATAATACTCTTTTGCACCCGTGCGAAGCCGAGGCGGGTTGCTATTAATTTTATAAAATACTGTTATAGTGTTTTAAGATCATGTCTAGTGAACTATTCAACACATATTTTTTTAAAAAAAGAGACCGCTTCGATACAAAATCATGAAATCATGAAGATTTCCGAGGACACAATATCATATTGTTATCGACCGCAGCATGACCGCAGCGGCAGCATCAATAGGTATATCCTGTCATGCTACTTACTAATAATTAACTACTTTATATTTTATCATAAATATAAGAGAATAATATAATGTATTATTTATTTTATTTAAGTACAGGCGTACTTAACTGAAATAAATTTATTTGGTGAGTAATTTCACAGTAATTTATTTTTATTTAATCAACCATCCATACCTTTTTCCGTGTCGAAAATTGGGGCCTTAGCCTGTAAGACAATGGCGTATCAATGGCATCCCAGGTAGAATGACAAAACCGGGATTTTTTCGTTGTTCTCCTACAACCAGCGAACTAATCCTCTAGAATTAGACTCATAATATTATTCTTCGCTGTACTACAATAACATTAAAAGGAGCGACACTGGACCTAATTGAAATCGTCAACCAGAAACCCATTTTGGCACCATTGCGTTACAGGCTAAGGGCCCTGGTCCATTCATGCGTTTATTTCTTTATTTTATTTTGCGGTTCATAATTTCTACTGCATCAATAAATAAACCATGAAATAAATGTGTTGATTCCAAGATGTTTTTCGAAGAATTACGAGTATTAACGTTAAATTTAAGAACATAAGTGTGCAGGTCTTGGTGTCAGGTCGCTTTACGTCAAAATTTTCCCCCCCTGTAGATACCAGATTGCCAATGAAAAGAATCTAAATGAGTGTACGTAACGAAATACGAGTACCTACCTTATTGATAATTTAAAAAACCGGCCAAGTGCGAGTCGGACTCGCGCACTGAGGGTTCCGTACGGACCCTCGGTGCGTGTTCCCAACTCGCATTTGTTTTTTTTATTATTTGTTATTATACTATTAAATAAGTCTTATAATCATACCCAGTTTGATGTTTGTATGTATTACCGTTTTTGCGATAGAGCAAAAAGTAGAAAAACACGTTTGTTGTGTGGGGACCCCTCTTCTTTTTTATTATTATTTTATTTTTACTATTTTTTGAGTAATCCGCCATAATAACACATAATCTGTGAAAATTTCAACTGGCTACCTACCCTAAAAACTAGAAATTAATTGACACATTTCAATGGATTTTTTTCTATGTAGGTATGCTCAGTAGTTTTCGATTAAAGAACAAGATTGAGTCGATTTATATCGAAAGCAAATTGAAACGGACGTAGGTTGGAAAATGTAATATTCATAGGCTTTGAATACGGAATATTCAACAACTTACACGAGGTACTCGAGTAGGTAAATGCGTAAACAAAATATTATAATTGACGTAAATCATACATCTCATTACATTAATAAACATACAAACAAAAATAAATATAAACTGGCCAAGTGTGAATTGGATTCACATACCGACGATGGTCCTTTTCCGTTTCACAACCTAATACCTATCTAATTTATATACCTAATTAGAAAGGTGATGGCCTATATATATACTCCCTAAGAGGGTTTCCGCCTATTAGGGGTATAATATTACATTTAGACTATTATAAGACAAAATAAAGTTAGAAATATGAATTTGTGAAACCTATCGTTTGTCTGTATGTACTGCTATACGCTTAAGGTGATTTTTAGGTTATATAGGGAGCACTTCTGAGTGGGTAGCAGATAAGGTACCTTTGACCCGCCGGATAGTTTGAACGAACTCTTGAGCAAATTAAATTCAACCCTAAACACTTTAGCGATATCGAAACTCGAGTGTTCACGCCTTCCTGGTCCATTACCGACCACTTAGGACACAGATGGATCTGTGACCGCCGCGCTGGGTTGACTCATTTAATTTTGTATTTAAGGCTGGAAGATAGCAGCGTGGCGGGAAATTCAAAATTTTCACAGTTTTTTTCAATTTCGAAGCTTAACGGAGCTATTTTTGTTCAGCGATTTTTCGTTCGCAGCAATAACATAGTATTTTTTTAAACGGTTTTATTTAGCTCACCCCGTTTGTTTTATTCTTTATTCTTTCTTGGGTCAAATTTAGTAATTCAAATTTCACCCTCTTCCTGTCAACCGATTAATCTGAAATTTTGTATACACTTTGGATTTTGGTGACAATACAATTATGTTTATTCATTATCATTATAAATCCAAGATGGCGGCCGCTACAAAATGGCGGATAACGTAGGTTTTATCAATCCCATCAATATGGGTATCAAATGAAAGGGCTCATCAAGCAGAATACAATATACTATAAAAAATTGAAATCCAAGATGGCGGCCGCTACAAAATGGCGGATAACGTAGGTTTTATCAATCCCATCAATATGGGTATCAAATGAAAGGGCTCAACAAGCAGAATACAATATACTATAAAAAAATTAAATACAAGATGGCGGCCGCTACAAAATGGCGGATAACGTAGGTTTTATCGATCCCATCAATATGGGTATCAAATGAAAGTGCTCAACCAGTATAATACAATGTACTATATGAATTAAACAGAATGCGAAATAAAAACTAAAAACTAGAAAATAAAAATAGGTAAAAAAACTTTTTAAGTTAAACGGTTTTATGTTAAACATACATTGCAATGTTTAAGATAAATGTACTAAAAACCAAAAAATAATAAAATAGATACAGTCGTGGGAATTATAAACATATGCATAGACTAGACTAAAATAAAACCGTGGGGCACGTCAACTGCCTAATTATAGTGTAACATTACAAAACAAACATTTTAATCAACGATTGTAGACAATTGACGTGCCCCACGGTTTTATTTTAGTCTAGTCTATGCATATGTTTATAATTCCCACGACTGTATCTATTTTATTATTTTTTGGTTTTTAGTACATTTATCTTAAACATTGCAATGTATGTTTAACATAAAACCGTTTAACTTAAAAAGTTTTTTTACCTATTTTTTTCATTATTGTAAACAACAGAATAACAATAATTCAGCCGAATATGTGTTCTCGTCATCAAAGCAGTGGCACTGCCCAAAAAAATTGTTGAAGACCAGTTTAGCTACAAAATGTAAAAAAGTACGAAAATTTTGAATTTTCCACCACGTTGATATCGCCCAACCTTAACTTGCTAATAACTGGACAACTACTGACAAATCAACTAAAATACTCGTTCAAGACTAGGGGTGGTATTCTAGAACGCTACTTAAACTCAGTTCAAACTAGAACGCTACTTAAACTCTGTTTAAACTCAGTTCAAACTAGAAAGCTCCTTGAACTCTGTTTAAACTCAGTTTAAGTAGAGTTTAGTATGTCAACTGTCGATAAAACAGTGCATGTTTTGATTTGAATATCCCTCCCTTCATATCAAAACATGCACTGCTTTATCGACAGTCTGAACTCTGTTTAAACTGAGTTTAAGTAGCGTTCTAGAATACCACCCTAGGAGTGTGGCCCCGCACAATATCACAATTTTTAGGGTTCCGGATCTCAAAAGAAAAACAGAACCATTATAAGATCACTTTGTTGTCCGTCGGTCTGTCTGTCAAGACCTTTTCTCAAGAGCGCGTGGATTAGGTTGAATTTTATGTCTCACTCAGGGCTGCAGTCCCTTAGAGCCTTAAATAAATCAAGCTTCTAAATGAAAACCTATTGCTTCCGGTTGATCTCTAGAATCATGAAACTTGGCAAGAAGCAATGGCTTTCAGTACAAATTACGGAAAAAATCCGAAAAATATAATAAAAAATATTCCGTCACAAAAATGGTGTCCCTATACAAAAAGTCGTATTTTTTTCTTCTAAATAAATGCATAAAATGGTGTTTCGGTGCTCTCGGTGCGCAAGTCCCACTTGGCCGGTTTTTTTAAGTTTTACCAGCGCTCGGCCTGTCAAAATAGTGACTTCGTGCTATGCTGAGTCTAAATAAGCAGCCTAAGGCCTCTGCATCTGCGTAATGAGATGATTTATACAGTGTCCAGTGGCACCTTCACTCACACTAGATAGGTGAAGAGACCCCTCGGCGCTGCAGTGCCTGGGACATTGTTTAGATGAAGTAGGCTTGCCCAGCACCTATACCATCCTGACAGCTTAGTCGGCCTAGCCCACAGGAAAGACAAGTCAATAAGCAGCCGAGAGACTCCAAAAAGTCAGTAGCTCTCCAGCTATACTATTTGATTCTTTTGGTAAAGCTTTGTTAGTTCTCAGAATACAATGTCCTTAATAAGTAGCTTAGAAACTATTAGGTCCACTTGCATCACCCAGGGTTAGCCAGTTAACTCTGAACTAACGTCAATAATAATCAATTGTGTAGAAATGGCAAATTAACTCAGAGTTAGTTGGCTAACCCTGACTGACGCAAGTCCGCTTTAGAGGGTTTGGTCTGAACTGTATCCTATTTTCCCATCCCCTCAATATTATAAAAGTGTGATTGTTACACCTTCACGATAAAGGAGCTGGACAGATTTGGGTGTTTGGGATAGAGATAGCTTTTGCTCTGAATTAACATAAATTATAAGAATTTTTTAGGTATAATGCGCGCGGGATTAGAATGGAACTGAGACGCACGCAAACTCGCGTCGATGCAACCTTGTCAAAGTAAAATAAAGTATGTTTTCAATTGACTTTGATTATTACTTAGCTTACCTTTTATTGAAATCTACGCAAACAAGATTGTTACTTCTTCGACGTATAGATGGCATTTCTATCACGCAGACATAAAACATCCAAACTTGCCTCGCCACAGGAAAAACGGTTATTATTTCTGATGAAAATAAAAATTGTTATGGATACCAAACAAACAAATTCAATCAGTCTCACTCAGGGCATTTACTTTCACTTGGAAATACAAAGTAAATAAAACTACAAAAAAAATAACCCACCTAAAAGAGAAAATGGAAAGTTGTTACGAGTTTTATGCATTCAAGCCGCAAAAGAAGAAAAATAAGATAATAACAAAGCCTTAAAAACTCCAAGAAATGAAGTCTCGTTTAGATGGTTACACTGAACTGTTTTTAGGGTTTCGTACCCGAAGGGTTCCCAACGGGGCCCCTATTACTAAGGCTCTTCTGTCCGTCTGTCTGTCCGTCTGTCACCAGGCTGCATCTCATGAACCGTGATAGTTAGACAGTTGAAATTTTCACAGATGCCGCTATAACACGAAATACGAAAAAAACGATTGATAACGACCACTTTTGGCCACTTTTGGCGGCGGCGGGTTTTATTCGTAGGTTCTAGGATCTGGAACCTTAGATCCTAAAAAGTACTTTTCTAAATATTTGGGATGTGATCCCTATAACCGGGTGCTATTGCCCTGTAAAAAGAGTTAGTTAGGAACCTACTTTTCTAACACCTTGTATATGTCGGGTTTCGTACGTGAGCTCGAAGCACTTGCCAGCATTAAGTATCATGCTGATAATAAAATAGGACGACTATGTTAATGTCGCCAAATTCAGGGTCGGCTGCGTTAAAAGGGCTTATTACCGGTCCCTATGAACCCTTATTACGGAGGGCTCAAGAAGTGCCCCTAAATGATGTCATTATAGCAGCTCGCTTTGTACACCTTGTATATCCTACCGCAGTGACCGGCTGTTAAGTGAGGGGATATTGCATTTGACGCACGAGTATACGAGTAAACTCCGTTTTAGGGTTGCGTAGGTAGTCAAACAAGGAACCTCTGAGGCATGTAATATGAGTTACGGCTTTAAAATAAACAGTTTTTAATATGATATCATATCAATTAGAGTTTCACAACCGTTGTAATAATATAGTTATTTACTCAAAAAATGCTTTTTTCCGGTGGCTTAAAAATTCAATCTATATTTACCTCAGCCATGTCCCTATGTTTTCCTTTTTTTATTATTTTAATTATTTAAATAAATTTTATTAAAATAATAAAAAAAAGAAAACATAGGGACATCGCAGAGGTACATATAAATTGAATGGCATAAAAAATTTTTTCCTAAAATAATTATCCCGGGAGGAAACAGGTCTCCCTTTTTGTATTTTTTGAATGGAGCCGCCGGCTACCCGCGTTCCGTCTTAAGTATTTCATACAATTATTTTTTATACAAAATGTTCATGGCTTACCTTATGATAAAAAACCCTACAAAACCCTAAGCATGGCCCAACCACCCGGCATACTCTTGTTTACATTCATTTCCAAACCAAATGGTTCTGCAATTAAATGCCATTCCGTTTGTTTTCCGAGTTTCGAGGAGTTTCTATCTAATGGTTTCAGTTGTTAAATCTGTAACCTACCTTCCGAAATTATTTTACAGAATTCCTAGAACTATTTTAATTGGCTGTGAAGGTTTCCGACGCCATTTAAATATCTGAATATCTGACTGAAACTAGGCATAGTACAGAACTGGCAATTGTTCTAGCATGTGACGTACTTATTGGCTACGTAAGGTAAGGTAAGGTAAGAAAATATACGAAACTCTACCTATCTAAGTTAGGTAGAGTTTCGTATATTGTGTCAGTATTATTCCTAGATTTTGAAGCGCCGACAAGTGTGATGCCCAACCAATCCGTCGCCACACCAAGTAACCCAAGATGGAACATAGCAAGTGGTCAAAGTTACATGGGTATCCATCCATGGTAACTCGCCTGTCAAATCGCCATCCTAATCCAATCAATGTGGATTGGATCGGAATCTATCAAACAATAAAACTTCTAAATCTGCAAACCAATTTTAATTCGGATTATGGTCCTAAAGAGACAAAGGAAGTACCCTCAATATAAGTTCCCTTCAAAAATATTTGCAGGCTTTCTCTAGAATTTTGAATCAGTCAAAATGGCCAAGCTCATCACCAAGTTACGGAGCTTGCTCGATGTGTTTTATTAGTAAGTACAGTTTTAAGGTAGGTAGGAAATATGATTTAATTGTAAGTAAACTTTTTTTCACGTCCGAAATAACTAACTGTAAGAGTTATACAAGGTGTTACAAAAGTACCTAACTCTTTTTACAGGGTAATAGCACCCGGTGATAGGGATCACAACCTAATTATTATTTTTTGCATTATGACGTTCCGTTAATTTTTTAATTAATAAAATGTGAACGATGTGGCGGGAGAAAAGTATTTTTTAAATATTGTTTTCATTGACTTTCACAATGTTTTAACAACTCAAAGCTATGTTTAAATGCACCTACACGCACAAACATATTTTAAAATTGAGCTAATACCAAAAAAAAGTAATGTTTTTTTTTTCAATTTTGAGGGTATAAAATAAAAATTGTTTTTTTTTCAACTTTTCTTACAGATTTGACATCTTGTTGACCAGTAGGTTACACCCTGTAAAAAGAGTTAGGTACTTTTGTAACACTTTGTATACTTCATGATTCATGACCTTACTCGACAGTGGCGCCAGCTAGTGAGGACTATAACGGTAGCTCTCATTCCATTCATAATATTTAAATTGTTTATTTAAAGATCATAGTCCACAGACTATGATCTTTTTTTGCTTTTTTATTTTGACAGCTGCTGTCGATGTCAAGTAGAATTTTTGGCCAATTTAGTTTTTTACATGTTTCCAACATATTATTTTTTATAATTTAAACTATTTTGTTTCTATTTTTGTGTATTCTGCTGGAATACGAACCAATTAATAAAAAATACAAACTTAGTAAAAAGATCATAGTCCACTGACCTTGACCTGTTTTGAAATTTTTAATTAAACTTATTTTCTTTAAGTTCAAGTAAAAATTGCAATTATTAACATAGTCTTTAAATTTTAAGCTCAAATGTAAAACTTTAATATTTTTCAGGCTGCTGTATTATTTCTTCATTAAAATGAAAACGCGTTTTAAAATGAGGTAGTTTTTTTTGTTTTTCTCCAAACTATCTTCCATTGACTATGACCCTTCTTTCCCCTTACCCTTCTTGTGCTAGCTTATGAGTCCAACCTACCTATTCTTTTGACGTATGAGATCCGGAATCTCAGGCGTTTAACCGCCGATCCCAAAGAAGTGTAATCAGGACAAAAAGAAAGTAAAAGGGACCACATAATGCTATGATTTTAGAAAAAAAAAATTTGTGCCAGCTGAAGGTTTTTTGTCAGTGAAAGAAACTCATTTGAAAACATTCAATATTGGGTTCAAGAGTGTCGGGGCAAGTTTCTGGGGCAGTAAGGGCTGGTTTCCCTGCAACATCTGTTAACAAGTTACAAGAACAGCTGCCGACGCTCATTGATCTGTTTTCGAAAACATTTCGCCGATACGGTTGTTCCTAACAAAAATTATTATTATTTATCGTTGTGGTGTAGGCGTGCGTTACTATACGGCGAATCTAAATTTCGTTCCAAGCAAGGTTAATGATCTATTCATGATGTTTTTATTAAGTATTTGTTTTATTGCGAGAGTAGACCAATATAACAATAAATTCTAGTAATTTGATAGAGTGATGGAGGACCCTCACAATTCAAACTTCTTCTCAGTCTAATTCAGTCATTCAGGCTTTTTTGTTTATCACTAAAAAAACTAAGGCCTTTTGCATCTACGTAATGAGATGATTTATACAGCGTCCAGTGGCACCTTCACTCACAGTAGATGGGTGAAGAGACCACTCGGCGCTGCAGTGCCTGGGACATTGTTTTAGATGGAGTAGGCTTGCCCAGCACCTATACCATCCTGACAGCTTAGTCGACCAAGCCCACAGGAAAGACAGGTCAATACGTGTGGAGCCAACTGAGCCGCGGGTTTCCTCACGATGTTTTCCTTCACAGTTAGCGAGTGGTATTGCTACTACAAATTCACAAATGTACGTAACTTTGAAATTAAACAAAGTCATAGATACATGCCCGCACTGGGAATCGAACCGGGTACCTCTTGCTTCAGAGTCCACTGTTCTACCCACTAGACCACCACCGCTTTGTTTATCACTATAAACATAACTTATGCCATAAATGTCACCAAGCTATAATATAACAAGGGAACCTTGTAAAGAGTTCCCCCCTTATTACCTTTTAATAACAAGGGAAAATAGCTACTATTGATTGGCGCCAATGATCCGGACACATTTTATGAGGGCTATGAAACACAGAGAACAACAGATGTTTACCGTAGCACATGCTGGAAGGGTTGATAATATTGAACGAGATTGTTCTATGGGGCGTGAAACAAGGTTGTGTGCGGGCTACGTCGTAGCGGTTACAACACGTCGATGCTACGCTTTTCTTTGCTACGTTCGTAGCAAGTGTAACACAATTCTAACACCACTGGATCACTTTTAAATAATAATATATTCTTTCTTACAAAGAGTTGCATGAATATTTTTTGCCATTGTGGAACTTAAAGATGTTATTATTATTCTCGTAGCAGAGATAAATACGCATTAGAGACGGCCTCGTTAACTTGCGTCGCCAATGCCTATAGTTGAAAGTTTAACTTGTAATATTTTGGTTCTCTTTTCGTTATCGTTGAAAATTATATGCGTCACTGCGTCTACTTCTGGTAATATTGTTTTTGCGTTTTGCTCCGGCCATCTTGAAACAACCGAGGTCATCTCGCCATTTTCGCCCAGGTCTGCCGCGTCGCCGTAGTCCATCGCTTATAAACATCATCTCAAGCAAAAAATCGTACATAAACGTCACCGTCATGAAAAGGGTGAGAAAGGAGCTAGTTTTAAAGTGGAAAAACAGCCAGTAACGAGACAGGCGTTTTGTAGGCGAGCTGCCTGTCATGGAAATTGTTATCGTGTTTCATTCGTGTTTCTTTGCCAGTCGGAATGACGACCTCGTGTTATTAAAGGACATGCTTTGTCCAGCCTTTTTCGTTGTTTTGATTTAACATTTTATTAATTTAACTTGCTGTCACCCATGTTTTTTTTTTCCTTTATACAGGGTTATACAGGGAAATTCGACCTATTCTCGTAAGGAGGTGATAGATGGCACAATTTCCAACCAATTTCACCCCATGATGCCCAGTCCCAAAATTGACCGTTTTAACAGTTTTTCGCAAAGTGCCGACGAATTTTAAAATGAATTAAAAAAACTAAGCAATATTTTTTTTTACTTTTTATATCAATTTAAGTCTTAAAAAGGCATCTTTTTTACAAAGACTGGGAAAAACGTAAATTCTACGAAAACAACATAAATTTCGCCTAAAACAGATTTTTCATGCAAGACGGAAGCAAGGCTTACCTATAGCCAAAGTCTTAAATAAGCCCAAGCTTATAAGTCACTGTTATAAATTTTAAAATGTTCATGTTTATATGTTTATTTACCATGAAAGAAAACATCGTGAGGAGACCTGAGGGCCTGAGGCCAGATATAAAAACTTCAACGTGAAAATTGCCAATCCACGGTGGTGGGCACGCCTTGCTATGAGAGTAGGCCTGAGCAAGGCCTGTGCCCAGTTACATGTTTTTCTTGCAGGATTAATTCATGTGAAATAATTTGTTCCGAACCACGTTTCACTAGAAAACTACTAATGCACTTACTCCTCAAAAACGACGCTGCGTCCACCATAAGTTACACTACATATACAGATCTCCGATGAATTGTATGCCTAGGTTCAAAAACGTCTGTTGCTTACACTTGAACGCGAAATCTGCTGCTAGAAATTAAATCTCACACGGGATAGTAGAGTAAGCGGTAGAGTCAATTAGCCTACTACTCCACCAGTTTTGACCTTTAC
Organism: Zelleria hepariella; assembly: GCA_949319315.1. Lineage (NCBI taxonomy): Eukaryota > Metazoa > Arthropoda > Insecta > Lepidoptera > Yponomeutidae > Zelleria > Zelleria hepariella. The sequence continues at coordinate 8,534,544 of OX439392.1, read as the reverse complement.
CTTACCCGTTTGCGTAGACGCTGCAGTGCCTGGGACATGGTTTTAGATCAGGTTTGTGACGCGACCCCCTCAATCATCATCATTATCATTTTTAGCCCAAATTCGCCCACTGCTGGGCATAGGCCTTTTCCCCCTCACGCCATCCTCCTCGGTCTCCATAGGAGCGAAGACAAGACATCCTGGGGAAAGTTTTTAGCCATAAAACACCATGCTGGCCAGTGCGTCTTGATGAGTTTTCCTGCCACGTTGGCCTGTAGTGAGTTTTGATGCTTACTACAGTTACATCGCTCCCTAACAGCGGAAAAACCTTTTTGCGACCCCCTACCAGGCTTTTGTTTCTTTGCTACAGGGGCAAGTTTGAGTAGCAAGAATAATGTAAGCTTCAGGATAAACTAGTATGGCCTAGCCCGAGCTGATATTGACGAATGATTAGGTATGAATGTTACCATATCTCGTAAACTAAGAGATTTAGCGCAAAAATGACGATATTTCCGAACCCCTTAATGACCCCGGAACCAAGCCTTTTATTTCTATACGTGTTCTAAAAACCAACATACAGGGTGTTAAACATACAGGGTATTCCTGAAAGTGTGACAGACAGTCGAAAAAGATTTAAAACAAACGTTAGGTCAGTAGGTTTGGTTGGCGACACACTGACATACCTCTTCTTGTTTACGAATGGTCCTTTAAACCGGACAAAACCGGACATACCGTAGACTTTTTGAATGTAGACTTTTTCAAATTCGGCAAAGTAGAATCTGTATTACCCCTACTCAAATAGGGCTAGACTAGTTTGGCCTAGGCTAAACTAGTCTAGCCCTATGCTTGTATGGAGAAACCAGTTAAGCCAAACTAGTTTAGCCCTATTGAGTAGGGGTAATACAGATTCTACTTATTTATGCTAGCCTAGTACTTTTTCTTTAAATTAACAAACCCGCCGTAATTATCTGAACAGTAGGGGACGCATTTAGAGGCCGAATTTGAAAAAGTCTACATTCAAAAAGTCTACGGTATGTCCGGTTTTGTCCGGTTTAAAGGACCATTCGTAAACAAGAAGAGGTATGTCAGTGTGTCGCCAACTAAACCTACTGACCTAACGTTTGTTTTAAATCTTTTTCGACTGTCTGTCACACTTTCAGGAATACCCTGTATGTTTAACACCCTGTATGTTGGTTTTTAGAACACGTATAGAAATAAAAGGCTTGGTTCCGGGGTTATTAAGGGGTTCGGAAATATCGTCATTTTTGCGCTAAACCTCTTAGTTTACGAGATATGGTAACATTCATACCTAATCATTCGTCAATATCAGCTCGGGCTAGGCCATACTAGTTTATCCTGAAGCTTACATTATTCTTGCTAGGCCAGACTAGATTGGCCTAGGCTAAACTGGTTTCTCCTAACAAGCTTCGGCTAGACTAGTTTGGCCTAGGACATACCGGTTTATCCATACGACGTTCGGATAAACTAGTTTAGCCTAAGCGAAACTAGTTTATCCTTAAATCGGGTTTGGCCGGTAACATATACATATATGTAAAAGGTTCACGGGAACGAAATCGCGAGGGAAGGCAAGATCTCTTATAAAACCTTTGCCGTCTATCTTTACCATTAATATTATATTGAAGCAGACTACTTACAAAATTTCTTATTTCCAATTTTACTTTGGAGGATAATAGTGTATTAAATATTTAATGTTCTTATTAATGTACCCGTAATGTATTTTACGGAGAAAAGAGATTTGCATTTTATTAACCCCCGAGCCAAAAAAGGGGTGTTTTAATATAAGTTTGACCCTTCCCTAGGTGTGTGTGTGTGTGTGTGTGTGTGTGTCCGTCTGTCTGTGTGTATGTCTATGGCACCGTAGCTCTTAAACCGTAGCTCTTAAACCGTTCACCGATTTAGATGCCGTTTTTATTTTATTTGAATGCTAGGTTTTCTAGCGAGTGTTCTTAGATATGATTTATCAAAATTGATTCACTCGTTTATGAGATATGCTAATTTGAAGCCAAAATGTCGGTGGTAATTTTTTTATTTTATTTAATAGTTATTAAAGTATAGACGATTTCCATTCATTATTCCATCCATACCATAGTCCTGAATAAAGCTTTTTAATATTTTATTATTACAACCTTTTCTTTTTATTACATTTCATTACCATTTGTATTAATTTATCATGCTTGATATTTTCAGGTTTTGTGTTTTATGTGTTTTATGGTCTGGTTTTAACATGTTTCAGATGCTCATGTTACCTTACAAGGTTTTTTTTCTCTCTTTATTTTTTTTATAATCTGGCCAATATTAAATATCAGTAATTCTTGGAAAATCCCCTCAGTCATCTAAGTAAGCCCCAGACACCTGTCATCCACAGCCAGCAAATATTCTGCCGAGTCCTATTTGTCATCTGTAAACAAAATCGACAAAATAATAACAGTATTATCCGGTTCAAATGCTATTAGGTAGGATACGACCTTTTGGAGTTGCGTTAAGCAACAGTGATGACTTAGGGTCAGAAAAATTAGGACGTAGGGTCCGAAAATTTTTCGAACCTGTTCTATTTGAAAAAAAAAAACTTATGGGTTTTTCGTAGTCAGTTCGTAGTATATTGATAGTGTAGGTTGTAAGGAGTAGGTACATGTTGCAAAGAAACCTTGTATCTAAAATGAATAAAAAGTATTGTATTTAATGATTTCATGAAATTTTGGAAGTTTTTTTCGTTTGTCCCAAGCCAGGTGTTTAGAAAACGTACTAATATACCTTAAATACCCGATAATTGAGTAAATCCACATCACCATATCGACAGATGATACTAAACAACGAAAAAAGTTTTTACTATCGATTTCGGATAAATACTCAGTAGAAACGGGAATTCATTAGTATTTACTCACCTTTGAGTAAATACTGAGTCCTTAACCCATCTCTAGTCACGCGCTTTCCCGACTGCGTTGCTAACAGTACTGATAGGCGTCAGTTGACGTCATATACCGCTCCATTCCAAAAGGATTTGAACCGGATAATAGGTCTTGTTATGACTTGTTATTTGGAGTCGGGGGTTTGTTGTCATGTTATATTTTCTTTGTCAGGTGGAAGCGATGCACAAATGAGTGCAGCCGACGTATGTGACAAAACCGAGCTGCAAGCTTGCGTGGAGATGATCCCGCGAACACCCGTCGGACTGCCTCGAACGCGCGAAGAGCTCGATGCGAGATGCAAGTAAGGCGTTTTATTGTGAACTGATACTTTCGTAAGCACTGAATACTTCGGGTTCACTACGCCTTGCCCACAGACTTATAAAACTTGCCGAATTACATTTGGCCTTGTTACACTTCACCTATGACGTATCATCCAATGTCACTTAGACTAGACTTCATTTAACCGATAGACATTACACTACTTCTGACTTCACTTTTTAGGGTTCCGTATCCGATGGGTGCCAAACGGGACCCAATTACTAAGACTACGCCGCCCGTCCGTCTGTGTCCGTCTGTCACCAGGCTATATTTATGTTGGCGCTAAAACAACAAATACAAAAAATCTGAATAAAATAAATATTTAAGGGGGCTCCGATACAAAAAACGTGATTTTTTTGCTCGATATCGATAACGGCAACAGGTAGACGCTTGAAATATTCACAGAATATTTAGTTATTATTTAATAATATATTTATATTCACTTCGATATCGATAACGGCAACAGGTAGACGCTTGAAATATTCACAGAATATTAATTCACTAGTTGTTATCTATCTTCTATACTTATAATAAAACTCTAGCGAAGTCAATTCTGTACATTGAATATTTTTAGAAAAAAACTAGCAGGGGTTACTAAGTAAACTATACTGAAAACAAAAATGCAAAAAAATCGGTCTATGTCTGTCTGTCTGTCTGTCTGTCTGTCTGTCTGTCTGTGTGTTACCTCATCACGCGAATACCGCTGAATAGTTTTCAGTCAAATTTAGTACCGTGATAAGTCCTGGTTCTGGGCACAATCTAGGCTATCCGATGTACAGAATACATTGCGGGTTGCAATTTTAACTTCGTTTTTTGTAAGAACTATTCATAATTTTGATATAGCTTCTTGAGAAGATATGTTAATAACGTGATACTAAACACATTTCTAAAAAAAAATTACGAATTAAAATTAAAAAAGTCCGATTTGGAACCTCATTTTCTCGGAAACCGTTGATTTCCTAGGCATAGTTCCTTGGGCAAAAATGTTCGTTATGATGAGGACTATATTATGTGGTCTCCCACTTTGTTGGCGGTCTTTTAACACCGCTCGGTATTCAATACAAGCACTCGCCGCAAACAATAATTTTGCATTCTCGCATAACAAATAACTATTGTTTACCGTTGAGCGGTATAGACAGAGTTATTAGCCGTATGCTTTTCTTGCTGGCTTAGCATGAGAATGAGTAAGACCTTATTTATGGGCTTATAACTTTATCTATCCCACTTTACGTCGAGGGACATACATATCAACCCCTTTACTTCCTAAGCAATTCTTATGCTAAGCTTCCTGCTGGGGAAGCACAACTTCGAGATAAAAGTTTTATCCCACTATCGGGTAGCGGCATCTCGCTTCACGCGGTGAAATAAAGCAAGATGGCGATAGCCGATAATGGGATAAAACTTTTATCGTGACATTGTGCTCCCCTAGCTGGTATCTTATCACGGGCGATACCTTAATGTAAACAATACATATTTATTATTAAATTTATAAATGTATTGTTTAGATTAGGGTTTTTATTATATTTTATTCTATTGCTTTCTTTTGAGCCCTGCTACCGCAAGTTAAGAAATAATAACTATTAAATTAAAATACCCCCGACATTTTAGCTTCAAATAAGCATATTTAATAAATAGCTGAACCAATTTTGACAAAACATAACTAAGAACATTCGCTAGAAAATCAGCTTTCTAATTAAAAAAAAAAAACCTAAAGCTTCCAAATCGTTCACCCATTTAAGAGCTACGGTGCCACAGACAGACACACCCTCATAAACACATACCTATACAGACACACACACAAAGCTGTCAAACTTATAACACCCCTCTTTTTTGGTCGGGGGTTAAATAAAACCTTCATTTTGAGTTTTCCTCCACAGTTGAATTTAAATTAAATGTCAAATGTGTAAAAACGCATGCGAAGTCGCGGGCACAACTAGTTTAATAATATACAAGGTGTTACAAAAGTACCTAACTCTTTTTACAGGGTGTAACCTACTGGTCAACAGGAGGTCAATTCTGTAAAAAAAAGTTGAAAAAAACAAATTTTATTTTATAACATCAAAATTGAAAAATTTTCATAACTTTTTTGTTTTTGGTAGTAGCTCAAATTTAAAAATATGTTTGTGGATGTAGATGCATTTGCATAGCTTTGAGTTGTTAAAACATTGTGAAAGCCAATGAAAACAATATTTAAAAAATACTTTTCTCCCGCCACAGCGTTCACATTTTATTAATTTAAAAATCAACGGAACGTCATAGAGCGAAAAAAATATTTAGGTAGTGATCCCTATCACCGGGTGCTATTACCCTGTAAAAAGAGTTAGGTACTTTTGTAACACCTTGTATTTATATTCACTTTAAAAATAAACAATGAAATTAAAATAAAACAAATATTTATGGAGGGATACAACAAACATGACTTTTTTGCCGTTTTTTCCCGACTGTCCAAAGGAGGGTAATGTTTTTAAAGATAATGGTACGGAACCCTTTGTGCGCGAGTCCGACTCGCACTTGGCCGGTTTTACTTTTTGTTAATGTCGGGATAGCTCTAAATCTTGTTCGGACACCATAATAATGAAGGAGAGATGGTGCTCATGCCGCGCCGCCGCCTCAAGTGGAACACTGTTCTAAGTACTTAATTCAATTTAACCCTTCCTAAAATACGGGGATATTACTTCCCACGGTCTGAATGATTTGCCAATATTTTTGTTTTATTTTCATTTTTATATGGATACACCAAACCAATCCAAATATAGCCATTGATCTTCTTTGTTAGTTCGGTAGTACCTACCTAATAAAATAGCAACATTGTCGAAAACATTTTGTGTTTCATCGTACGTCAATGTCAAAGTCGACGGTCCTGTTTTTTTTACGTAAGAAGGGTTTGCTTGCCAAGGGTTACAAAAAAAGGGTTTGCTTTAGTTTTTGTCGAGTATTTCACAAAAAAATATTTTAGGAAGTAATAGCGTAAACTAGATTTATTTTTCCGTCATTTGATTTGATAACAAGCTTGAAAATAATCAGCTTTATCGATTTACCATAATTTTTTGGTATCAAATAAGGTGGGTCCATCCATTGTTTGTTTCCATTACAAAAAAAAATAGTCGTAGCGGGAAACTTTCGTCCGCTGTTTGTTCCTGCAAGTCGTAAAGTGTATACACGGTGCTTTTTTTAGAATGGGCAGTAAGGGCAAAAACCAAACTTAACCTTTACAGCAAAAAGTTTATTGGTGACCATCCTTAACTTTTTGAAATATTATGAACCGCATAAACATATTTTGGAAAAAATATATACTTAGCGAAAAAAAATCTTTAATATAAAAAAAATATAAATATGTCAATCGATCCTATTTTTCATGTACTGAGGTTTGATTACTCTCGCGTACATATTTGCTTTGACTGGGCTGAGTTTTCCTCAAAGGAATGATCGTTCTCTATGTGTTTATTCTTGCTGATGCGAAACCCGAGACAACTAATAGAAATCGTAATAATAGTGAGTGAGAAAAAGTATTGATGAGGTGCAATAACAAAGAGCTTATTTTCTTATTTATTTCCAAGCTTCCATCAAAGTCTTAAGAAACTCTTATTTTAAGTGCAATCTGGACAGAACTTAGAAGGCTTTGAAAGGCTTAAGTAGTGTGGCTTATAGTTTATAGCTTAGAACAGAACAGCGCATCTCAAATGATGGGATAGGGCCCGGCACGGGGTCGTAAAAGTAAACCGAGTTGCAACATAATATTGTCTACTTCATTGAACCCCTGTTACCGCGATAGCTAAATATAGCAATTGTTTTTATTGTGTGCTTTGCAACGATATCCTCGAGATATCGTTGTAAAACTCGATAAAAATAGACCAAGAAAATACGGTTCAAAAGTTCCCTTATGTTATTCAGATTGCAGTGACCTGCACATTCTCTTGTTTTGCCTCTTATGGTTCAAGTTATAAGTAATTCAATTAGATACCATCGACATAATTTATCCATGTGGGAAGATAAGGCGCTGATGCTAAGCCACGGATTAAAGTACAATAACGATAATATTATAATATCGTACGTTTGCTTGAAAGTGAAATATTTGTGCAGCAAAGCATACAACCGAGCGGTAGTTGCTTCGCTTACGCTCCCAGCAGACCAAGTTGTTTGTACAACCCTCTAGTGCTGACACCTTCTAGACGTCAAACTTTGGGAACTATCCCATTTGCCACTATTGAAGGAATAGCCTCTAGCATAAATTGTGGTTATCGGCTGAACGGTGAAACGCAATTTATGATTTCGCCCGCGCGCCCACTGAGGCGCTATGTCAGCTTTTTCTGTTTTTTTCTATTTATTAACCGACTTAAAAAAAGGAGGAGGTTCTCAATTCGTTTATTTGTTTATTTTATTTCTTCAGTTTTTTTTTGTAGAACTTTTAAAATATACTCGTATATCGATAAAATATCTAGACTACAGATTAGCCTACTAAAAACGATTGTACCAAATAATCCTATCCTATCCTACTTCCTACTTCCTACTTATATTATAAAGGCGAAAGTTTGTGAGTGAGTGAGTGTGTTTGTTACCTTATAACGCTGAAACCGCTGGATGGATTTGGATGAAATTTGGAATGTAGATAGCTGAGACATCAGAATAACATATAGGCTACATATTATCACGCTTTGGCGCTTAGGAGCAAAGCAAATACACAAAGATTATCGTATAGTGGCCATTTGTATAAAAGTGAACGATAAAACCATTTACCATAGACCCTCTGTCATTACGTAGCGTTGAGCTATTTACTTTCCTAAATCCATCGAAAACTGAATATCGGTGAATTTTGATCTACCAAAAAGTCCGAAATATGCCGCAACTACGCATTACAATCAAACGATGGGCAACAATGAAGAAGTTGTTTTTAATTATTACTGTCATCCGTCACTGTCACAAAAATGGTATCAAGAAAACAATACAGCAGAAATCAACATTGTGTAATTATAAAAAAACAGGCAAAAAAATATTGTTTCAGTGATAGCTACTTACAAACTGAAAGAGCCAATAAGTAAATCCTTACTTTAAAAACTTTGCATCCAGCAGTGTTTATCAAAGATCTTTACAAAGTTGCGGTCCGACGACCGTCCTGAAATCTCTTGGCCAGACAAGATGGAATGTCCGTTCAGTGCATTGCTGATTGCTGGTTATTCAGGGAAGAATAAGGATGCACCAGACCTCGAAGAAAACTAAAGATACGACGTTCTGACCAAAAAAAGCCGCTGAGTGTACTGTGCAAGTATGAAAAACATTGTAGAGTCTTGAGCGACCAAAGGCGCATAAAATCAGCCAGTGATGGTGTAACATGAGCAACATGACCGCTTTATTTCCACTAAGTACCTATTGAGTACCTAGAAGGACTAGACAGGGGCACTTTTACATAATATCATAGTCGCCTATTCATTGTTGACAACTCTGATAGGCTTTCCACATACTTCAGAAGTTCAGACTGACGAGAAGATTGGAGCATGTGAAAATCCCCGAACCGCCTGCGTGGTGGTGTTGCCCGCATGAAAGATATGTGAGGAATAGAGCCAGAAGAGGTGTTTCGTGCCAATCTTAAGTTGTACCGACAAGGTCGCATCGTCATAACTGTCCTGATGCTCCACAGTGCAGCTGATAGAATCTCCTGGAGGCGACCTCAGCGCGCTCAAATTAGCGCGTTTCTGGGACGGCAAAGTGTGACTCTTTCAACACGGAAGAAGAATAAGACCGACGATTTAAAACCGTTGTTTCAGACTGTAGACGCTAAGAAGACGCGTTTGGTGTTTCAGAAGGGCAGCTCATAGAAAAAAAATAACTATTCAATGTGATAGACATAATATGGAGTAGTTTTTCTGATATTATGATCGTTGTCTTTGATATCTAAAACTAAGGCCTTTGCATCTACGTAATGAGATGATTTATACAGCGTCCAGTGGCACCTTCACTCACACTAGATAGGTGAAGAGACCACTCGGCGCTGCAGTGCCTGGGACATTGTTTTAGATGGAGTAGGCTTGCCCAGCACCTATACTATGCTGACAGCTTAGTCGGCCTAGCCCACAGGAAAGACAAGTCAATACGTGTGGAGCCAACTAAACTGCGGGTTTCCTCACGATGTTTTCCTTCACGGTTAGCGAGTGGTATTGCTACTACAAATTCGTGCCTGTAATACGAGTAGGTAACGCTAACTAGCTCTGTTGGAGATCTTTTACAGTTTTATAGAATGCCAGTCAGATGTTGAGACCTGTGACGTACCTACTGCATCGAATGCTGAATGCTGATATATTCATTCACACAACTGTGCAAGCAAACGAGATGTACTTGGGTTTCAAGCTACGCATGAGGCCTGAATTATACAGAAAAGGCGTGGTGAAGGTGCTGCGCAGGCATCTTGCCGCTTCAAAACATTTCAATACAAAATGTATGCAGGCGACACGTTGTGAATTATACTGAAGCGGCGGCGTGGCGCAGGCACGCCGTTTCGTCGCCTGTTCCGCGTCGCTAGCAGGCGCGACCGGAGAGGCGCGCAAGCAGCACGCCGTTTGTTATACAGTAGGAGCAGAAAATATGTGACGATAGTAAATTTTATGTAAGTACACACGACAACACTACAGAGTGTACTAAAAAAAAAATAAGGCCTTTGCGTCTACTTAATGAGATGATTTATCCAGCGTCCAGTGGCACCTTCATTCACACTAGATGGGTGAAGAAACCACTCGGCGCTGCAGTGCCTGGGACATTGTTTTAGATGGAGTAGGCTTGCCCAGCACCTATACTATGCTGACAGCTTAGTCGGCCTAGCCCACAGGAAAGACAAGTCAATACGTGTGGAGCCAACTAAACTGCGGGTTTCCTCACGATGTTTTCCTTCACGGTTAGCGAGTGGTATTGCTACTACAAATTCACAAATGTACGTAACTTTGAAATTAAACAAACTCATCCCAGTATGTATTGGAGAGAAAGAGGAGAGCGCCGCGCCTTACGCCTTACGCCGTTTCTGTATAATTCATGCCTTATCTGCTCCACGCCTGCTCTGCGCCGTATGCCTTACGCCTTACGCCTTACGCCTTATGCCGTTTCTGTATAATTCACGCCGGAGTCTCTAACATCGGAAGAGGCAGTGTCCATATAGGCCACAAAGGCACGAAGACTTGAGGCGAGACCAACTAAACAGAAGACAACCCAGACTGAAAGTTTGCAGAAAGCAGTAGCAGATTAGCGGACTCAAAATAAGAGTCGAAATATTCGAGTGTGTCTTGAAATGTAGGTAACCCATGTTCAATCAGTTAGATGCCGATAACTGTAGGTATCTGCATCTTTACTCCGTTGAGTTTGGAAGAAGCAGATAACAACGCATGGTCCACGGGGGCGAAGTCTGATAGCGCTGGGGGTCGGTTATAAGTACATTTAATACTACCTAGGTAGTAAAAAATGCTAGGTACAATTGCTAAATCACCACAAACTTTTATCCTTTTTCTTTTATCCACGTGAATGAAGTCGTGGGCACTAGCTATAAATTGCTAAGTAAGGTAAATGTCCCCTGATTCGGTATGTTAAGGCTCTGGCAACTTTATGGATTTTTATATTTTTTTCTAAATTAGGTATCACTTTGAAACTTTCGTTGTGATGAAGATTGGTCTTTTGCAAGTAATTTAAAGCATTAATCATATAGTCTTAGCAAGTACTTATTTTAATATGAATTTTCTTACAGACCTCTGATTTGAACCCTGTTTCGGTATAGTAATTTCGCTCTGCTCCTAAGTTCGTGAATTCCTGTCTCCTATTTCGTTATAGTTATTGATCTGTTTGTTTAACAGTTGTTAGGTACCTAGCAGGAATAATAATGAATAAAAACATAAAAATCAGTAAGTAACTTTTTAAAATTAAACATTTTAATTTTTAAGCAATCCTAAAAAAAACTCAGAAATAAAAATGACACTTTCTAAACTTACATAAATCAATCAACATTATCGATATACTTATACATTTTTTAAATGCCAATAAGGTAGGTATCTCCAAAGAATCGTCACCAATAAAAAAAACTGAAATTGAATAAAATGTTTTTTTTTTCATTGCTTATGGAAATGCTGATAATACAGCAAATTATAAAATATATGTTTTAATACTCACTAAAATTTAAAAAAAAGTTCTACAAACAGAAATCTTGTTTTAATATTTTTATGAATTAAATTCTCTTTTTAATGACTAAATTAACATAATACGTATGGAAAATTTTGTTATTATATTTATTATTTAAAAATAAAGTCGTTATTTATGTACTTCAATTTACTGTTTTTCTCAAACATACATAATTTTTATAATTGTTTATGTAGATAGCCACAGATATTAAAAAAATATATATATGTTGTTTTCAGTTTTTTTTCCAAGATATCATTATATGATCCCGTTTGACACCCTTCGTGTTGGTACGGAACCTTAAAAGCAGAAATTTCATGCATTTTGGGTTTATGAATCCGGTTTTAGGTCGGGATCCTAGGCCTTAAGAAAATGTATCGCCTTCAGTAAAATTGGCCTTGTAAAATCCGAATTTAACTAATACTTATGCTTGATACTAATAGTTTTAATTGTGTATAAGTTTTTCATAGGCCTGAAACTAATAATTTTCTTCTCATTTTCCGATCCAATCTTAACTCAAAACTACATTAATTACTCACGAAATAGCGGACATTGCAAGAAAAATGGTGTTCCTTATTTCGTTATACTAGTTTTGAGATAACCCCTCACTTAATCTTGGAAATTCTTATTACATAATGTTAATAAACTATTCAGTACCCTATGCTTACTGAATATAACCAAAACAAAAGGCAATTAATCGAAAAACGGGCAAAATTATGACGCTGATCAATCTGCGTAAATCGTTTAAAATTGCCAAATCGGCCTCTTTCAAACTCGTTTTGTAAGACTTGTGTTGACAAAAAGGTATACCGAATCAGGCTCAAAAGTAACTTAAATAAGTACCTTGTCTGATGTTAATACCATTTTTCAAATATGTTAACTAATATAGAAATAAACAAACATTTAAAAAGTCTCTGAAATTCCCCTAGTTCGTAAGTGTAACGAAATAAGGGACAAGGAAAAAATATGATGTCCGCTATTTCGTGAGTCAATAAATTGCGTTTTTAAGCAATTCTATGCTTACAAATAACTCTTAACGTATAACAAATGAATCGTTATGAATCACAGAATAGCGATATCAAAAGTTTTATTCAAAAATACTTACCTTTGTCTTGCTACAAGCTTATGAGTGTCACCACCGATCCTTACGCTACCAAGAAGCGCGATGTAAGGCGCGCACGTCTCGCACCGCTTTTTGTGCCTAACTGAGTGTTGTAAGCATCGTATCTTACACAGCATAAGCATAAAAATAAGGTATGTTGGTTTTTTAGATAGGTCAAAGTATAGAGATTTTTTAGGAAACTATAATGCTATTAAACATTGTATCAATTGCTTATTATTGCGCCGGAAACAAAAACTCACGAAATCGTGTACTATCACGAAATAACGTACGTTTACCTTAGCTTTTCCCCTGACTGACTTTGATGGCGGGGGAAAAATAGAGCTGCAACTGTTAATCTTAGTCAGCGCGGACGAAGTCGCGGGCAAAAGAATAAAACTTAGATACAATGATACGGAACTGTTAAAATATTAAGCATAAAAAACAAAATTCTTCAGTTTTTTTTTGTAGAACTTTTAAAATATACTCGTATATCGATAAAATATCTAGACTACAGATTAGCCTACTAAAAACTATTGTACCAAATAATGTAAGAATAAAACTTAGATACAATGATACGGAACTGTTAAAATATTAAGCATAAAAAACAAAATTAAAATGTCAATAGTATCAGAAGAAATAGATAAAAATAAATAACAAGCAAAAAGCGTATCTTCCCAGGTACTTCTGAATACCAAAATGTAATAATACATACGTATGGTAGACAAACAGCAGAAAATATGTGACATATTATATTTAATGCATTACCTGATGAAACATTAAAAAAAATGTAATAAGCCACAAAATTGTAAAAAAATCTTGAAAGCCTTGTATCTAAATTGGTAAAACTATACAAATGAGTGAATACGGCGGCAGATCGTCCGCCGATAAATATAAACTTTTGTAAATTAATTTGAAATAATAAAAACCTTTAAAAAAGATGCCTCTACCCGGTAGTAGTGGGATAAACTGTTTATCGTTGCATTGTGCTCCCCTAGCTGTGGTATAGTCCCATAATAGTAAAATATATAGATTATTTTAACAGAGGCGGCCGCTGTCGGCCTGCGGGCGAGATCTTCGCCCGCATTGTTCAGGGAGAAAAGTTTAAATCACCGTTATAGTGCTGACCTAATTTTACTGTTTGCGTCGAGAAAAATGCTTAGGGATGATTCTTCAAAAAAGCGTTCTTCGTTGATATCCATGGCTTTTGTTTTTTCTGGTCGTTGGTGAAAACTAAAAATACAGAGGATAAAAGGGATTAAAAACTAGCCAATATGTCGATGAGGCACACCTGTAGGCTTTATAGGTTAATCAGAAAAAAATCTTCTATTTTGACAGGCCATGAATATCAAAAAATTTGCCATGGATATCAAATAGTGTCCAAAATGAATATAAACAGTAATTTCAGTGGTACATAAATGCTTCCTTTAGCTTGATTGTCACTCATGAACTGTCACAGACTTAAACAGGGCCTTAGTGAAGGAAAAGTACATAAATAAAACATCATAATAATCAAACCAAAGTAATCAAAGTTTTATTTTGAGAAAAAACAGTAAAAATTTAGAAGTTTTTAAACTTTTTCAATTGCTTATAGATTTATTTTAAGCAAACACATGCTGAGTTATCTATACTTATAATAAAACTCTAGCGAAGTCAATTCTGTACATTGAATATTTTTAGAAAAAAACTAGCAGGGGTTACTAAGTACACTATACTAAATCCAAAAATGCAAAAAAAACGGTTTATGTCTGTCTGTCTGTCTGTCTGTCTGTCTGTCTGTCTGTCTGTATGAACACGATAAACGTGAAAACCGCTGAATAGTTTTCAACCAAACTTAACATGGTCGAAACTCACGTTTCTGGGAGTAACTTAGGCTATCCGATGTTTAGAATACATTGCGGGTTGCAATTTTAACTTCGTTTTTTGTAAGAAATATTCATTATTTGGATATGGCTTCTTGAGAAGGTATGTTAAGAACGTAATACTAAACATATTTCTGCAAAAAAAAAAATTATAGTCCGACTTTGAACCACATTCTCTCGGAAACCTACATTGCGGGTTGCAATTTTAACTTGATTTTTTGTAAGAAATATCCATAATTTTGATATGGCTTCTTGAGAAGGTATGTTAAGAACGAGATACTGAACACATTTCTGAAAAAAAAAAAATGAAAAGTCCGACTTTATTATCTCCGAAACCGTTGATTTCCCAGGCATAGTTCCTTGGGCAAAAATGTTCGTTATGATGAGGACTATACGTATACGTACGTATGCGTGGTCTCCCGCTTTGTTGGTGGTCTTTTAACACTCTGTATAATAGCACGCTACGACTTTTGGCATTTGGGGCGCATATTGTAAATGAAAAATCGGCATTTGTTTTTATTTTATTTTGGCGGAAAATGTTAGTTCTGCAAGCGTAGCATAAGGCCGGGTTAGAGCGTATCTATGGGTTTAAAACAATAGGTATCTCACTCTTTTGTTTGACGTAGAGCGGGATGGACAGAGCCTAGATACGCTCTAACCCAGCCTTATATGCTTGCTGGAGGGAATTGTGAGTGGTTTTCGGTGGAGGTCGGACAAAGTTTATCGATGTTAGAAATGTAGTACTGTTGCGTCGCGGTCGAAATGTTCTGGGTTTGAAACCACGCGAGTTTGAAAATTATTTGTGCCTTTTTTAAAATATTTACTCTACTGAGCCCAACTTGATATTAAAAAAATATATTTTGTTTGCCGTAGAGCGGGATAGACAGAGTTATTTGCGGTAGATACGCTCTAACCCAACCTTATGCTTTGCTTGCTGGCTTAGCATGAGAATGGGTAAGACCTTATCTATGGGCTTATAACTTTATCTATCCCACTCTACGTCGAGGGAGATACATATAAACCCCCATACTTCCCAGGCAATTCTTATGCTAAGCTTCCTGGTATCTTACACGGGCGATACCTAATCTAAACAAAACATATTTTATCATAAATGTATTGTTTAGATTAGGGCACACACACACAGACAGACACACAGACAGGCACACCCTCATAAACACATAAACAGACACACACACAAAGCTATCACACTTATGACACCCCTCTTTGTTGGTCGGGGGTTAAAAAAAACCTTCCTTTTGAGTTTACCTCCACAGTCGAATTTAAATTAAATGTCAAATGTGTAAAAACGCATACGAAGTCGCGGGCACAACTAGTTAAATAATAAAAGAGATAAATTATGCTCAACAAATTCTATAAAATTGTAACATTAATTCTTAAGTTCTCATTAATTTCAGGCCTTAAGTCTTATAAAACGTTTTGATAAACAGCTACTATTATTTAAAAGCTATAACATGAATAAACAACTACACATCCATCCCGAATTTCATCCAAAGCCATCCAGCCGTTTAGGCGTGAAGAAGTATCGTAAATACATAATATACATATTAGTAGAATATAACCCAGCAGCACCATCTAAAACAATGTCTCAGGCACTGCAGCGCCAAGTGGCCTCTTCATCCATCTAGTGTGAGTGAAGGTACCACTGGAGGCTATTTAAATCATCTCATAAAAAATAAAATAATATAGCCTTTTATTGCTTCTCAAAGTTACATATAAAAGTATTTGCAAAGGTAAAATAAATCATCTCATACGTAGGTAGATGCCTTAGGCCTTTATTTTTTTTAACCCAGCATAGTAGTACGAGTCAGACTCGCACACTCAGGGTTCCGTACCACCACAATATTTGTGTAACATATTTTAATATTATATTTACCCCTTACTTTAGGTGGTGGTACGGTATCCCCGGTACGCGACTCCGACTAACAAGGAAAAATTATTGTGCACGAAGGGTGCTAAACGGGACTTTATTACTCTGCCTCAGCTAATTCTACCATTATTTTCATGTATTTGGTAGAATCCCTCTTTGTTTTTTTTAATAACTAGTAGAATGACCATTCTTTGCATGTATTTGGAAGAATCCCTCTTTGAAAGAAAGTTAGGAACCCTCGGTTCGTGAGTCCGGCTTGCACCGGCCGGTTTTTATTAATCTTGTGTACATTAATTAAGCCGTATAATTACAATGGATTTGAAAAAATGTAGATAAATAGATAGATAGATTGATTCTGTGAAAAAATCAACTGCTTGCTTATTATTCAACCTATTATATTTAAAGTTAACAACAGCCCGTTAAACGTAAGGCAAACAAGCAAACAGACATGCAGATATGTACTGGATTAGTAATAGGGTCTTATTTGGCACTTTTTTGGTACGTAACCCTAAAATAAGTGAAATTTAAGAACATTTACTTGATATCCATGGCCGGTATGTGATATCCATGGCTTAAATCCATGGATTTTAGGGCCATGGATATCAATAA
Organism: Zelleria hepariella; assembly: GCA_949319315.1. Lineage (NCBI taxonomy): Eukaryota > Metazoa > Arthropoda > Insecta > Lepidoptera > Yponomeutidae > Zelleria > Zelleria hepariella. The sequence continues at coordinate 8,517,720 of OX439392.1, read as the reverse complement.
AATTAAAAAATGACGTTGTTTCTCTTTAACTATAAAAGCTATCGTATTTATTTTGATGTCAATACCTACTGAGGGACATACCCAATCCTGTACTTTAGATAGTTAAGTGCAAATAGTATCACTTAACTAGCAAAACTGACCACAAGTTTCAATTACCCTCCCGAACCAAAATTAAAAAAAAGTGAAGAACTTACCTCACAGTGTTGGCGCGAAAGTTAGCGACATACCCGTCCCATCTTAGCACCGTGGTTAAATTGGCGATATTTTACACCAATCACAAGACACTTACCGCGTATTTAAGTATGTATAAAAACATACTTTTGTCGAGCGGTTTCAACTTCGCTCGCCGCGTGACATTAGTTTAAACGTCTGCAGACACAAGAGTTTTCATTCTATTAGAATGCTGGATATACGATTGGATAGAGGCACTCTTTGGGCATTTAAAAAGGTATAAATTAGCACAGTAGTGGGCACATGAGTAAAACCACAAACAAAAACATACCAGGAGCACACGCGTGTGACATGCAAAATACTTGCAAAATCACCCATTTTTTGACCTTCAAAGGGATATTTAGGCAATTTCCTCTATGAAATATTGATTTTATTTGATATGCCTCAATAGACCGTTAGTTAAGTAGACGATTAAGTGCTACTTTAGTACTGTGTGATGTATAGTTTAGTAGATACTAGGGTGTGACCAAAAAAACTGACCTCTCAAAGAATGACCCTTAGAGAGTTATTTTATCCTAATACTTATTCGAAAAATAAAAAGGAGGCTGTATATTTTATCCCACCAAAAAGATTTTCATGTAAAATGTTGCCAAGACGTGACCCCGCACTGTCAAAAAGTTACCAGATCTCATGTAGAGCCAAGCTTCTAGCTCTAAACGCCCTAACTCTAGAAGCCCTAACTTCATAAACTCTACACCTTAGTCAAAATATGTGGCTTGGCCATTTCGGTACCGTCGTGGGCGTAAGGTGAAACATGTTGTATTCACTGTTCAATCTACTTCTACTTTTCTATTCGATTCGTGTTCGAATGTTCGATTCCTAGAAGCAGTGTAGGAGCTCTTACAGATCCATGGCATTTCCGATAGTGTGGGAAGCATCGCTTATGTTTGTGTTGTTGTATGTTGTTGTCAGGAGCTGTAATTCAATTTAACGCTATTTAACCAACCCGTAAACGTAGAACACCGTCAAGTACTAAGAATTATTTGGTTAAGTACTTGCTCGTGTGGGCTGGGTAAGTATATAACTTTATTCACTCTGGCAAAAGTTGATAAAGGCCGGAAAGCTTTAAAAGCGAGAACTCGAGTGAAGTTAAAGTTATGTTAGAAGGGTTATATAACAATGTTAGAGAACCTTTTAACCTGCCTCGGATGTTACGTTAGCCTTGTTGAGTAATCATTGTATCAGGCAAGTCCCTGGGAAATGTACTACATCGGAGCGTCTCCAAAGTTTTTATTGCGTTACCTAAACAATTTCGTTCACTCAATAATGGAACCATAAAACGATATGCCAAAATATTGCCGACGCGCCCGTAACATTACCGTAATAGCGAGGCTACATAGTCGATAATTTTAACTGTATTCTTCTTATCTGAGTTTTTGCTCTGGAAAACAACAATCATTATGGAATGGTGGTACGATTACCAAGGACAAGGCAAGATAAATTATGCACTGAAATCAGATGCGTGCTCGGGATAAACATTGGTATTAAGTTGTATTTGAGGGATATTTTTCTCTGCTTGGACTAGCATCGGCGTTTTCGAGTCTTGTCCCGAGAACATGTCTTTATCTGCGTCTTATTTTTGCAGTTAACATAATAAAATGCCTTAGAATTTGTGAAGTTCGATCACTATTACTCGCTATAATTTTTAAATCGAGTCCACGGAATGACGGTTGCTACAGAGGCTTTATCTGACAGTAGCATACTAGCAACTGTCATTCCGTGGACTCAATTTAAAAATTAGAGTTTAGAAACTACATGTGTCTAACGAAGCATGAGTGTAATATGGCAATAGAGACTAAATTATCGTATTTCGTCATCAGGGCATATCAAACGGGCATGGCCTGTATGGACGCCTGGATCAAGCGATGCTTGCCGACGGACGGACAGAGGCATGTGCAGCAGCAGATTGGAGGAGCCCGGGCGCTTATGCGATTCTTATGCACCAATGATACGGCTCTGCGAAGAGGTACGCTTTTGTGTCAAGTTTGCACGAGAACTTCATCATGATTGAAATGTATTTTTTCGTCTTAAGCTTGCTCGAGCACTTTACATGATTGAAACACTTTGAAACAGTCACCTCAATCTGCCGCGACCACGAGCCGCGACCACAAGAGAAAATGGTCTAGGAACCTTGGAAAAAAATTCACTTACTTCTGATTTTATTATAATAAATGTTGTTAGGTAGCAGTATCCAAGTTTGCAGCCTCGAAAGACCTGTGCTAACGATGTAGCACTCTTTCGAAGCTGCAAACTTGGATAAACGCTACTGGTAGAGGTCCTAACAACATATAAAAAAAAACAAAACTAGCCGTTTGTTTGCGATTTTTCGAAATGACCGTCCTACAACTGGGAGCCTATTGAGGCTCCATTGCGTTACAGACTCAGGCCCGGTTTCTGAGTTGAGTATTTTACTAAGTACATACTTCCGTATCGCTCTGTCACGCTCTTTTGTGAGAAATCTGCAGAGGCAGGACGATACTTACCACAGCTTATAGAAGGCTGTGTACTTACCGGGCCTCAGGCCCCCGCACTCTGCCCACACTAGGTCACACACCATGACATGTAGACATGTAGAGAACTCGTAAACCGACAATTCAATAAGTAATAACCACACAGCTTTAAGGCTTGTACATTAATTGCAATAATATCGAATTTAGCTTGAGTGTTTTGTAAATCGACACACTAATCAGTTTCAAGCGTCATACATACTTATTGTAGCTACTAGATGGCTAATCACGTTTTAAGGCTATAGAGTACTTCTAAGGTATCCTCATCTGCCTGTTTTATTACTGAAGTCCATAGTCAGTCGCCATGGCGACGCACGCCATAGAGAACACCCATAGAGTAAATACACACCATTCCTTCACCACTATTATGAAATTATTACAAAATTACACTTTACACCTCTTCGCGTTATGTATTATCGCCGCCCGGCAGCCTGAAATGGAGCCGCCAGCGGTAGCAGGCGCACGCCACTCGCGCACCTTCTCCTACCGCTCTTCTTCGCCTGCCCCACCTCTCGCGCCCGTCACGCGCTCGCCGTTTGCCGGGCAACCTCCAACGCCTTAGCAAAAGTCAGGGTAGCTGCGTCCTGTTCGAAAAGTCGATTCCGTTCCGAACCCGGGGTCAGGCCAAGGATGAAACGGTCTCTCAGCTGCCCATCCAGATTATTTTCGAACCCGCAGTGAACGGCGAGTCTACGTACTCGAACCGCCCACTCGTCGACGCCTTCTCCTACCGCCCTTCTTGCTCCGAAAAACTTCTCACGATCTGCCTAAAGGCAACGTCTAGGCGTAAAATGTTGAGTAATCAGGTCGTCGAACTCAACTTCATCCATTTTTCGTGGAAGAAGTAAGTTCCGCGCAAGTCGGTAGGTGTCATCCGCCAATGCGTGATGAGCAATTTCGTATTTCATTCATTCGCCATTTTGTTCAATTTAATACATTTTTGCAATTCCGGATTTGTGGATTTAAGCAGGTATAGCCATTTTGCACGCGCGGTCTCGTGGGAATCAAACTCGGTCGCCAATGAAGTATTTGCGAATGAAACTATAATAAATACAACCGATGCGTTCGATGCCTGTTTTATTACTGAAGTCCATAGTCAGTCGCCATGGCGACGCACGCCATAGAGAACACCCATAGAGTAAATACACACCAATAAAACGTAAGCATTTGTCAGGATAATTAATTGGTGAAGGCGAGCGAAGTAGGAAACGTGCTCCGCGGGAAAGGTAGAGAAGAGAAAATAATTTTCGGCTAAAAAAGGCTTTACAAATCACGTGACACCACCGTCACACGCTCGTTTTGCGATTCCATTTATACGTTCTTTACGCCTGTCAATAACTGCAGCTTTACGAGGCAATATCGAAAAGACGTTATCACTAAATTTGACTTTACCGCGCTCTTTTACACTCGGCTCACTTCGGAAGGACGTAAGCTGGAAAGATGTCAATCTCGACCACGATAAGGGTGAGTTTTACAATTTTCGCTCGCCGAAAAGAGTGTAGCCGCGGGGTTACCACGTCTCTTTCCCTCAGATGATTCAACGGCAGCTCTCTCTATCCCATTTTTAGAATGCGCACTAAAATACGCGACGCAAACGATGATTTGCGGCTTCTGTGGACAATGCAATTTTAGTTTTTCAATTTATGTACCGGGCGTTTGTTTACACTCGCCCTGATTTATGTCTCCGCAGTTCAGGGCAAATTTTACGCTACACTGGGAAATTCAATTTAGCGAGCTAGACGTGTAGAGAAGTATTTTCGCATTAAATTTGTCTTACCTTTCAATTCTACATAAGAGGGCATTAGAGCACCATTTTCCCATACAAACGTAGTTCCGGTTTAATTTCTAAAATACAGGCTGGATTTTTCTGAAACTTGGTTTATATTAGTAGATGACCAATACGGAGGTTTTCAAATAGTTTTTATAATAAAAAAAATTGCCTTAAAAAAAATAGACCGATGCTTTTTTCGCGCCGAAAAAGGGGTTACTTTCAGCTGTTATTTACTTACATTATTACACTGCCTATTGGAGTCTAACTACCTTGGGAACATCAACAATGTATTGTACTTGTCAAAAAAAATGATTGTTGAAATAGGTAATAAAATGTAGAAATGGCAGCGGAACTACGAAAAAATTTGGGAAAATAGATCTATTACATTACAAGTACATACTCGCGAAAGGACACGAACACACGTAGACTGATACAGGCGCATTGCCTCTCACTTTTCCCGCGCCCCGTCTCGCTCTGGGTGAAACAGCTATAGAAAACAGTGTTTCACGCGCTTAGCCATCGCCGAGTTTCCACGGTCCTGATGGGGCCTCTTAACTGCTGTAAGTCGGCGACGATGCAAGCTCCAACTTTATTCCATGAATGACTGTCCCGGCAGCAATAAAATTAAATAGGTACAAAACGCAGTGCTTCCAAAAGTTCTAATAGAAAACTAGTCTCTACCTCCCAATAATTTTCTTCATTCTTTTAGTTTAGAACGTATATTGGAATATATGAGAGTAAGGTCCCACAGGGGCCCTACTTCACAGTCTTGGATAGCCTCAAGAAGTGGCGCGAGTAACAATAACATCCAAGTAGCTTTTCTCCCGGAAGAATAGCTGAAAGTCCTTTGTTAGGTCGGCATAACAGAGGCAGATTGCTGGCCCCACCGCTTTGGGGATAGCGTTTGTGTATATGTATTATTGTTATGACCTGGAGTTGCAGGCGTAAAGGTAAGGCGTTGAGACTTTGAGAGTGGAAATTGTTTTTGTCGGAGAATCTTGCTTAGAGATACCGATATTTCAGTTACCGCCGCTTGATAAAAAAAAGATAAATAACATTTCTGTACGTGCCTGTACCTTTTAATGGACGAGTTTTAGTTAACAAGCTAATTGGACCGTGTAGTGATAGGAATCAATACTAACAATCGGGAAAACAGCCCAAATTAATTTTCGTTGTTGCACTGCAAATAGAGATGGAAAAGTTCGAATTTCTCGTTTGTTGTTTCCAATCTATCATTTAAGGGTTAGGTGCTGAGAGGACGGGGAAAGATGCTTTCCTTTCTCAGCTGTGGCAGTGATGAAATGCCTCGGATAAAGCAGTTGCATTATTCTTAACATTGCATTCTTAACATAAAAGCACCATAATAAACCAAACAGATATGATGTTGATATTCCAAGGCAGTTAGAGCAACCACTTGACCACATATTTTGTAGTATCTTTCTAAAAATTGGTCAGCTAATCCTGGTGATGGTTTGTACTCGTACTTTAATTTTGTTTTGAATTTGTGGTAACAATACTACTGAAGAAAAAAAAAGAAAAATAATATGGAGAAACCCGAGGTTTTGGTGGCGCCGTGCCCTTTCGGAATTTCTGTGGGCTATGCTTTAGAGAAGTTATTAAGATGGTAAACCTCTACTCCATTAATAACCCACATTTTTTAGGCACTGCAACGTTCCAGACTCCAGATTAGAGTGATTCTAAATCAAATTGCGAATCAAATTTTGTAATTGAATGAGCTACACAAATCATATCCGCATTATGGGCCCTGAAATCGGGTAGTGTACCTATTAGGGGTTTTAAAATTAAGTTAAACTATTTGTGGCACACTTTGTCGCGACGAGCCCTGGCGTTAAATAAATAAAATGAGTATTAAATCACAAGTTATTCCCATATAAAGCATTGACTGGATTAAGCGCTCGTTTTATTACTTTTAATATGTTTCAACGTTTCGAGACCTTTGCAGGGCTCGTCGTCACTGCAAAGGTGGTCCGCGAAACGTTAGAAAAATGCCAAAACCTAATAAAACGAGTGCTAAATCTGGTGAAAGTGTGGTTTAAATATATTTCTTTCTATCCACTCGTGCAGAGTTCCTGAAAGAGCCGAACTGCTGGAGCCGCGTGTCGCCGGACTGGTCGCAGTGCGAGGCGGAGCTGCGGACGGCAGCAAGGGACATCACCGAGCGCGCTCAACTGCTAACCTACTTCAACAAGAACGCCGAGTTGTGCTGGTGAGGATCAGAATTAACATCAACAGCATCCTAGATCAGCACCATTCCCATCAATATCAGATCGCTATGCGAGGCGGAGCAGCGGACGGTAGCACGAGACATCACCGACCTGTGATCTGACGATGACCTGTGCTAGTAACGATCAACATCAACATAATTCTAAATCAACAAACACGACGTTGGTGAACGCGCAATTTTATTTTTCCATTACTCTTTTTTTTTATTCGTTTCTTAAAGAATAAGAAAAGTTCAATAAATAAAAAGCATCGAGCTTTGAGAAAAGTCGTAAAACAAAGTTGTTGGAAATCACATTTAGAAATTGACGTGTATGAGGAATACAGTTACGAGTATTTAAAAATTATCCAGTATATTTTTTATAAACCTTTTGTCCTTTGCCATCAGTGCCCGCGACGAGTTCATCGCTTGCGTGGCGGACGCTGGACGCTCGTGCTCGCAGACGGCCGGCGGGTTGCTCCGGCGCATGGCGTGGGTCCTGGCGCAGGACGTGGCTGCGTGTGCGCAGACGAGACCCTACTGCGCCGCGCCACCGGCCTCGCTCACGGCCCCGCTCCTGACGGCCGTCTCAACGCTGCTGGCGTACCAGCCCCTGTTTTAAGTTAGTGCGAGTGTAGCAGAAGGAGTGTTAAATCCGGTTAAAGTGTATTTTAATTATGTATGTATTGCTCGTGAAAACCCAAAAAAACATTAGCAGAAGGATTTTGCGCAAGCACCGCGTGAGCTCGTGCCACCATTGAAGTCTCTCAGTTGGACCCTTAAATCCATAGCATTAAGAGTCAAAATTCTTTAACTTTTGTGCCTTCCTTCTTGGCACGAGCTCTACATAGAGTCCTCGCCTCGGCTGCCGTAGCACCCACAGAACAAATAATTTGTTCTTTGTTGTATGGTAACACCGGTGCGTGATAGCGGAAAATGTTGATACTATTATAATAAGACCGGTTTCTAAAACATTAAAATTGATCCAATGATGTGTTTGGCCTACTCTTTATTTTAAGAAGAAGAATCTTGCGCAAGCATGCTAGAGTCTGCGGCTGCCATAACAACAGTGCTTGAAAATACATACCTACATGCAGACTATAAGGTGACACGCTAGGATACCCCATTTAGTTCGATTGACTTTTGAGACAATGGGGTATCCTAGTTTGTGACTAACTGCACCTGGATCTCAATGGGCACTTGGATCTCAATGGGTCAAAGTATTGACCTCCCTGCGCTCGGGAAAAAATCTAGAGAATGTAAGTATACTAGATCAAGTTTGATAAGTGGTTTTCAGGTACATTCATGATTTATTCATTCACGATTCATGCGTGAATCCAGTTTGTAGAGTTCAGTAGCAAAATATGACGTAAAACTCAAAATAGTAATCGTAATGATGGCGCCCCATCTTCCGTAAAGCGAGTACCAATGAGATTCTAAAATTCGCATCGATAGTTACTTGGCTCGGTGGCTCAATTGGTAGAGCGAGCGGGTTCAAGTCAAGTTCAAGCGAATATAATAACTTTATAAACACTTTTTTGATGTTCTTTGATTTGCAATCAGTCCGTAGAATAAGACATATAAGCAGATATGCGAGCGCAAAGTTTGGTCCTCCATAGAGGATCCCTCTTTAGTTTGAGTAGTTTATTATCAACTACTGAGGTCCAGTGTCACGCCTTTGCAGACGTCTTACTCGTATGTAGTTCTTATACTAACACTAAAAGTCTCTTTGTTTTTATAATTTGTTCCAGTGAGATAAATTAATTATTTAGGTAAGTAAGCTTTCGAGGGGGATATCTCTTTACATCATTGTCCGTAGGTCCGTAGGTCCGAGAGTTCTTAGTTAAATATACAATCTCGCAAAGGACTTGTAATCCTGGGGGGGTAATTCCCTATTATTTCAAACACGCAATTTAAGGCAATAGAAATTGCACATTTCTTTCGAACAATCCCAAAAAAATCCTAGTAGTTCTGTTTTTTCCGTCGTTTAGAGGCAAGTCATTTTCACGCGCCCCGGTGCAACATCCATTAGCGAATGTAGTTTGCATTTGCAATTTAATGAAACTGCAAATGGAACCAAGGGGCGCTCTTAAAGTATAGGTACCTAACCTACATAGGTACACACGACAGCACGGCAGAGCGTAAACTTTTGTAGTAAAGTCGCCCGTAACGTAACCGAGTAGAGTGCTAGCGTGTAAGGGTCGACGTGCTGTCGTGTGTACATATCTAGATGTGCCGCGTAGATTCCACCAGGGTGTTAAAGATCCACGCTGATGCGAAAGTACCCTAAATATTGATGATGGCAAAACTGAAAGAAAACATTCCACTATTTAGACAAAAAGTTAAACTGCAGTCAAAGGGGTGAGCCCTAAACAACACGGTTGACATAGGCCCGGTTTCTGAGTTGAGAATTTTACTAAGCACATACTTACGTATCGCTCTGTCACGCTCTTTTGTGAGAAATCTGCAGAGACAGGACGATATTTACCCATTTGCTTAGCAAAATTCTCAACTCAGAAAGCGGGCCATAAGTAATTAAATAATCAAAATGCGAAATAATGTTTTGCATGCATTCCGACGATGCTGGATTAAATATTTGTGTTATATTGTAGGTAACTACTAAACTTTTAATTTAAAATGTATTTTATGGAACGCCTCTTGCCTCTCTCAAGTTTCAATTTATAAATTATGGTTAAATATTTGTGTAAAACGGTAAAATACATGCTTTATGTAAATTCACGTATTCTGTTTCAACGGAAATGTACTGAACTATTTTATGAAATCCAGCTGCAGGCAGTAAACAAATAATTTTATCGGTGCTGAAATATATCGGTTTGAAAACAATCACTTATTTTAATGATAGCAAATGAGTTATTTTAATGTACTTGCGGTGGGGACTGTAGAATAAAGCGTGGTTTATTGTATCGGGTCGAATTATGAATCATATTTAATTTTGTGAAGTATCTAGAATATCGATAAAAGGGATAAAAGGATGTCATCATCTCTAGATAATAATAATTAAAAACCTAGATAATAATAATTAAAAACTAAGTATCATTGTATAAGTCATACGTTACGTAGAAAACAATAAAGTTTTGAATGTGATCGTTTCTACAGAGGTAGGCAGTTATTATACAGAAAATACACCATCTTGTAATTTAGACCGACTAAAACAAAAGAAAACTCATCTTTTTAACCGAAATACGTAAATAAACAACTCTACAAAGACCTAACTTTTAGTTTTATTCAAAATTTTAATAGGCACATTCCACGCAACTTACCAAAACGTTTTATCCATTCCATCCACCAGGATCCCCTAGCCCGATCCCCCAGGTGATCCCAGGGAACTCATCGGTTCATCAGGATCCCCATTATCGATTGACGCAATAATTTTTCCAGTGCCTTACAAAAGTTTCAGACATTTTATAGGTGGTCTGGTTTCTCAGAAATCAGAATAAAGAATTCTGTATTCTTACGTTTATAACAGCAGTAAACAGATTTATCCCTTTCTGACCCTAGGCCAGCGAGCGGATGTTTTCCAGTTCGCTGACCTAGGCACAACTGCTATGACACTAGGCCCGGTTTCTGAGTTGAGAATTTTGCTAAGCAAATGGGTAAGTATCGTCCTGTCTCTGCAGATTTCTCACAAAAGAGCGTGACAGAGCGATACGTAAGTATGTGCTTAGTTGAAATTCTCAACTCGGAAACCGGGCCTTTGGTTTTAGGATTTTAAGAAGTAAAGATGACCGACTGGCATTCGTAATATAGTCCACTATATTCTCGCGCTACCACGGAATCCTCGAAAATAAAAAAAATAAACTAGGAACATTAAGTGTTCTTTTTTAGGTCGGCATAGTTTTGTTGCCGAGAGAACGAAGTGAGCTAGTGTCTTCGTTTCAGCTTGAGCAAAAAAGCTTTCGAACCTACAGGCAAGATGTCTGTTCTCCTATACAGGTCGCATTTCTCAACCGATTCTTGTGAAATAAAGGATAGTGCACTGGCTGTATTCAGCTGTCTGAGAACTTCAATAATCTAAATAGTAAATTGCCTTTCATAAATATAACTTTTATAGAATAGCTTACATTTTAAATAGGTAGATGCTTACTTGGAACCATAGTGGGCTTAACTACATAAGACATTATTTTAAGATAAGATAAGATAAGATAAAAAGTATTTATTTAAAAACCACACATAAATTATACAGACAGTTACAGTTTCAGAGATTGTAAAAATGGTTAGAGTGCAGAACAGTCGGTACCTAATGATTTTTCCGTTGGTCTCCACTCTTATTTTATACCTACATAGAATCTAAAGTTACACGTATAGGACGCAACCGGAGCAGACCTACAAGACTTGATGATATACGGTAAGTCCATTTAATCATAATTAGACTTAGCTGAGACTTAGCTGCTAAGTATAGGAACAATAAGAGCCGGCTGATGCCTCTAAACTTCCAGCGCGTTATTCGAATTCTCATTAGCTCATAATTTTCAGAGACTTTCTTATCTACTGACACACACACACGGCTACACAATATGGGATCTCAATACGGAAATTATAAAAGTTGCCCTGAAGTCTTCCTTTGGCGAGGATAGTATCACGAGTCCCTATTAGTAAATTTTGATCAAAATCTTGATAAAAGAGTAACAATGTAACTTCGTACACGGATTCTATTACAACCGCCACACAAAGGGTTCGAGTAGGTACAGTCGGCCACACGGTAGGATACCCCTTTTTGTTCGATTGGCGCCCTTATGCCGCGCGCGGTAAGAGCTGCCATGGGGTATCTGTGACTGTGGCCGACCGTACATGAAGGTACTTCAAAGCTAAAGGCAACTAAAGTCAACAACAAACAAAAAGTTACCTACATACTTTACATACGAGTAGGAGAGGGTGACAAGAATTCTTGGTCCATACTCATAGGTATATAGGTATGGGTACAGTTTGGGTACAGTATTAGGTTTACCAAGACGTTTTTGTAACACTCACGCTAGCCTCTACCGCGGCTCCCCTTTGATAGCATTGGTATCGAAGGGTCTAGAAACACAAACACAATCTCTAGAAACATTCTCTATTCTGCGCCCCCTGCAGGCAAATTACCGAGAATTTCGCGTTCGATACTCTCCAAAGGAAACATACATTAGAAATTCCCGAAAACTAGCCCACTGAGCCGCTGCCAATTATTTCATAAGAGAGGTTTCTAGGAGTGCCCATTCTGTAAATTTCAAACAGAACTAAAAGTGGAGACTGTACTGACCGGTGTTACGGGCCGTAATGTAATATGTAACACACCGAGCTTAAGTACGGGGTGATGATGATGATGATGATGACATCCTTTTATCCCTTATCAGGGACATAGGGCTCAAAGAAGAGATCTCCATTTTTCGCTGTCTTGCGCGGCAGTCTCTAGCTCCTTCCAGCCGAGTCCAGTTGATGCAGCCTCTTTCTCAACTGAGCGCCTCCAGGTAGTGCGGGGGTGTCCCGGCCGTCTCTTGCCAGTAGCTTGCACGTCAGTCCTTGTTTGGACAGGTGACTGTCTGGTCTCCGCAACGCATGTCCGATCCATCGCCATTTTCTTTCGAGGATTTCCTTGTGTAATGGCTTTTGGTCAGTCAGCGCCCATAATCTTACATTGGATATGGTTCGTGGCCAGTAGATCCCCAGTACGCGCCGTAAACATTGGTTCACAAAGACCTGAAGTATGCTAGTGACGTCGTTTTTGACGAGCCACGTTTCACACCCGTACAGCAGAACTGATTAGACATTGGAGTTGAACATGCTGATCTTGGTGCGTCGAGTTATTATAGAGGACGTCCACACTGGTTTGAGCTGTGCATACACTGCGCGAGCTTTGTTGATGCGTGCCTCAACATCCGCTTCTGCACCTCCTACTGGGTCCACAACGCTCCCCAAGTAGGTGAACTGGCTGACTTGTTCAACAATCTCACCGTTAACGATAATGGGCGTTACGTCGGAGGTATTAAGGCGCATGTCTTTAGTTTTCGCGCTGTTGATGCGCAGTCCTTCCTTCGCAGCGACTTCGGCTAGATCGTTAGTCTTGGATTGAAGTTGATCCCGTGACGCGGAGAGCAGGCAGGTTAAGTACGGGGTGTTACGGGAAAAACAAGTAACGATCCGCTCGTTGCTCGCTCTGAGTGCTCCACCCCGCTGTCGGATTTTGGGGCGAATCCTTTGACAGTTATGCGCTTCAGTCTCTGCGAATTGTCATCATGATAATTATTGTGAGTGGCATCAAAATGGAGCACGCGCAGACCACGAGCACGTTAGACAGATTTTTGACACAGGGTGTAACATGCGCAACAAGCTCGACTCGATGCTGGTCAGTCTCCACTTCGACAGTCGTGTATTTCAAATCCTTGAGAATTTCCTGTCAGATCATGCAGACTGTGAAAATAATCACTGCTGCGATGCGGTAATAAAACAGAATTTGTTTTCACGTCCCGCAATGTGTTATGTTATTGCAATTTGGCTGAATTTCATTGCGGCAATATCATACGAGTATCATCGTAGTAGGTTTCACAGGATATCTTGGATGGAAAGGGTGACAAATGAGCAAGTCCTGGAAAAGATAATTACGAATAGAAAACAGTAGAGCAAAGATGTTGGGCCACCTGCTACATTACGGCAAATTTATAATTAACATACCTACTTGAAGGAAAGATAGAAGGAAAGAGAGGTAGAGGAAGGCCTCGGAGAAGCTACTTCGACCAAATTAAAGAGAAGGTGGATGTCGTGACGGGACGTAACAGGAGGTGAAGGAATTGGCCTTTGACTGTGACCGGAGTGCATGGAGAGTGCTGCACCGACAAGATAAAGATAATGATGATCATTATAGTATAAAACATAGCATAAAACGTCGGTTTCCGCGTCTGTCTGTAATGATTATGCGCCAACTTCTAAACTAAGCACAACGGATTTTGATGCGCGTTTCACGTTTTCACGGAAGGTTTATAATAGGTACCTACTTTTTTTGCACCCTTGCCGGGTTATAAGCTAATAACCCTCCTTTTGAGCAGTCAGGTAAAACACTGATACTGAGCAAGATAATTTAGATTAATTTCCAAGCTTGAGCTTGAACACGATTATTTAGCTGAATCTTGCAACGTTCCTAAATAATCAGTCAAGTCGTCGTCAAATTAAAATTGTATCGTACAAACATAGAATTAAGACATGCGTACAAACAAACCGACAACACTTCCCTCTTACAACAGGAAGGGGGGATAGATTGATTGAACATCTAAGGATAGGATGAGACAGTAATTTGTTTAAAGCATATCTATCTATCTACTTGTAGATAGAATGGAGACCCTCTGCTTATTTGATTCACGTAATAGATTGATGTGATCCTTTATCTCTTTGGATAATTAATGTCGCGTTTACACAACTTAAATCTGGGAAAGGTGTTGTTTTGTAAAGGTGACACCCACCTAAGGGGTGATTAGTAACACGACACTGAAGAAAAAATAAATAAAAATATATTAATAAATCAGTTGCTTATTGATGATTATTGATGATTGCTCTAACAAGGGTGTAACGAAGAAGTAAAGGTAAGGTAAAGGTAACTTACTTCTATTAAAAGTTCTATTTTTGTAGGTAATGAAAGTAAGTACCTACATTGCCTTTATCAAAATTAGAAATTATACTAAGTTATTCCATATTTACGTACCTTCCAGGCACTGAAACTGAATTCTTCAAGAAAAATAATACGACTTGACCAAACTATTTCAACCCGAGGTTCTGAAACAAAGTTGACGGTGGGTCGTCATCAAATATTCATAAGGTTATTTTAATTTCTAGACAGAATGTTTAACTCCAGCGAGGGAATTCTAAGCTCAGAGATATTGTTTTTTTTTTAGTATGAACTTTTATTAATCCCCAGTCAATAATGTAAGCATTAGTTTGAGCACCAGAATAAATATGTAGTAGTTACCTACCTAAACTTTAGCTATCCACAGGGGAAATTACTACCCAAATGAAATCAGGAAACGCATCAAAAACCAGGCTAATTAGAAAACATTAAGGCTTGAAGATAGCAGCGTGGCGGGAAATTCAAAATGTTCACAGTTTTTTACATTTTGTAGCTAAACTGAGCTATTTTTGTTCAGCGATTTTTCGTTCGCGGCAATAAAACAGTATTCTGTTCATTATTGTAAACAACAGAACAACAATAATTCAGCCGATAATGGGTTCAGGTCATCAACACGGCTGAATATTTGTTGTTCTGTTGTTTACAATAATGAACAGAATACTGTTTTATTGCCGCGAACGAAAAATTGCTGCACAAAAATAGCTCAGTTTAGCTTTAAAATTGAAAAAACTGTGAAAATTTTTAATTTCCCGCCACGATGCTATCGTCCAACTTTAAGTGAAATCTCGATATCCCGAAGAGAATTTGTTTGTCATTCATTTTACTTTTAATTTTAAAATACTTACATTGAAAACGTACCCATTATGCAACGCCGCTTTGTCTGAAAACATTCTTTCGCGTACAAGATCGCAGCGGATTACAGGGATTCTTTTAATCCAGCCGAGCTGGGAAAGGAAAAGGAAGCCTTCTATCAGCGATGCCTTGTGCAAGAACGAAATCTTCAGCCATTCCGGGACCGCTTTCATTTCGGGTTTCCATTCTCCTTGCTGTTTTTATAGCACAGTAAGCCATTTATCTTGAGAATCGTTTAAATTTACAATTTCTAGGTCATAAGAAAATAAATTTCAAGCGCGCTCGGCCAATAATAATAGTGATTTCGTGATCAGCTAAGTCTAAATACTCAGCCTAGAAATCCCAGCTGTACGAAAAAAAAACTCAACCCAAATATTTAATTTTATACTTTCAAAGTAGAAAAAAAACGAACTTTCAACCGCGACCGGCCAAAGAATAGTTATTTGTTATGCAAGAATGCAAAATTATTGTTTGCGGCGAGTGCTTGTATTGAATACCGAGCTAGCGAAGGTTTCTAAAATTGAGCCACGAGCGTAACGAGTGGTTCAAAAAAAGAAACCTGAGCGTAGCACGAAACGCAAATAATATTGCATTCGTGCGAAACCCAAAACTTTTCATCTCACAGAAGCGAGGAAATGACTTTGTTAGCCATGCGGGAAAAACTCTATAGACAGGCAAAACAGGTGAGTCAAATAAGTTCCTTTCAAAAGCATATTTTATTGTACTAACGGCTGCCGCACTAAAGTTTTCAGCTTCGTTGGTATTAAAAGCATTCGTTTTATTAATAATTTCCTGAAGTTTATTTATCCAGACACAAAGATTATGTAAATAAAAGAATGTTTTTTTTTTCCGGGTGCATTCTGAGCTTTTACCATATAAATTCTAAAATTTCTAGAGATAAAAAAATAATTCAATTATATCGTTTGAAAAAATGTATTTAACAAACCAACCCATAATTATCTATTTTATAAAACAGAAGCGGAGCATTTTTAAATTAACTGTTATTAAAAATAAATATAGTGTACAAAATATTAAAAAGACTGTTAGAAGAAACCGCGTTTCTGAATGTTCTATTCCGTGACTTTAGATGCCTATGCCTCATTTGCATTCAAAGTTTTGTATAGAAAATGGGCACTTTCGTGGAGAGTTGCGTCTAAACGAGGCTCTTCTTTCTGAACCTTTTATGAACTTATATGGCATCTAGTGAAACGGCCAGTGTTTTTTCTTTTTCTACACCATGCGGCGTGCAGAAAAAGGGCGTTCAAATTTCGAAGTGCACAAAAATGCAGATTGGTTAAATTCGTGTTTTACACGGTTGTAAGTTGCTAGTAACAGCAAACTTTCCGAGCATGGGAGATGAAAATGTATTTCCGTGATCAGCGGAGTCTGAACAACCAGCCTAGAAGCTCACAGCCTTGCACGACAAAATGAGTCGTTTGGTCATCAGCTCTCCAGCTATAAAGCAAAGCTTGAATACGCTTAGTAGCAACTTGTACACACGACAGCACGTCAGACTGTACACTTCGTAAACTCGGCTTTTGACGTCTCTTTCATACGACATACGAGTACGAGTAACTCTAAAAGTGTAAGTACCTTGTTATTATATTTATAAGAACTATTTATAACAATATAAGATCAATATTTTTTATTGTAATATGTAGAATTACGTATATTATATATAACATATCAAAAGGGCAGCCGGTAACCTTTTACGTAAATTAAACCGTTATCTACTACCGACTGTACTAGCTAGAAAGCTAAGCCTAACTTAGGTAAAATATTCGCTCTAGGTAGAGTTACTGAACTATGTACAACTAACTTCGTTCAACGAGATTCAAAGGCAATCATAGTCATTCACAGGACACCCTTCACATTTTATTTGATTCGTGTTTCCGGCTCTTTGATCTACGATGAAAAAGGTCGGTTCGTGACAGCCTTTGTGACCCCTGAGAAAACTATTATACAGGGCCTTTAGCCTGTAACGCAATGGTGCCAAAATGGGCAGTCAGTTGACGGCTTCAATGACTATTTACTAACGCTGTCTGTCCTTTTAATGTTTTTGTAATACAGCAAAGAATATTTTTATTCTAATTCTAGAGGATAAGTTCTCTGGTTGTAGGAAAAAAACGAGGAAACCCCGGTTTTGTCCTTCTGCCGGGACGCCATCGACCCGCCATTGCGTTACAGGCTAAGGCCCCAGGTTGCCTGGCCACAGATTTCTAATAAACCGCGTAGTTGGGTAAAAAAAACCCTTACGTATACCAATTTTTAACCGACCACGCAAAAATAAAAGAAGGGTTTAGATTTCAGTAGCGGATGTATTGATGAAAACTTTCTGCTGAAAAAATTGTAATTGGTGAGACTACGGTCTTTAAAATTATGGAAAAATTACGGTAAAATTATTATGGATCCATTTTTTACTAGGGGGTTTGCCCGAACGGTAAACTTACGACCCCAGTAACAGAAAGATGTGTAACTTTGCTAACGCCATTCGCACAGGCGCGCTCGCGCTTTGCATATAAACTGTACGACCCCATATCTCGTCAACCCCTCGACTGATTTGGCTCATGTTCGAACTAAAAATTATTTTAATTTTATTTACCCGCCTAACAAATTTTATAACGATACTACCAAATTTAATCAAGTTATCGTCCAACGAACATTCAACACAAACGCCGGATTGTTCCAGTAGACTCGGAGAATTACTCTCGCTTCGCTCGCTCGTTCAATCAAATCATGGCTGTAAAACAAAAGGATTGAGAAACATTTTGAAAACCTCAAAATACTTGGTCCTTTTTACCTATCGTTAAAAATGGATTGTTCCACTTAATGCACCTGGGGTAATTCACCTGGGTGCATTAAGTCGACTGAAAAGTAGACTTAATTCACCTCGGGCTAAAGAACCTGGGTGAATAAAGTCGACTCAATTTTTTGGTGTACTTTATTCACCTAAAAATAAATTATCATAATAAATTATAAATACAACTTAAAAAAATAAATAAAATAAAACATATGAGGTACTTAATACATTTATATTTATATAAATTGCGTAAAAAAATACATGATAGGTAAAAATGAACAATTTTTTTAATATATTTTTTTCATTATTTTTTTTACTTGATTTTTTTTTTTAATAAATCGTTATATTAAATCATGACTACAGTTTAAACAATTAAATAAAACAAAACAAGAACATTCATAATTATGCGAATTGCGTCAAGCAAATAATTATATAAAACATTAAAAAGTACATAATAGATAGGTACAATCAGCAAAAAAAACTCCTAATATTATCATTTGCCCTTATTTTTTTAGTAATAAAAAATTTTTTTTTTTAATTTGCCTATTCAATAAAATTTAACAAAATAAAATATCGAATAAATAAAAACACGCCAATTTGGCCTTACGATTGCCGATTTGGGGTTGCCGTCGCAAATAAAATGTTGCTACGTATAATATTGTAGCCTCTGATAATGACACTATCGTAGCCGTAAAGTCAAATTGACAAGAATTTGTTAATTTTTTTCAATATTATATTTTATTGAATTTACAAGCCACTAAATATTTTTTTTAAAGGCAAAAGGAGACCTGGTAGACCCAGGATATCATGGATCCAAAATCTGCGCGAATGGTTCGGGCAGAGCACCGGCTCATTGTTTCGTTTGGCGGCTTCGAAGGACGAGATAGCCAAACTGATCGCCAACCTCCGATAGGAGACGGCACGCAAAGAAGAAGAAATGATTTTTATAATTATTAAACTTGAACGACGAAATTCGCACAATTATGATGAACGCACAAATATGTTAGTAAGTTAAATAAGAATTATCAACACACACACACAAACACACACACACACACACACACACTCAATACAATAAGTCAATAGTGTCAAAATGCTACGATAAAAAATCTATAATAATTAAGTATAATAATAGTAATAAAAAAAATAACAATAAAAACATATCAAAAAATAAAAAATAAAATTAATATAAAAAAACAAGAATAAAATAACAATAAATAAGTATCAAAAAAAAAATGAAAATAAAAATAAAAAATATGTATAAAAAAAAGCAATAAAAAAGTAACAAAAGACATAACAAAAAATATAAAAAAATATAGGTATAAAAAAAAATTCAAAAAAAAAATAGAAAAAAAACGTCCTTTTATTTTTACCTATTGTACTTTTTTTTAAAACATAATATGTTTTGTTTTTTTAAATTTTTTAAGCTGTATACATAATTTAATATGATGATTTATTTTTAGGTGAATAAAGTATACCAAAATTTTTAATAAAAATTGAGTCGACTTTATTCACCCAGGTTCTTTAGCCCGAGGTGAATTAAGTCTACTTTTCAGTCGACTTAATGCACCCAGGTGAATTACCCCAGGTGCATTAAGTGGAACAATCCTTAAAAATGGTTAGTGACTCCTAAAACATCTCAAAAGCAAGTCTTGTAAGCAACTCCTAAGCAACTTTTTTTATGATTTCAGGCTGTCGCATTTGCGATAAAATAAGAGAGATTCTATCAGCTGATATTAAATTTATCTAAAGTCCCCAAATTGCAGAATAAAAGAGTAATTTATGTCACCTGCTAGCCCTGTAATGGACACAATGATTTCGTACAATTGATAATGGCATTATATTTTATTACGTAGCAAATGAAAAAGTTTTTCAAGAGCTTCAAAGCACTTATCATAGGTATTAGGTACCTAAATCAATATTCTTTAGATTCTAATTCGGAAAAATAAGCTGTTTTCAGATCAATTTCTTCACAATAGATAGAAAAAAGCTATTAGTTGGCCATAAGTGTAAGGGAAATCTATTAGTTATAATCATACCTAACAATTTGGTAATAAAATAGGCAGACAGGACCATTCTTGATAGGTAGCTTTTTTGTATGACTTTTTTAGCAAAGCAACTACAGTGGTTCATCAAGCGTGCATGCTCCATTACAGTCGAACAAACAGAAATAAATGAGCGAGGAATGTAAATGTGATTGAGTCGTACACACGACAGCACGTCAGACTGTACACTTTTGTTGCAGAATCGCCCGTAACGTAACTGAGTAGAGTGCTAGCGTGTAAAGGTCGACGTGCTGTCGTGTGTACTAAATGCCATTTCGTCACAGCTCGCAGAACAGAAAGCAGAGCATTGTATTGTAATGCAAATTCTAAAGTAGGCGGCAGAAATGCAACACCGCTGACGGCCGTTGTGCATAATTCAGATTGCTATGGCCTTTGCGGCAAGCTAAATCTGAATTTGTTATCTATAAATTAAGTCGAACCTTAGCTCTACATTCAAGCTATTTTTATCATCATCATCAAATCACGTCTGCAAACTCCTGTGTAGGCTTTTTATCACGATCTACTAAGCATGTACGGTCGGCCACAGTCACAGATACCCCATGGCAGCTGTTACCGCGCGCGGCATAAGGGCGCCAATCGAACAAAAAGGGGTACCTATAGCGTGTGTCCTAGCATGTGGCCGACTGTACCTATTACGCCTCTCTTGTCAAAATGAAATGGTTATTATTGGTGTACTGAAGCGAAATAATCGTAAATCGTTACTGACGACGTAAATCAATTTGGCGGTATAGGTATGATACTTAAATCAAAATGGATTTTTTCAATCCCCATAATGCTTTATATTGTGTTATATTTGAGAATCGTTCAAATACATGTACGGTCGGCCACAATCTCAGATACCCCATGGCAGCACTTATCGCGCGCGGCCTAAGGGCGCCAATCGAACAAAAAGGGCTACCTGAGACTGTGGCCGACTGTACGTAGGTATCGAAAATTGTTCTAGGCACAAAGAACACCTTTTCTATGAGTGTAAACTAAATTACCAGTAGGTAAGCTTACCACGAGCTTATCCGACACTGCTAATTAAAAAGCTTGCAGATGCTAAGTAAGACATGGCTTAAAAACTAGAGAGAATTTACCTTTAGCTTCAACTAAAATACCTACTCATTAGAAATGGAAAGTAATGAATTTAACAGCTGTCTACTACTTTCGTCTAAAATTGCAGACATTTCATTTAATTTTATTCAGCGAAGAGTTAGCAAGGAGAATAATGGACTTATTTTGCCATAACGCAGGCGACGTAAAACAATTTAAGAGAAAACTTCACTCGAGGGTGGAGTGGAGTTATGTGGAATTGATTTTCCCCGAGTCATAATAATAATTATATCAAGAAGATGGCTCAAGAATGGATGGTTGATGGGAGGAAATGGTGAGGACTAGACAAATGTCTGTGGCCTCAGTAATAACTTTGGCAATAAGCCACGAACCTCTTCTTGTGGCCGTAAATCTCTTTTAATTTTCTGCTTGGAAAATTCTAATGATAGGATATCATTTTCAGTTTACTCGCGAATTTCAGTGAGAAGTGCCTTGTATATATAATATGCGTAGGTCTTGTATATATGCCAAATTGAACACGCCTCAGTGCAAACTATACGGTGCATCCGAATTCAATAGTAGGCTTTCTACTCATCAATACAAACAAACTTTACTGTGTGGCCAAAAAAGGACCAAAATAAAATCTGCTGTTTCATACATTTGTTGCAGTAGGTACTGAGTCTCTACACCGGTCTCTACAGTATGAAATAGCTGTATTCTTATGCCCAATTTTTTTGGCCACATAGTAAGTAAAGGTTGTTTAACCACCTATACTATTACTATTACATAATTACCAGTACAGAGAATAGATAGTTGACAAATCTGTTGCTGTCACGCGTGCGCTCTACCCCTCAAACACTGAGCGAAAGAAGAAAATCTACAAAATCGAAGTTTGTATTCCCTATATTTACTTACCTACTTCTTTAAAAAACGGTCCGATTTTGAAAATTTGTCATCACTGATATCACGTGAAACAACTTGATGTCGGACCGCTAAGTTCTTAAATCATTTTTTAATACAGTTGCTCAAAAAGTGGCGTATTGCAGGGACGTATAGCGTTCGGGATGTGGGCTATTACACACTCGTGCTTTTTTTTTACCTTTCCCGCACTCGTGCGTTCTCTTTCCCAACTGTCAAAATAATGTCTATTAAAAAGAAAAACCAACCATGAAGTTTTTACTAAAAAAGTTTTTATGATTCATGCAAATAAGTATATTTCTAAAAAGAAGCTACTAATTTGTTTCAATATCAGAATTAATGATTTGATTGAATGAGTTTGGTTAGGTTTCATTTAATTAAATTTCATTTTCATTTCATATCAATAAAAAAATTCTACTGAAGACTTGGCTGTATAGGCATAGTTGCCTTTGCCTACCAGAATGGGTGAAGAAAAACTTCTGCTGAAGACTTGGCTGTATGGGCATAGTTGCCTTTGCCTACCGGAATGGGTGAAGAAAAAAAAACTCTGCTTATAAATATTCTACGGTTGGCGCCATTTTGATTTTTCAGAAATTTTTCTTTGCTTTAGTTGTTTGTTGCACAAAATGAGTAATTTCGACCCTAGTTTTTTTTAATTAACACCACCGGAACTCAGTATAATTGCACAAAATGCTTCGGAGAACATTTTACCGGAAAAGTAAAAAAAAATAAGTTAGTTGAGTTTATTGTGTTTTTATTATTATATTAAATTGCTTCATTTTTTCGCAACTGTATTAAAAATAGTCGTTCAGTACACGTGCGGAACCGTCATTGCAACTTGTTCCGACTGTCAACCCTCGCCTTCGGCTGCGCCTCGGCTCGGGTAGCCATTTGTCGGAACTCTTTGCAATGACAGCCTTTCCACACTTGTAATGAAATATACTATTACCAGACGTCTTTTGTCGCCACTTTTATACGCATTTTTTTTTGTATTTTTGGAATCGAACAAATCTTAACGGTGCGACACGCCAGGGGTGGACATGTCCAATAATGTATGCTGTAGTGAAGTCTAGTGCCATTGTCCAGGGAGGAAATCGGGGAGTTTGAATGGAGAAATCACTACTGTTTATCCTCTTAAAGTTCCGCTATCAAATTCAAGTGCACCCTGAACCTACATCCGAAGTTAGTAGGTAGATAATCATGGCAAAGTGAACAAATAGTAGATTGTTACCCGAGGGACTAAAACACGATTTTTAAGGCGAGAGTATTTCTTTGAATCCAGGGGGGTTACTCTTGACGCTATTGCGATCAAATTGAAAAAGTTTTAAAATTAATTTCTCTTTGAATTCGCAAAGTAATGCTTTGATTTTAAATACTTTGTAATGTTTATTCAAAGATAAGGCTGTTTTATTCAATAAAAACACAAAATGCGTCTTAATTTGTAAAATATAAAATTTTGTAAATTGCGCCATATTGCGACCGTATTGGAAAAATGCGTCAAGGGTAGAGGGGCAGAGCGGAGCGAAGGATTCTATAGTAGAATCCCGAGCGTAGCAAGGGATTCAAAGTACTCGAGCTTTAAAAAGTGTTGTTCCCGAGGTGAACACTCTACTTTTTATCACCCTCTATCAGAAAACAAGTGACTGGAACTTACGGATAAATTAGCGTCGGCGTCCGATACAATGTTCTCTGGAGTTAATATTACTTATAAAACTTTAATTCTCACTACTTGAGGAATAAACACTTTTATTGTATGCAAGTAAGTAAAATCCAAATTTTAGTACACAAATAAACAATTACGAATGAAGACGGAATGCATTTCTGACGTTTTAATTTTTCTACAAACTTTTTTTTATTAGGCTCGCGCGCGGTTTGTTTTTTCATACTGCCAGTTTCTTGTCCATACATTGTTCGTGATTAATCTCTTTCAAGGTTGTCTGTAAACTCTTTAGTCATTTGAACTTTTACTTACAGTATCCATATTCCAAATTCAAATCACTTTTTGTCCCTCCGGGATTAAAAAGCAATTTTCGTCCCTGTTTGCGGGGAACGAGCTAGGTCTTTTCGAATAGATGTGATAAAAAATATTTTAACTGGGATTAGAGGCAATCTACTTATAACGGTCTATACCTAAGAGGCGCCTGAGCTGGGCAGGAAGTCGAAACTTTGCCCGGTAATGCCGATTAAGTTCAGCTATAAACCAGTTAAGTGCCTACTATCTAAGAAGAGTTACTATCCTGGCAGATGTTCGCTATTTAAGCATCATTGCAGATACTCGGGTATTTGACCATTTTTAGATTCGACGTGTTTCTTTTTTATGACATAGCAAGTACCGAGGTACGTCCAGTCGGCCACAGTCACAGATACCCCATGGCAGCTCTTACCGCGTTCGGTATAAGGGCGCCAATCGAACAAAAAGGGGTATCCTAGCGTGTAACCGACTGTACCTACTCGGATTGTTTCTTTGATATGTTGATCCCTCTCTAGTCTATTCAAGCTAAGTGATTAGAAACCTAGTGCAAAATATAACTATTTTAAAATGTTCTCAACAAAAGTGTACGGACTTTGTCGGAACGACACTGAACAAAAAGTGCTTTACTTAACTTTCATTTTAACTCACGCTGTATAAAAAAATCTTATTGCGGATTTATGATTTTAATTCAAAATCGTTCACCACTATCAACTCTCAAGATTTTTTATGGATTGCTTGGGTACTTACCTACTTTTTTAACGTGAGTTAATTTTGTTAACTAACAAGGTACATTTAAATTCAAATTCAAACAAATGTGTGTTTTCCATGGAAGAGGATTACCGGAAATCAAGTCACGTGCCACGACTGTTTTTCATTGTAATCTCGTTTCGTGGAAAAATTAGGCATCATAGCGGCCGCCCTAAAATGTATCTAATTACACAAGCCATTTGCAACATGGCCGGGCCAGGGGCTTATTCTCAGCAAATTCGGAAACAGCAAACAGCCTTTAATATCATGTTCGGGCAGTTCCACCCTGTTATTACCTTAACCGCAAGCGGCGAAAGCTTAATTAAATCGGCCATGAAATATGAGCAGTTCGTGTATTTAGAAACTAAGTTCCAGAACCGGTTATAAGCAGCTAAATTTCTTTAAAACACCCCTAACTAGCCGGCTATAAACTTTTGGCAACTTTTGTTATGAGTTTCGATTTAAAAGTTTTTCTCTGAGCACTCGGTGAATGCCGTGGATGAAAGCGAATCTTATAATCAGGATAAGCAAGCTCTTTTTAAGAGGAGGTAACTGCCATGGTAGGAATAGAATCGAGACATCGTAGTCCTCTACAGTACTACAATAGAACGTATGGGCAACAAACAAATGGTTCTAAAACTTTTTACAGGGTGTAAACTATTCTGTAAAAAAAACCCGTATCCGCCTGATTAATAGGTACCTAGTCAAAAATGTTAAAATTTAGAAGTCTGCTTTTATCGAGTAGATACAGTCAGCCACACGCTGGGATACCCTACCATTTTTTACTTTTTGTTCGATTGGCGCCCTTATGCCACGCGCGGTAAGATCTACCAACTAGGGACTGTGGCCGACTACTGTGTACATAGATACTCGCGCAGAAATGGTTAACTTAAACGCGTGCGTGCATTAACCTACCCTTTGTAGCATGATCTGAAAAAAGTTCACCGAGCAGATGAAAGTTTACCGAGCAGATGTAATGCGCTATAATATTTGGTTTTAAAGTTCACTCCACTTTAAAAGTGAACTAAAACTAGCTTTCAAGGAGCTGCTGCATGCAAGAATAATAACTCTATCGGCCGCCCGGGATATTCTCTCAGGCACGTTTGTATTAGTACGTGACTTCGACTCCTATCCATTTGTGCACTCGGCATTTGGTATTCAACTAAAGCAGAGTGGCTTAAGGGAGTAAGCTCGTGAGGCTCTCAACTCATTCCCACGTCATTACGTACTTCTATAATATACTTAGGTTGCAGACTTTTCCAGGCCATATGTATCCAAGTACAAAATATAAATTACTTACTACGAGTAGAAGGGTGGGCTTGGAGCAAGTTTCTAACCGCTTCGAAACCCGGGGTGGCGTCATGTACACACGACAGCACGTCAGACTGTACATTTCTGTTGCAAAGTCGCCCGTAGCGCCACCGAGTAGAGTTCTAGCGTGTAAAGGTCGACGTGCTGTCGTGTGTACAGCCAGTCACATGCTAGGATGGGTTATCCTAGTAGACTGTGGCCGACCGTATATCTTCTTCTTCTTCAGCCTGTCGCCACCCAATGCTGAGTGTAGGCCTCTTCCATTGCACTCCATTCTTTTCGGTCTTGGGCTTTTCTCATCCAGTCCTTTCCTGCCACTTTGACCAAGTCGTCAGTCCATCTCATTGGTTGCCTGCCCACATTTCTACGGCCCGTTCTGGGTCTCCACTCTAATACCTTTTTACCCCATCTGTGATAGTTCCACCGACCGTATAGTTCTTGCCAAACATCTAGTCCGCTCTGAAGTTGTCGCGCTACGCATTGCGCAGGTAGGATTCAATGTAGGTATGGCGGGCGGCTCTACATAAAAAACCTGGGCCCTTAGCCTGTAACGCAATGGTGCCAAAATGGGCTACGGTAGACGATTTCAATTACGATTTATTAATGCTGTCGGTCCAGTGTCGGTCCTTTTAATGTTTTTGTAGTACAGCAAAGAATATTATGAGTCTAATTCTAGAGGATTAGTTTGCTGGTTGTAGGAGAACAAAGAAAAAATTCCGCTTTTGTCCTTCTACCTGGGACGCCATTGATACGCCATTGTGTTACAGGCTAAGGCCCCTGCGCAACTCGCGGTGGGCCAACTTCAGCCAGTATGCTTAGCATGGTCGTTTTGACACTCTCTCGAACTCGAGTGACAGACGTGCCATGTCTATTGTGCGAGCATGGCAGGCGGGACTCGAGATGGCAATAGATTAGGGTCATGTCGAGCAGAAAGTAGATATTGCCATTTTTAATAAAAATGTTGTATTTTTGTCTCCATCGCGTAGAGCCAACTCGAGCCCGACCGACAAGTTGACAGTTTTGCATAGAGAAGGGCCTATCTCGGGCTTACCATGCTGCACGTACAGAACGTACATAAGTACACACGACAGCACGTCAGAGTGTATACTTTTGTTGTAAAGTCGCCCGTAACTTAACCGAGAAGAGTGCTAGCGTGTAAGGGTCAACGTGCTGTCGTGTTTACGTTGAAGAAAAACTTCGTGATCCCTCACGAAGTTTGAACCTGAGATGGGCTTTGGTGCAAAAGGTGGTATCTAAGATCCGTTTTAGAACAGAGTCTGACTTTTTCATTACCTTTTACCTTCGACTCATTACAATCACAAAACATAAAAGAATACGAAGACTTTACAGTAAAAAAGTACATTACCTAAGCGTCATAAAAAGTACCATGGGTAACAAATTTTTACACTTTAAGAAATCAGCACATTCCATGAAAAATATTTCTCGAAACAGAATTGTTTTTAACCCCCAACACAAAAATAGGGGTGTTATAAGTTTGATCGCTATTTGTGTGTGTGTGTGTGTGTGTGTGTGTGTGTGTGTGTGTGTACCGTCTGCCTGTGGGTTTGTATGTGGCACGGTAGTAGCTCTTAAATGGCTGAATCGATTTGGATGTAGTTTTTTTTATTTGAAAGCAGGCTTTCTAGCTTTTAAAGCCGTTTAAGATATATTCTAATTTGAAATAATATTTTGCATTAAAAGTTCTAGTTAATATTTAATTTATTAGGTATTTACGATTACGTCGCCTTAACTTCAACGGTTTCAGTGTGCCACAAATTGTTGGCTAAGTGCTTCATTAGTCCTATTTTGCAGTCAAACCTCCTACACTCTAAATTCTCTATAATTTTCAAATAATAGGAACACATTGCTTATGCAGCAATGTACTTTGAATTCTGTTTCACATTAAAGTTCCATAAAGTCTGCCGCGATCAGTTATTTTAATTATTTTCACGATTAGTTGTTCGTGCCAGTTAAAACTAAACAGATAAATATAAAAATTACTCGTTAAAACGTAAAATAAGTATTTTTATTTTAACCTTTTAGTCCACTGTCCTAAGAGCATAACTCAGTAGGTAGGTACTCCAACATTAGGCAGGTATGTAAGTTTATATCAAAACAAATATTGGCATACCCTAACCGGGCGGTTAGGATATGCCAATATTTCTACCCATGACGCTATTTTTACAATATGGGGCAATTTACAAACTTCAATATTTCATGAATTTATATTTTTATTGTACAGAATAGGCACCTTTGAAACAAACAACTTATTACAAAGTATAACAAATTACAAAGTATACAGGAAGGATTTTGAGACGGGGCAAAGAGCAGGAAAACTTTCTTAAGAGACCATCCATAACTTTTTGAGATATTGTGAACGGCATTCACTTTATAATTTATAAAAATTTAATTTAGTTTTAAAACACAATACCGTCAAGGGTAGCCCCCCTGAGCAGGGGGGTTACCCTTGACGCTATTGCGATCAAATTGAAAAAGTTTTAAAATTGATTTCTCTTTGAATTCGCATAACTAACTGCTTTGATTTTAAATACTTTGTAATGTTTATTCAAAGTTAAGGCTGTTTTATTCAATAAAAACACAAAATACGTCTTAATTTGTAAAATATTAAATTTTGTGAATTGCGCCATATTGCGGCCGTATTGGAAAAATGCAGGGAGTGTGTGAGAGAAGTTGGAATAAACTGAATGAATTATCTAAGTTTTATAAATATTTTTTAGGGTTAAAAAATTCGCTCGGGACAGGATTTGAACCCGCGCAACCTCTTGCATTTCGTGCAGGCGCTCTAACAATTGAGTTCGTCCATTTTCCGGCCGTCGCTCCCGTCCATTTATAACATTGATTTTGTAACAGATACTTTAGGCGCGGGTCTGCCATCCCTTATCTGCATTGAAGCATAATGTGTTGAGCAAATGCGGGCTTCCGAACATGAAAGAAGCGAAGGCTGCAAACTGGACGGAGGCCAACAAAGGAAGTGTCCGAGCGACTTACAACCCCTTTTGTATTTAAAGCGTAACTTTGCTTAGCTCTAAATAACTGCGTAACTAGCTAACTTTGTGTTAGGTTTCAATTAATAATGCAATGACATAGCTTGTGATTGGGCCAACAAAGGAAGTGTCCGAGGGACTTACAACCCTTTTTGTATTGAAACCGCGACTTTTCTTAGCTCTAAATAACTGCGTAACTAGCTAACTTCTGTACTAAACTCTTCGTGTTAGGTTTCAATTAATAATGCAGTGACACTAGCTTGTGATTGGGCCAACAAAGGAAGTGTCCGAGGGACTTACAACCCCTTTTGTATTGAAACCGCAACTTAGCTTAGCTCTAAATAAATGCATAAGTTAAACTCTTTGTGTTAGGTTTCAATTAACAATGCCACTAGCTTGTGTTTTGTCACGGTAATAGGTACCTAAGTTAAGCCAAGTTATGAATAGTCATAAATATCCTAAATAGCAGCGATTATTGGGGCAATATGAATACAGCTGTATTTTATTTTGGGTTAATCGGATCACGTCGAGCGACAGAGGCGATTTAATTTAATTTCAAATCTGTTTTGATTGGTTTCATTTAAATCAAACACTGTTCGTTAAATCGTTATTGTTTACTGTTTTCAGTTCAAACAAGTTATATTACTTAAAAGGTAGGCAACAATTTTTTACTTACTCTATTTAACAGAAACAATGTATGGGAAAATCGATTACGAATTTAAACTAAATACTTACTTCTCAAATAACAATCAACTACATAACAAAGGTAAAAGATAACGATAATACTTCAATGTTTTCAAGTGTGAAAAACTCGAAAAGTGTCTACCTATATCTAAATTCAGTAAAAAGAGGCTCTTTATTTTAGGGTCCTATTATTTTGTAGTGGTTGTTTTCTTCACGGAACGACTATTCAGCAAAGTGTTACGTTTTTTCTCCATCACTTTGCATTGGTCTTCGAGCTCCTTCAATTTTTCATCCAATAGCACTTTCCCGCTGTTACCAAGAAAAATAACGTGATATTTATGACTCTATCAGAAAATCACCCGTTGCGATTTGTTCATTCAACATTTCAAAAGAAACAGAGCGTATCAGTGGCGTTAGCTACATAGGGGCAAAGCGGAAAAATGTCCAGGGGCCCCCAAGCTCAGGGGGGCCCCTCGGTCCCTGACCCCCTACCGTAATGATATTCTAAAAATTCTCCCAGGTTCGACAGCAGTAAGTGCAAAAAATAAAATAAAAAATTGGACGTCCTTATTGGACCACCCCATATTATATTGACTTGATAAAATAATTGTAAACAGTTTAGTTGGGGCCCCAGTTTGTTATTTGCCCCAGGGCCCCTGGTAGCCTAGCTATGCCACTGGAGCGAATATTAACTTATTACTGGCTACAAACTTTCTCTCCCGTTTACTTTAGATACTTATGGGGTTTTATTACACCCCGCTTGGTAAATTAATATTCATATACTTTAATGTGGGCGTATATTTACTTAGCGGAAAGGAACGAAGAAGAAGATAAGCTACCTAGGACCTGTGCTTTGCCACGACAGGTACCGACTTCTTCAAGTGATCATGATGGGTAATATTGAGAAATGGTAGAAGAAGAATGTCGTGGCTCAGAAACACCCAGGAATGGACGGAACATCTATTACGCTTGGCAAAGAATAGAGAAGAATATGAAGAGCTGACGCCCAACCTCCATTAGTGGAGAGGCACGCCAAGAATAAGGAGAAGAAAGGAACGTACAGTATTTCCATATGATCCTCCGGTATGTCAGTGTTGAGTCTCTCGAGATTGCTGCACAGTTGGTCGACGATCGCCTGCCGCTTCCCTACTTCAGTTGCCAGCTCACTGTTTACAACGGCGAGATTCCTTATCTCCGCACCCATCTCATCTTCGTTCTAGTGAAAATTGAAAATTGAAAATTGAAAAGTAAGCATTTCATAGATGGCGTCTACAGGCGTACGTAGTCATAGAAGAACCGGAATAGGTACGGCTATCAAAATTAATCCGTGCTAAGCGAAATTTGACAGCCGTATTCCGGTTCTTCTATGGCCACGCCTTTAGACGCCATCTGTGAAATGCTTTGTGAATTTGTGCTGAAAACGGCTTATTAAGGCCCGTAATATCAATCACAGTTTAAACCAAAAAAGCTAGTTTAAACTCTATCTGTCGATATTTTATTATACAAAATGCGATGTTTAATCTATGGTCGGAATTTAAACTGTGATTGATATTACGGGCCTTAGGGAGGTCCGCTCAGCGACACGCTCGCTAGGATACGCGAAGGTAACTCTTATCGCGCGCGATATGGACAATGCGGCTGTATGAGGCAATGCGGCTGTATGAGTCTACGTGTGTTCGTGTCCTTTCGCGAGTATGTAGTTGTAGTTGTAATGTAATAGATCTACTTTCCCAAATTTTTTCGAAGTTCCGTTGCCATTTCTACATTTTATTAGCTATTTCAAAAATTCTTTTTTTTATCTGACAAGTACAATACATTATTGATGTTCCCAAGGTAGTTAGACTCAAATAGGCAGAGTAATAATGTAAGTAAATAACAGCTGAAAGTAACCGAAAAACGCATCGCTCTAATTTCTTTCAGGCTATTTTTTTTTTAACTATTTGCAAATCTCGGTATTGGTCATATACTGATATAAACTAAGTTTCAGCAAAATCCAGCCTGTAGTTTAGAAATTAATCCGGAACTACGTTTGTATGGGAAAATCATGCTTCTGCACCCTCTTAATCCACCAAAACCCTGACGTGTCTTTGACTGTACGACTGAGTGTAAATTTTTATTGACTTGCATAGTTTAGTAATATTTTACATGGGAAGAAATTAGTTTTACCTAAGTTATTTGCCTGCTTCAGTTTAGAGTTTAAACTCCAGAATCTTGACAAAGTTTCAAACAACAGCAAGTTGTGTAGGTAGTTCACTTTCCTGTCGTTACGTAATTTATTCCCCTGTTGGTGATAAAATCGGATTCTTACACGGCCATTACTCCTTGAGATAAAATACTCACGTAAAATACCCGAGCTTTGCGAAATCTATCAGCTTTCTCGCGGAGAAAATCTTCGTATTTTCGTCTGTGGAGGAAAATTTTATATTCAGTTAACTTACAATAATTTGTGTGTGAAAAATCCTATAAAAGGGCTGACTATTTTGTCACCAGCCAATCTTTAATTACTACTCAAAAACACAACTTATCAGGGTAAAAAACAACTGCAACCGTAGCATACATAAGGCTGGGGTAGAGAGTATCAATCTATGGGTTTATACACAGACTCTATATAACTCTGTCTATCCCGCTCTACCTCAAACAAAAGAGTGAGCTTCACATAGCCTTAGGTATGTACTGCCTAACCTTAGGTATGTACGGCCTAACCCAACCTTATGCTACGCTTGCTGATGTTTCATAACAGAAGGTAGAGCGTAACAGCATACCTAGCTACTAACTATGGAACAGCTAAGTTGTTTGCACCGATTTGTTTGGCCCTACTATATTGGTTATTTGCATTGAAAGACTAGTGGCTAAAAAGTCAGGCCGTAGATACATTTCTTACATACATCAGTTCCTCTTCATCCTTTTCTTCTTCGTTTAATTGGTTTGTTATGTTGTTGCGGTTTTCCCGCGCGTTTTCCACGGCTCTCGATGCATTCTCACACTGACGTTTCAGCTGCATACGTTTCGCTATCAAACGCACTGAGACAATAGAGCCGACATTATTAATTATTGAATCGGTAGGTAACTACAGGGTGCTCGAAGGACTCGCCCTCGCGGAACTTTAAGTAGGCTGTCTACTGATCACTACAAACAACTTGTACTAGGTGACGAAAAAAATGGAGCGAAAAAAATCTGCTGTTTTATACATAAGGTAGCAGTAGATACCTACTGCGCCAAATGTAAAAAACAGCTTATATGTTTTCGCTGCATTTTTTAGCCACCCAGTAAAAGATGTTTGTATTGATGAGTAAAACTTAGATAAAACTTTAGTTGCGCTATCGAATTCGATTGCACCATGTAGGTTCGTAACTATCTCAGTCCGAGTTGGATATTCAATTTTACTATCACATCAATCAATGTCAATGTGTCTATGATGCAGTCGTGTATTTTATGAACGGTATGTATTGTAGATATATGACGCAGTATTGATATTGTAGATATTATGATAGAGATTCAGATTGTTCAATTTGTAAAATTGTACAATTCACAAGCATGTCACTGTAGGTAAGTATGAGTGCGAGAATTCTGTAGGGATAGGTTTTTTTAGTTTTGGTTTAAACGATTTCTATTGCTACTTTTAATACAATTGCTTTAAAAGTTCGCAAAACTGATACGAAGGGGACTGCAAGTATTTTAATCGATACAAATGTCTTAATAAAAAGGTGGTTTCGTAAGAGGGTGATAAATAAGCCATAAATACCATTTTCCTGTTTCACTCTTTCTACTTCGGCATTTAGGGATCGAGCGATTCGCAGAGCGTTCATTGTTTCCCGATATTGTTGTTCGTTTTCAGCATCTAGGTCCGGCAATGCCGTCCGCTGGAAAATGTTTTAATCAAACAGTATCAGTTTAATTAATACTACAACCTACAGACTTTGTTTAAAATAACAATGGATGAGAATTTGTTGGGACCAAGCAATACCTGAACAGCCAGATCATTTTCTATGTCTTCTAAATTGGATTTCAGTAGACATATTTCAACTTGCTGTTCTTCCGGAGCATACATTTTGGGATAGAAATAATACAAATCTTCCTTAACTGCAAAAGAAACGAAAAGTTATCACGACTTCACGAGCAGACGAAAAAATTTTTTTTCTTCAAATTGCGTCCTTTTTGTTTGCTTTTTATGGGTTTTCGGTGAAACGGGCAATGATCCGTAGCAGTCAGACGTTTCAATGTACACAATTTTACAACCTCACTCTCTTTCTTTCAATGTAAAATAGCTGGCTGGCGCTAGCCTTTCTAATTAAATTTAGACAAATATTATTTTTTTTTAAAGTTGGTAATGGTTTTTTTTTACTTTGTTAGTAGCCAGGATTCGCAAGGTGTTCTGTGTTCAGAACATAAACTAGTCACTAAGTACATAATTATGGTTGGCTTACATTACTTCAAACTACAATTAAATAAAATTACAAAATAGCTATACAAAATGGCAAGTGTTGCATCACATTCAGTTTACGTAGATATTTTTCCTTTATTCAGCTGCCAGGTTTGCAAACATATCACACTACGAGTTATACATTTCAGTGCAAGTATGAAATAAAAGAAACTATTACCTACCTTTGCAAGATAGATGACTGTTACTTTACTTGCGATAGCTTTTCGCCAGATAAAAGGTTGCAGCTCTATTTTTCCCCCGTCACTTTCAACCCAAGCGGTCAAGCCGTTTAGTAGTTGACATACCGACAGCAGCGCCACCTACCGGGTCCAACTGTATTTTTAAATCATCCCGAAAACCATCAAAATACCCATATTAAATTTCAACCCAGTCGGTTTAGCCGTTTAGAAGTTATGTGAAAAATATAAGTACCGAAGGATAATTTAATCTTACTACCCGTGTTCCTATTACCCGTTTTCCCGTAGGAATGAAGCATTTTCCCGCGGTAAAAAGTAGCCTATGTTCATCAGGGATAATGTCGGCTTCTAATAGTAAAATATTTTTTCAAATCGGTCCAGTAGTTTAGGAGCCTATTCAATACAAACAAACAATCAAATCTTTCCTCTTTATAAAATTAGTGTAGATATTATTGTATTATATGCTCTTTGATATTAGTGTAGATAGTGTAGATGTAGAAGTGTAGATAGTGTGGATAGTGTAGAAGTGTAGATGTAGATTGGCGTAGATTGGAATAAAATGGTACTTACCTATCCAGTAAAGAGGTTTCGCCGATGTTACCTACATGGTGGGTGCCTGAATGCTGAAATGTTGATACCCAGTCGCAGTTGCTAACGACCACAAATGGACTTGTGCATTAGTTATAGGTACCTATCTCGTCGTGTCGTAAATAACCGGAAGGATATGGATTCGGTTTTCCCTCTTTTACATGCAAGCTTTTAGCGGTGGTGGCCTAGTGGGTAGAACAATGGACCGGAAGCGAGAGACCCCAGGTTCGATTCTCGGCGCGGGCATGTACACACGACAGCACGTCGAACTTTACACGCTAGCACTCTACTCGGTTGCGTTACGGGCGACTTTGCAACAAAAATGTACAGTCCGACGTGCTGTCGTGTGTACAGTCGGCCACAGTCTCAGATACCCCTTTTTGTTCGATTGGCGCCCCTATGTCGCGCGCGGTAAGAGCTGCCATGGGGTATCTGAGATTGTGGCCGACCGTACCTATGACTTTAATTTATCTCAAAGTAACGTGCACACGACAGCA
The DNA here is from genome assembly GCA_949319315.1 of Zelleria hepariella. Taxonomy (NCBI): domain Eukaryota; kingdom Metazoa; phylum Arthropoda; class Insecta; order Lepidoptera; family Yponomeutidae; genus Zelleria; species Zelleria hepariella. The sequence goes on along the minus strand of OX439392.1, from coordinate 8,482,289 downwards.
CGTAGACGCTTACACGGGGCACCCTATTTACTTACGTTACAGGCGATATTGCAACAAAAGTGTAGGCACACTCTGAGGTGCTGTCGTTTGTAGGTACATCTGTGAATTGATGATTAAAGCTGTCTCTTAGCTCTCTCTCTCTCTCTTTGAAAGGCCTTCGTCCAGCTAGTGGGACATGTACAATTGTACAGGCTACATCTTACACATGCAAGCTTTTGGACGAGAAATTTTTTACGCTTATCGTCAATATTTTCGGTAAACTTTGTGAAGTTACAGAAAACTATTAAATTAAAAAAAAATACCCAAGATTTGAGCTTCAAATTAGCATATCTCATAAAACATCATCATCTAACACAGCACTCAATAGAAAACCTGCTTTAAAATTAAAAAACCGCAACCCCTTTAAGAGCTACGGTGCCACAGACACACACACACATACATAGCGGTCAAACTTTTTGTCAAACCTTTTTGGATCGGGGGTTAGAAAAGACGCCTTACATGATGAACTGGAGTCCACCTTTCACATGAACGTCTACCTTAGTGAAAATTAGTTTTAGACTTACTACACCTCGTTTGTCACGAGACGTGTTTTTAATCTTCGCGCAAAGATGTGAACGTAGCTTTAAATCACCTCTCTCTCACACACACATCATGTAATACCACTCGTTTGAATGAAAAATGTACAGGTTCGCAAATACAGATTTTCATTTTAGATAGAGCTCGCGGCGCGGATATGACTGTGGCAGATTGTTAGCTATTCGTTTATCTAGCTAGGTAGTAAGTCGGAACTATTTTTCACCTACTCTGAGAAATGTTGACAAAAGGTTTTCGTCTTCCACTTCCAGGAATTCAGCCGTGTTGCATCGCAGTGTCTAAAGTTGCAAGCACCAACTTTTAAAAGCTGCAACGATAAGTCGCGAATAAAGGAAGACTTTCGTGCTTTTTAAAGAATCGGTTGGACCATTAGATCAGTGTCTAGACTCTAGAAGAATACCACTACAGTAAAACACTCGTATAAACTGCCTTGCTCAGTGGCGTAACTAGGGTGGGGCAGGCAGGGCACGTGCCCTAGGCGCCACTTCAAGGGGGGCGCAAAACAGCAACTCGTAAATTCAAAATAATCTAACAATTTACTTCAAATTATCAGACGAGTCAGTCATAGACTCATAGTACTGTAAATAGTGTATGTGACGATAGAGAAGATATAATTTAGGTACCTACTTAAACATGTTCTTCTAAAACTGAATCCCAAATTGTCGAAAAAATAGGTATGAGTAAAGTGGCTAACAATCCGTGGCAAAATGCATGAACTTCATGAAAAATGCACTGATGTCTAGATTTCTCCAAACTAACTTACCCGTACGAGTAACTTCTTACATGTTAAAAAGCCGTTTTCTGCGGGTTTTGTTCCACTAACGAATACGAACAATAAAATTCAAAGGTTAATTCGTTGAACTATCGTGAGCGCTGCACGCCGTCATCCTGTTTACATTAAAAAAATTTCTTTATGATATTTACAGGGTAAAATTGATAAATTTTCGGGCGCGTTGTAAAGAAAACTTGCCACGCCTTCGAAAAAGGCTAAAATTGGTGAATTTCCGATTTCGTCATTATCACAAAAGTGTCATAAATTACGATTTTCAAAGTAAAACCGGTGAATTTTCGGGCGCTCTGCGCGCGTTAATCCCACTTACGAACAATGAAGATAAACAAATTAACAAAAGTTTAAGTTTAAAAATGAAGATAAAAGGTAAAATTGTTGAATTTTGTGCGTGCTGCGTGCGTTTGTCTTATTTACGAACTGTGGTAATTTCGATCCCATAATTTCAGGCTAAAATCGGTAAAATTTCGAGCACACTGCACGCGCATAATAGAATCGCAAAATAGTTTTCGTCCAAGGATAGTAATTTGCTCCATATCGCGGCTTACAAAATGGGTAAAATCGATGAAATCTCGGGCGCGCGCGTTTAAGGTTGATTTCTTGTGGAATTTCGCGTAGCGTGCAATTTTTTTAAATAACCTGATGTCAGATTTTAGTCTTGCACCGCCACTGAAAGAAGATATACGAAGGGGCGCAATTACAATGCTTGCCCTAGGCGCCATTTGCCCACGGTACGCCACTGCCTTGCCTACAGAAGACCCGACGGACGGTCTTCTGTACCTTGCCAGAATTCTACTTTAGAATCCTTCTGGATTCAAAAAACACTCTCACCTTAAAAATAGTTGTTTGCCCCCTCGGGAAAAAATCTACTATTAGACTGAAGATTGGTGTTTGGAGTATAAAATTATCTCCATTTCATAACCAAGTTTAGTTTCAGGCGTCGTTGCCATCAGGTAGGAGTTAACCATTAACTTGAGCAGGCTTTTAGTATTCTCCCTGTGAGACAATCTGTTAACTAAACGACTGTTAGGTAATAATATGATATGTATGGTTGGCGGTCTTACTTAGATTAGATGCACTATGGATACGTAATCCAATTACCGTTACTAGTCTAGTCTAGTATCAACCATGTTAGGTAGCGAATATGTAGAATACTTATATTAGTATTAGTAGGTATCATCAATTGTATGCGTATACCTAACAAACGGTTAAAAATTTAATGTAAAGGTGCCTTGATTCCAAACTTGATGTAAAATAAGGGTTGGCCCAAATTACTGTCGCGATACGCAACATGTACACACGACAGCACGTCGACGCTTACACGCTAGCACTCTACTCGGTTACGTCAGGGGCGTCTTTACAACAAAGTGTACGTGCTGTCGTGTGTACTTTATGTAAAAATGTATGTAACGTACTGAAACTGGCCGTACTGCGGCGGCCGTAAAAAATACAGAACCTAATTTACCTGCAAAAGGTGTCACTGGCGGAGCGGATAAAAAATATAGAGCCTGCAATGTTTTCCTGTGACGAGTCGGTTTGCCCGGATTTCGACACAGATCGACACTCTTTTGTAAATAAAAAAGATTCAAGATGCGCGCACATTGCATTTTATTATGAACTTTACAACCCCATAACTGGGCAACCCCGCGACCGATTTGGCTCATGTTCAAACTTAAAAATTATTTCAATTTCATTTACCCGCCTACCAAATTTCATGACGACCAAATTTACTCAAGTTATCGTCGTCGAATGAACATTCATACATACAAACATACAAACGCTAGATTGTTCCAGTAGAATCAAAGAACTTCTCTCGCTTCGCTCGCTCGTTCAAACAGGAAACAAAAATTTTCTTGACAGTTCACTTATTAAATTCCAGAAAAGTTAAATAACTTCACGGTATCCACTTTGACACAGTTTCACGATTAATTTAAAATTCATTACTGACAGACGAGACGTTTAAAACGGATTTCGGAACGAGCGGGTGAAATGATATTCAATTGTTGAAAACAAATCTGCATTGAGTGATTAATGATTAAACTGTGACCTTTTCGTGGCAGGAAGCCAAGACAACAGTGGCGGCGCTTCAAACATTTATCTCTGTCGGTCCTTTTTCGCTCCATCTATCCTACATTCCGCCCTTCGGCACGTCAAAGATGCATTGACATGGGATTTCCCTTTTAAAATTTCGTCCAGCTGGGTTAGCATAAGGTTGGGTTAGAGCGTATCCATGGGTTTGTAACCGCTCTACGTAAAACAAAAGAGTGAGATACATAATAGTATGCACACACGACAGCACGCCGAAGCTTACACGCTAGCACTCTACTCGGTTAAGTTAGGGGCGACTAAACAAAAGTGTACAGTCTAGGTACTGACTGTCGTGTGTACTGCCTGACCCCCTTATGCTACGCTTGCTGGCTGTATTTCTAACCTGCGGCATTCCGAAGAAAACCCTTCCTCGGTTGGGGGTTTATGAAAACCCCTTGCCTAGTAGTAGCTACTTATGTTAATTTAAGTTTCATAAACCTCGGGTCCCCTGTCCAAAGTGCCATATTTGAGACATGGGTAGATAAGTAGAGGTAGCTGTTCGCCTAATGTTACGATACAAAGTGAAATCCATCAAAAAATGACAAAGTTAGAGAAATTTAAAGTTAGGCTGTTTTGATAAAAAATAATCGGGAGCCCTTACTATAAACGAAGCCCTATTGATTGAGCTAAGAGCAGGAGCAGCTCTACAAAAATTCTAAATAGATTAAACCCGACTACTAAAAGTCTTACGACTTTTAGTAGTCGGGTTTAAGTTTCTAACTTCTATTTTTTTTTTGAGCTTTTTAGTATGTCATTTTGGACGATCACCCAAAAATGCCCAGAATAGAACAAAGAAGGGCAAAAAAAACACATTTTGGTGTTTTTTGTTCTATTTATGTTGACGCTACATGTGTTATAAATTTTTGAAAAGGTCTTCATTTGATACCCATGACGATGGTATCCGATAATTTTTATTTTTAGGTCCACTACTTTAGGGCGCAGCACAGCCGCCATCTTACTACCCGACTACTAAAAGTCTTACGACTTTTAGTAGTCGGGTTTAAGTTTCTAACTTCTATTTTTTTTTTGAGCTTTTTAGTATGTCATTTTGGACGATCACCCAAAAATGCCCAGAATAGAACAAAGAAGGGCAAAAAAAACACATTTTGGTGTTTTTTGTTCTATTTATGTTGACGCTACATGTGTTATAAATTTTTGAAAAGGTCTTCATTTGATACCCATGACGATGGTATCCGATAATTTTTATTTTTAGGTCCACTACTTTAGGGCGCAGCACAGCCGCCATCTTGTTTTTTTTTTCAAAAGTGCTCTAGCGCCCTCTTAAGAACTAAATACTGAATACAACACTGCAAAAAAATAAAATTTAAAAGATCGACTTTGAACCTCATTATCTCGGAAACCGTTGATTTTCCAGGCATAGTTCCTTGGGCAAAAATGTTCATTATGATGATGACAATGACAATACGTGGTTTTCCGCTTTGTTGACGGTCTTTTAAAACCCTGTATGTACAATACCATGATTAATTTACTGTGTCAAAGGCTTAGCTGTGGTAGTAGAGCCGTGTGGCAGAACTCGGTATCGTCGTCAGCAGTTTGCATTCCAACGCGTACAAATGCGCCAATACTGTGGCGAAAACCGCAAACGCTTGGGCGACCCTCATTTTTAACCCCCGACCCAAAAAGAGGGGTGTTATAAGTTTAATCGCTATGTATGAGTGTGTGTGTTTGTGTGTGTGTGCGTGGGTGTGTGTCTGTCTGTAGCATCGTAAAGCTCTTAAAAGGGTGAACTGTTATGGATGCGGTTTTATTTTCTTTGGAAGCAGGTTTTTTAGCAAGAGTTCTTAGATAAAATATGTCTGATCAACATCGGTTCAGCCGTTTATGACATATGCTTATTTGAAGCTAAAATGTGGCGGGTATTTTCAAATTTTAATTATATTTGTTCAACACTCGACAGACAAAGGGGACTGGGACTTGGGACAAAGTTGGGCGGCATTTATATCTATGTGCGGCTGAACGAAATGAGGAAAACGAGCTCTAAAACACTACCTATAGCTTTTCACCCGCGGTTACGCCTTCGCTGGTGCAGCTGGCGTAGCGTGGCCGATTGACTGGACATAATGAGGTTTATAGCTCAATACCTTCGATAAAGGATTCAGTTCCTTGCTCAATACACCTATTTCTGTACATAGTGGTAATGGTAAAACGGGCTGTTTTCCGCAACCCAACGTCTCCACTTGCGCCTATTTTGCGTCAGGTGGGATTTTTTTCATCCTTGCCACAGGTAAAGGAGTAAAATAAAAGTAAAAATGTTTATTGCCATATTTTACAATATGTATCATACCTACAAACCTATAATGTCTGGTATGAGCTGAAGATTAAGGCTAAACAAACATAACACCTCGTAGGCACCGACACGTATCTACTAGAAATGGTGATGTATTGAATAATAATTTAACCGTTGGATTACTTGGGCTTCTTGTATCGGAATTCCCGCCGTGAACTAAATAGATAATCGTTGTTGAAAGGTTAGAACAAAAAATTAAATCTATACTTATAATAAAACTCTAGCGAAGTCAATTCTGTACATTGAATATTTTTAGAAAAAAACTAGCAGGGGTAAACTATACTAAATCCAAAAATGCAAAAAAAAACGGTTTATGTCTGTCTGTCTGTCTGTCTGTCTGTCTGTCTGTCTGTCTGTCTGTCTGTATGAACTCGATAAACGCGAACACCGCTGAATAGTTTTCAACCAAACTTAACATGGTCGTAACTCACGTTTCTGGGAGTAACTTAGGCTATGCGATGTTTAGAATACATTGCGGGTTGCAATTTTAACTTTGTTTTTTGTAAGAAATATTCATAATTTGGATATGGCTTCTTGAGAAGGTATGTTAAGAACGTGATATTGAACATATTTCTGCAAAAAAATAAAATTAAGTCCGACTTTGAACCACATTCTCTCGAAAACCTACATTGCGGGTTGCAATTTTAACTTGATTTTTTGTAAGAAAGATCCATAATTTGATATGGCTTCTTGAGAAGGTATGTTAAGAACGTGATAATGATCACATTTCTGAAAAAAAAAAATTTTTTAAAGTCAGACTTTATTTTCTCGGAAACCGTTGATTTCGCAGGCATAGTTCCTTCGGCAAAAATGTTCGTTATGATGAGGACTATACGTATATTTTATTTTGTTTTTATTTTATTTTAGCGGAAAATTTTAGTTCTACAAGCGTAGCATAAGGCCGGGTTAGAGCGTATCTATGGGTTTAAACAATAGGTATCTCACTCTTTTGTTTGACGTAGAGCGGGATGGACAGAGCCATAGATACGCTGTAACCCAGCCTTATGATTATGATGCTTGCTGGAGGGAATTGTGAGTGGTTTTAGGTGGAGGTCGGACAAAGTTTATCGATGTTAGAAATGTAGTACTGTTGCGTCGCGGTCGAAATGTTCTGGGTTTGAACCCACGCGAGGTTGAAATTTTTTTTTGTGCCTTTTTTAAAATATTTACTCTATTGAGCCCAACTTGATATGAAAAACATATACTTTGTTTGCCGTAGAGCGGGATAGACAGAGTTATTTGCGGTAGATACGCTCTAACCCAATCTTATGCTTTGCTTGCTGGCTTAGCATGAGAATGGGTAAGTCCTTATCTATGGGCTTATAACTTTATCTATCCCACTCTACGTCGAGGGAGATACATATAAACCCCCATACTTCCCAGGCAATTCTTATGCTAAGCTTCCTGGTATCTTACACGGGCGATACCTAATCTAAACAAAACATATTTTATCATAAATGTATTGTTTAGATTAGGGCACACACACACAGACAGGCACACCCTCATAAACACATAAACAGACACACACACAAAGCTATCAAACTTATGACACCCCTCTTTGTTGGTCGGGGGTTAAAAAAAACCTTCCTTTTGAGTTTTCCTCCACAGTCGAATTTAAATTAAATGTCAAATGTGTAAAAACGCATACGAAGTCGCGGGCACAACTAGTATAAAAATAAATCACAAAGTGAATTATACATAGTGTCCCGTAATTCAACGTCAAGCGGGAACTGGGTGAAAGGGCAGGTCTTAACGGTACTGGGAAAAATAATAAAAAAAACCTGGTCAGAAATTACAGGCATTTTTTTTATTTTGTAAATGTCACCCTAGCTAGACCACTATTGAGGTACTTACTGTGGTCGCATAATTTTGCCGTGATTTTTTTTCGCAGTATTCTTAATAATCATGATATCAAACCGCATCGATAAATCAAACAGTTAACCCCTAAAAAAAAATATCTAAAATTTGATGGAGTCTTAGTTAGTTTGAAAGAATATTTTCGCTAACTTTGACACTCCACCGTTTAAAAAAATTAAATGGCATTACCCTTGGCAAGTGGTCTGAAAAATTGGCGCATTTAGTCAAAATTTCAATATGGTACAATACTTGACACTTTTGATTCCACAAGAAAAAATAAAAAATATTTCTTTGAAAAGGGGTACCATTTCAGTCCTGGTCCTGATATATTCAATAGAATTTTTGGCCCTACAAAATATGGAGTAGAAATGGTTTATATTTTAGTTGCTTAGTTATAAGGTGTTTATGATTGTATTTGTTTTAGTTCGGGGGTAAAACAAAAATAAATAAATTAAAAAAAATTGAAGTTAAAAACTAAAACCCGACTACTAAAAGGCTTAAAACAAGACCTGTTTATCCTTAAAATAGACTCATAGATAATTAATCGTAGTCGGAGGCCATCGATTTATCAAATGCGAATGTGGTGTCCTCCGACTACGATTAATTATCTATGAGTCTATTTTAAGGATAAACAGGTCTTGTTTTAAGCCTTTTAGTAGTCGGGTTTTAGTTTTTAACTTCTATTTTTTTTGAGCTTTTTAGTAAGTCATTTTGGACGATCACCAAGAATAGAACCAAGAAGGGCAAAAAAAACACATTTTTGAATTTTTTGTTCTATTTGTTATGTTGACGCTACATGTGTTATACATTTTTGAATAGGTCTTTTAAATTCCTTTCATTTGATACCCATGACGATGGTATCCGATAATTTTTATTTTTAGGTCCACCACTTTAGGGCGCAGCACAGCCGCCATCTTGATTTTTTTCAAAATTAAACTATCCTATGTTACCTGGGTGATTAAGACGAATCCAACGACACCTCATTTGTTGAAATCGGCCGAGTAGTTTAGGCTCTGCGAGGGAACAGATGAACACACAAACATACATACATACATACATACATACATACATACGCTGCTAAAATCATAACCCTCCTTTTTGCTTCGCGTAGTCGGGTAAAAATAAAAAATATTTCTTTGAAAAGGGGTACCATTTCAGTCCTGGTCCTGATATATTCAATAGAATTTTTGGCCCTACAAAATATGGAGTAGAAATGGTTTATATTTTAGTTGCTTAGTTATAAGGTGTTTATGATTGTATTTGTTTTAGTTCGGGGGTAAAACAAAAATAAATACTAGGTACTATCAAGACTCTTGATAGTACCTAGAGTGCGTTTCACGAAAGAGTTCCCTAAACAAAACGCTTAATACAATGTAATAGGGACTATTTTTGTTCAACCCAAGGGAATTCTTTCGTGAAACGCACTGTACTTATAATGTTGGCATACCTAAACGCTATTACTTGGCAAATTTTACTCAGGCAAGTAAGTACCTACATTTTACGCGGCCTTTTCAGGGTTTCACAATACACAATGATGCTCGTTTCATAAATCTCATGCGAAGACGCCGTACACAAAAGCGATTCGCATAAATTGTCTGAATATCCTTTAACAATGCTCCGAGTGACGTCGGTAATAATATCCAACTTTTTCTTCCTTTCTTCCCGCCTACTTAAACAAATCATTGATTGTTAGTTGCAGAATTTAGGTTGCTGATGTGATTTTCTCTACCATGTCCGAAAACCGACATTTAAACCATAGAATTATCGATTGATGAGAAGATTTGCCTTCAGTTTCGCCCGACCATACCGTGTATGGATGATACGGTACGGTCAACGCGGTGACTGAAGCAATTCAATCACATCACCTGACCGGAAGGACTGATGCGGGATTGACTGTTAATTTTGGCCTCACCGTGTCTTGTAGAGGTAGTGCATCTTTCCACACTCGTTACAGGTTTAACGTGTCAAATCTAGAGCATGGTCGCATGGACGCTTTGATACTGTAATAAAACTTATCGAGCATGTACGTACAGTCGGCCACACGCTAGGATTGGCGCCCTTATCCCGCAGGCGGTAAGAGCTGCCATGGGGTATGTGTTTCCGTGCCCGACCGTACCACATAACTGTAATCTACACCCTCCACATGCTGTCCAAGGAATAAACTAAAGCCTTTTCATCTATGTAATGAGAAGATTTAGGTATACACCGTCCAGTGGCACCTTCGGTGGTGAAGTGACCTTTCCAACACTGCAGTGCCTGATGGGACAATTTTTAGGTTGCCCAGCACCTACACCAACCTATCAACTTAGTCGGCCCACAGCCCACAGGAAAGGCAATGTCAATACCTACTAAGTAGCTAACTTTGTAAGAAAACATCCTGACTTCGTGAGGAAACCCGCGGTTTGAGGTCTCCTGATAATAACAACAGCTATGATATGTCCCAACCCGAGCACAATAGCTTCTCAGGATAACGGGCCTTCCGGGACCTTAGATAGGGCAAAGGGTGGTGTAGGAATCTGTGTAAATAAAGTCGTGCCAGAAAGGGTATACCTACTTAGATACTTTACTTAGATATTTTATTGTTACGGGAAACTTTTGTACCTACTTTTCCGGTTTGGGTTCAGAACAGAACAGAAAGGTCCCGCCCGTCTCTTTTTAGCACCCGGCGGCGGCGGTAGGGATCACATCCTAATTGATTTTATTTTGGATTCCGTACCTCAAAAGGGTAAAACGCCTACCCCGTATCTCCGAAACTGCGAAAACTAAAATTTAAAAAAAATACGTAGTCTTTACCTATGAATTACAGGAAAACCTATAAGAATAACAAGGTGTATAAAATAACATAGGAAAATATAAATTTTGTTCTTTAGCATTAATTTTTTATAAATTAATAAGATTTAATAGAGTTTTTAATAAGATGCGCGGAGCCAATGACACTGCTGGCTCTCGTTGCTTCACTTTAACGCAGGCTCCGACTGAAAACCAGCGCCGCGGATTTTGATTTGCAAGGTCCGTGGCATTACGCTGAGTTCGGGACCCTTTCTATTGCTATGACACATAGCATATTAATTTCTGTCATTTTATTTGATTTTGCATGCGATTAATGTTACATTCATTATTTTATAATATTATCAATGTAATTAATCAATTATCAATGTTCCTTTTATAATTATTGTGTGTTGTGGTAATTGAATAAATGATTTATCTATCTATCATTATAAATAACTTATCAAATTAAATCAGCCCCTGGCCTCTGCACATGGATAATGACGGCGTCAAATGGGCTTGAAGTTATGCTGTATCACTTCAGCCATTCAAAGATCAATAATTGAACATGGCCTAATTAGAATACTGACTGACCGAAACCAATCGCACGAACTACATTGCTCCAATCAGCCCCTCTACCCTTGACGCATTTTTCCAATACGGCCGCAATATGGCGCAATTTACAAAATTTAATATTTTACAAGTTAAGACGCATTTTGTGTTTTTTTATTGAATAAAACAGCCTTACCTTTGAATACACATTACAAAGTATTTAAAATCAAAACATTACTATGCGAATTTAAAGAGAAATTAAGTTTAAAACTTTTTCAATTTGATCGCAATAGCGTCAAGGGTAACCCCCCAGGCAGGCTTTGCCTAGTTACATTAGATAGCAACTATCTCTACATAGCATATACCCAACCTATACCAGGCTGAGTATTATGATAATTATGTAGAGACGCTACGTAACCAGTGATGAGCCTCTGCTGCTCCTATTTCTTACCTAATCCACGGAATAAATTTTTTAATACAGTTGCTCAAAAAGTGGCGTATTGCAGGGACGTATAGCGTTCGGGATGTGGGCTATTACACACTCGTGCTTTTTTTTTACCTTTCCCGCACTCGTGCGTTCTCTTTCCCAACTGTCAAAATAATGTCTATTAAAAAGAAAAACCAACCATGAAGTTTTTACTAAAAAAGTTTTTATGATTCATGCAAATACGTATATTTCTAAAAAGAAGCTACTAATTTGTTTCAATATTAGATTTAATGATTTGATTGAATGAGTTTGGTTAGGTTTCATTTCATTAAATTTCATTTTCATTTCATATCAATAAAAAACTTCTACTGAAGACTTGGCTGTATGGGCATGGTTGCCTTTGCCTACCAGAATGGGTGAAGAAAAAAAAACTCTGCTTATATTCTACGGTTGGCGCCATTTTGATTTTTCAGAAATTTTCTTTGCTTTATTTGTTTGTTGCACAAAATGAGTAATTTCGACCCTAGTTTTTTTAATTAACACCACCGGAACTCAGTATAATGAAGAATACCATCAACTTTTGATTTCTACCTTACCATACACTCTATTAAAAATGGAAACGTTGGGTGAAAAAATTTATACCTAGTTCCCGAGATATTAAATTTTAAACTAGCTGTGCGACGAGCGCGCGGTCGTCAGCTGCTGTGACGTCACTAAACAGCTCGCAGACGACACATACATCATAACACTCATTCAAAGGGCTGTATCTTTGGAACCGTACTAGGTAGCCAGTTGAAATTTTCAGAGATTATGTTTTATTATGGTGGATTACCCAAGAAATAATAAAAATAAAAAAATATAAAAAAAATAAGAGGGGTCCCCATACAAAAAACGTTGTTTTATACTTTTTGCTCTATAGAAAAAACGGTAAGGCATACAAGCATCAAACTTGGTATGATTATAGGGCTTACTCCATAGTATAACTAAAAATTATAAAAAACGGTCAAGCGCGACTCGGACTCACGCGCCGAGGGTCCGTATAACCAATTTTATTTATTGTATGGCGGTACGGAACTCTCAGTGCGCGAGCTCTACTCGCACTTGGCCAGTTTTTTTGTGTGTTTAGTCAGTGTTACAGTAGAGTTTTAATATAATATTACTTATTTATAACGTTAAAAATGCGCTAGGGACAGGTTGAAAGCCGCAAGCTATTCCCTAGCACGGGTAAGTTAGTGCTTTAAAAATAACAAAAAATATATTATTACTTAGCTATGGATGTGGATGACGGCTTTGAAAAATGACAATCCGATAACTTACCTAAAACAGATGAGTTAATGGTTGCCCACTATTTTTTTATGAGTAAAAATGTACCTATGCCTAGGTTATACTAGTTTTATTACTTATTAATATTAATTTACTTCTATCATAAAGCTATATATCGGATTGTCATTTTTCAAAGCCGTCATCCACATCTATAGCTAAGTAATAATATACGTATTTATTTTTATTTTTATAGCACTAACTAACCCGTGCTAGGGAATAGCTTGCGGCTTTAAAACCTGTTCCTAGCGAATTTTTAACGTTATAAATAAGTAATATTATATTAAAACACTACTGTAACACTGACTAAACACACAAAAAACTGGCGAAGTGCTAGTAGAGCTCGCGCACTGAGAGTTCCGTACAATAAAAAAACTGGTTATACGGGCCCGCGGCGCGTGAGTCTGAGTCGCGCTTGACCGTTTTTTATATTTTTTTTGTTATACTATGGAGTAAGCCCTATAATCATTATAATAAAACATAATCTCAGAAAATTTCAACTGGCTACCTAGTACGGTTCCAAAGATACAGCCCTTTGAATGAGTGTTACGGTGTATGCGTCGCGTGCCAGCTGTTTAGTGACGTCACGCGAGTTTGCCGCGCTCGCGCGAAAAACTCCAAAAGGACGGAAACTAAAACCGTCGTAACTTTAAAACTACTGGCTCGATTTGAATGAAACAAAAACGGGCGTATTTCTAAACTTGTAGGCTACACGGTCATAAAGTTTCAAGTGATTTAACCGACCCACGGACATTCTTCATTGCACAAAATGCTTCGGAGAACATTTTACCGGAAAAGTCAAAAATGTTAAGTTAGTTGAGTTTATTGTGTTTTTATTATTTTATTAAATTGCTTCATTTTTTCGCACCTGTATTAAAAATAGTCGTTCAGTACACGTGCGGAACCGTCATTGCAACTTGTTCCGACTGTCAACCCTCGCCTTCGGCTGCGCCTCGGCTCGGGTAGCCATTTGTCGGAACTCTTTGCAATGACAGCCTTTCCACACTTGTAATGAAATATACTATTTTAATACAGTTGCTCAAAAAGTGGCGTATTGCACGGACGTATAGCGTTCGGGATGTAGGCTATTACACACGCGTGCTTTTTTTTTACCTTTCCCGCACTCGTCAAAATAATGTCTATTAAAAAGAAAAACCAACCATGAAGTTTTTGCTAAAAAAGTTTTTATGATTCATGCAAATACGTATATTTCTAAAAAGAAGCTACTAATTTGTTTCAATATCAGATTTAATGATTTGATTGAATGAGTTTGGTTAGGTTTCATTTCATTAAATTTCATTTTCATTTCATATCAATAAAAAACTTCTACTGAAGACTTGGCTGTATGGGCATGGTTGCCTTTGCCTACCAGAATGGGTGAAGAAAAAAAAACTCTGCTTATATTCTACGGTTGGCGCCATTTTGATTTTTCAGAAATTTTCTTTGCTTTATTTGTTTGTTGCACAAAATGAGTAATTTCGACCCTAGTTTTTTTAATTAACACCACCGGAACTCAGTATAATTGCACAAAATGCTTCGGAGAACATTTTACCGGAAAAGTCAAAAATGTCAAGTTAGTTGAGTTTATTGTGTTTTTATAATTTTATTAAATTGCTTAATTTTTTCGCAACTGTATTAAAAATAGTCGTTCAGTACACGTGCGGAACCGTCATTGCAACTTGTTCCGACTGTCAACCCTCGCCTTCGGCTGCGCCTCGGCTCGGGTAGCCATTTGTCGGAACTCTTTGCAATGACAGCCTTTCCACACTTGTAATGAAATATACTATTCCAAAATTTTTTGCGCTCTTATTATAGTCGTGGAATTAAAGTTCATGGAAATCACATTTAGATGTTGACGTGTTTCAAAATTTCATTTTAAAAACTACCCTGTATAAGTTTTCTAATGAAAAAACTGTTGCCAAAAATGTGTTAATAAAGTGTCGTTTATTATCCTCCAAATTAAGTCGCCAAGCTGATGCAAAGCACCTACTTAAGAGCCCAATAATAACGTGGGGATCCCCAAAAGACTCGTTTGTGAACTCGTTTCCTTACGAACAAGGAAAATTATTACAAAAAAATGGTATCTCCAGACCAGGGGGGTTACCCTTGATGCCATTGCGTTCATATTTACAAAGTTTGAAAATTTATTTCTCTTTTACATCGCATAGTCATCCTTTGATTTTATATACTTCGTAATGTTTATTCAGAGGTAATAAATTTTGGTAAACTATTTTGTACAATCTATATATATAAAAGGCTTAGGTTGACTGACTCATCACGCTACAGCCCAAACGGCTGAACCTATAAGTATGAAATTTGGACAAAAGTTGCGTTATACGGTGGAGGGTTCATTTAAGAAGCGTTTTTTTTTTATTTAACCCTTAAGTGGGTCAAAATAGGGCTGAAAGTGTGTATGGGAAAAATTTTTTTTTTTGTCTTTTGTTCTTAAATCTTGATTTTTTGTACTTTTTTTTAAAAATGGCTTGACACCTATTTCAGATTTTTTCTCATTTCTATGTTCTTAAGGGTTAAAATGTGTGCCAAAGTTTTTCGATTTTTTTCATTAGTTACGATCGATGCTGGAACAAAACCGCTAATGCCACAACAATGAAAATTTGACAATAGGTGTAATTTGTAGACACGCTACGGGTTAAGACAGATTTACTTCAAGTTTAACCCTTAAGGCGGTAAAAATGGGGTCCAAAGTTTGTATGAAAAAAAAATTTTTTTTGTCCGGATTTACTTGCAACTAAGAATTCTTATATTAAATCAAAAATAATTTAACACCTGTTTTAGCTTTTTTCTAATTTTAGCAGTTTAAGGGTTAAACGAGGTTGAAATGTATGAATATTTTTGGGATGTAGTGTCAACGTCGGGCCCAAACCGTTTAAGCTACAACTATGAAATTGAAACTGCAGTAGCGTTTTATAGCAAAACTACCCACCATGAAGAAAAAAATATAATTTTAACCCTTCAAATGCCCAAACCGGGGTTAAAAGTTTGTATGAAATAAATTTTTTCTTTGGTCCGATTAACTTGAAACTTAGTATTTGTATATTAAATAAGAAACAATTAAACACGTGTTTCAGCGTTTTTCAAAATTCTGCCCACTAAAGGGTTAAAAGGGGTAGAAAAGTTTGAAGATTTTTCCTGATTTAGTATCAATGCCAGGCCTAAACCATTAAAGCTACAATTATGAAATTGAAACTGCAGTAGTGTTTTGTGGCAAAACTACCTACCATGAAGAAAAAAATATAATTTTAACCCTTCAAATGCCCAAACCGGGGTTCAAAGTTTGTATGAAATAAAATTTTTTTTGGTCCGATTAACTTGAAAATTAGTATTTGTATATTAAATAAGAAACAATTAAACACGTGTTTCAGCGTTTTTCAAAATTCTGCCCACTAAAGGGTTAAAAGGGGTAGAAAAGTTTGAAGATTTTTCCTGATGTAGTATCAATGCCAGGCCTAAACCATTAAAGCTACAACTATGAAATTGAAACTGCAATAGTGTTTTGTGGCAAAACTACCTACCATGAAAAAAAGAATATAATTTTAACCCTTCAAATGCCCAAACCGGGGTTCAAAGTTTGTATGAAATAATTTTTTTTTTGTCCGATTTACTTGAAACTAAGTATTTGTATACTAAATCAGAAATAATTAAACACGTGTTTCAGCATTTTTCTCATTTCAGCGAATGAAGGGTTAAAATGGGTGGAAACGTTGAAGATTTTTCCCTGATATAGTAGCAATGCTGGGTCCAAACCATTTAAGTTACAACTTTGAAATTTGAACTACTGTTGCGTTTTATAACAAAACTACCAACCATGACGAAAAAAGTAACAATGTTAACCCTTGAAATGCCCAAACTGGGGTTAAAAGTTTGTATGAAATACATTTTTTTTGTCTGATATACCTACTTGAAACTAAGTATTCGTATGCTAAATCAGAAATAATCAAACATATGTTTCAGCATTTTTCTCATTTCAGCGAATGAAGGGTTAAAATGGGTGGAAACGTTGAATATTTTTCCCTGATGTAGTAGCAATGCTGGGCCCAACCCATTCAAGTTACAACTTTGAAAAACTACAGTTGCGTTTTATAGCAAAACTACCAACCATGAAGAAAAAAGTAATAATGTTAACTCTAAAACGGCCAAAACGGGGTTCAAAATTTGTATGAAATTATCATTTTATTGGATTCAGATTAACTTGAAACTAAGTAGTCGTGTATTAAATCAGAAATAATAATTAAACACATGTTTCAGCATCAAAAAGGGTGGAAACATTTTAAGAGTTTTCCTGATTTAGTATCAATAACAATGCCGGAACCATTAAAGCTACAACTATTCAATGAACATTTAACTACATTGCGTTTTATAGCAAATCTACTAAGCATGAAGAAAACAATAATAATGATAAACCTAAAACGGCCAAAAAGGTTCAAAGTATGTTTTTTTTTTTTGTTGGTTTCTTTTGATCTTTACCAATTTGGTCACACACATACACTTCCACGCTGAAACTGCACGACGGATTTGGATGACATTTGGAATAGAGATAGCTTACAAAAATACACACTCATGACTCTATTCATGCTAAGATAATGGTGAAAGATGTACCCAGGCAACTTCTTATAAGTCTTCGCGGACGAAGTCGCGGGCGAAAAGCTAGTACCAATATAAAATGAGTCTTAATTCATGAAATATTGAATATTGTAAATTCCGCCATATTGATAAGAATGCGTCAAGGGTAGAGGGGCAGTTACAAAACCTGAGTTGCATACCAAAGGACAAATCTTCATTCCGCCATCGATAACCTTAGTGGACGGTTCTGTCATTTCCGAAATAAGTTAGCAATACACAAGCTCCAATATGAAGTTCCTGGAATACCTGTTGGCATTAGCAGTCTCTATGTTACTAGTGCTGGGCGGCGCGAAAGCGCGCCCTCAGGAAATTACTATTGTTCTACCCAGTGGCAACTCCGGTTCAATGCTCGTAAGTTTCTAGTTGAATAAAATTTGTGTTGGTGGCCTCGCAAAGCTACCCCTCTACTCTCTACTCTACGCTATGCGTCATGCATGCTAGACGGGTGAAGAGACTACTCGGCGCTGCAGTGCCTGAAACAATGTCCCAAATTGCATTGACAATCAAATAATAAAACAAAAAATCCTGACAGTCCTGACATTCAAAAGGATTTTAGGCCCTACAAAATGTGGAGTGTAGTTACAAATGTCCCATTTGATACCTACCTAATTATTGGAGTGCATTTTTGACTTAGCTTTATCTTTTATAATTTTGCAGATGTATCATGTCACAGTGGACACCGAAATCAAAAAGACATACCATGAACGAAAACGAGTTACATATACCAGTTCAGGTTGATCGACATGGATGGGTCATTTCGAACCACACACCGCAGGAAGATGAAACGAAAGCACCACTGATCGTCTACATTTAGCATGATAGGATTTAGGTACTCATTTTACTGACTACAGACCCATCAGACGAATGTAGGTAGGTCTGTCTCAAGACTGCTTTGTCTCAACCTATCAGTTATTTAGCTAGAATCTAGTGTAAAGTAATAATACCTTAGCACTTTTAAATATTATATTAGAGTAAAAATATAAACAAAATATATTCGAGAACAAAATACCTACCGCCTAAGTAAGATTACATTGAATTGATACTCAATTTGTTTAATTTAATTGACTCAAATTGACTCAATACAATTAGTACAGCGAGGGACGTCTTCGCCAGCATCGACCCTGGGGAAGGTGTTTTACTTGTAAATAATAGTAGGTAAGTATGTAATTAGATTATTCAGCTAATTTTATTTCTATTTGAGTAGGCGACATCTCGGACAAAATATTTTCGGACCCTTTGTCCGAAATGTCACTTTCTATTTTTAATATTTTTGAGGCGATATCTCGGACACTCTCAAAATATTGAACCTGTATCGTACAGTCTGATACTAAAGTATTCAAATTTAATACACATAGAAAGAGCGTTACCACAGCTGCATATTTTAGGATAGCCTGAATTTAAGCATTCGGAGCGCGTTCGGCTCATTTTTGATGAAAAATTACTAGGCTTACATAAGGTGCTAGGAGGATCATCACCTTAATTCTCACATCATTTTGTTCCTAACTAACCCTGCGTAATTATGTGGAAACTGAGGTGGTGATCCTCCTACCACCTTATGTAAGCCTAGTACTTTTTCATCAAAAAATATTTGATTTAACGCTACCCTACGCTACGTCTTGATAAAACACTATACTTAGTGGGACTTTTTGGATGTGCCGAGCCTTTGTTACCTGTTCAGTGACATGAGACGCGGAAGCAGATTGCCAAACGTTGGTACACGAGGCAAAACATTCAAATATTGACAACATAATATAGTTAAGATATGCTTACATAAAATTTATGAAATAAAACGTGTGTCGCGAGCGACACACTTGCGGGGGAGAGCAAGTGTTGAAGACTGCATGAGTACACAAGATAGTATTTTCATGTGGGTTTGTAACATTTTTATTAGTCTCCTCATAAATAAGATCGTAGGGAGTTTTTATCCGACTGTACGAAACAGCTTTATTTGTAAGTGTCCGAGATGTCACCTCAAAAATATTAAAATAATAAAGCAACATTTCGGACAAAGTGTCCGAAAATATTTTGTCCGAGATGTCGCCTACTCTTCTATTTTAATTTCCTTGATCTTGCACTTAACCAAATAAAAGTATTACCTCCAGTACCTACGCAACTATTACCCGGGCTCGGGCTCTACAAACTTTTAAAATAGGTCTAAAAAAAGGTCACAAAAGGTCCTAACTCTTTTTGCAGGGTGTAACCTATTCGGTCAACAGGATGTCATTTCTGTATAGTAAAAAAAAGTTGAAAAAAGTTATTCAAAACTTCTTTGTTTTTGGATTTAGTTAAAATTGTGCATTACACCGAACTAAATGTGCATTAGCATAGCTTTAAGTTAATAAAACATCGTAAAAATCAATAGAAACTATTATACACATATGGATATAAAGTAAAAGAATTAGGGTAAAAAATATGTTTGTTGTATGATTCCTTTGTATAGTGATAATTATCCTGTAAAAAGAGTTAGGACATTTTTTAACATCTTGTATACTTAATATAGAGGTATTATTGGAGTCCTAAACTACTTCTTACATCTAAGTAAAGTAGTGCCATCTGGGGCAAAGGATTGTATGACCGTGTGATGACATCGGTGAAGAAAACTGAACAAATATTTATAGAGCACAACTGCACAAACGGTAGCAAGCAAGGTAAGAGGTTAGCTTCCAACTCAATCGACAGAGGGCGCTGGACAGCAAAGCAAAAAAATACAGATCAATCATTGAGTTAAAGATAAAGATTCAATGGATAAAAAATACTATCGTGCAGTTATGTTTTATTTTTTTAGTCAATCCTATAACTTTATCCTCCCGAACATAATCTAACCACAACCCAACCACCTGGCAGGGCAACTATAGGATGGGGTCATATGTGCCAAGCCAAAGCGACCCCTTTGCCTATCACAATACAGACTTCAGCTTGAACACTAGGTGACGCAACATCAGCCGACGATTGGCATGTAGAGATTACGCCACCGAAACGTGCGTTTATGGAAATTATCGTTCGTCTTTTTCTGTCGCAAGTCTAGCAGCATGTTCCGTCTCGTGAGTCGAAATAATTAGGGTGGCTCGTGCGAACCCGGCTAACAATACAAGGAAATCAAAATAGACCAAAATATTGAGTCGAAAAGCGTAAAAAGAATCGTTTAATAAGTTACTGTCGGTTATCGTAACTGCATTGCATTGTCTGTCTCATTGGATTCTTTATCAAATACAGATAGTCCACGTGAAACTATTTAGTAACTGGAAGCCAACACACCGGCGGCGGCGGCGTGTCGTCTGTCGAGTGTCAGACCGTCATCGACGTCGAGTCAAATCACTCGTTCGGACAGTCAGCGTGCAGTGCTAAGGACCCTCCTGTGGTTGTTTTTGACAGCACGGCAACGGAATTATTTTTGGAATCTCAGAAGACAAAACTGAAGGTAATTCGTTGCCCTAAAATATTAATATCAGCCATTGTGTTAATTCGGAACCTGTTTGAATTCTCTGTTAATTTACGAGTATTTAAACACTCTGCTGCTAGTGTTCGGCTAGCAGGCAGAGCGTTTAAATAAATACCAAATATAACTGAAAAGTGCATTCGTGGCTAGATTTGTTAAATTTAAAAAGGCTTAATAATAGGTAATAGCGTAGGTATCACACGGCTATTACCTACTATCTCGCCTTCAACACTATGCATACAAATTGCAGTCGGTTGCAGGTTCCACATACCTTTTATATTTTTCTGATATTTTTCATAGGTAGGTACATACGTACCTAATATGATGCATATAAGTATGTACCCAGTCAGCCACACGCTAAGATACCGCTTTTTGTTCGATTCGCGCCCTTATGCCGCGCGCAGACTGTGGCCGACCGTACCAGATGATTACCTATTTATCCAGGTGTCTGCTTACAAATAAGTCCCCCATGGAACTACATAATAGGACGGTCGTATTATCGAAAATTAAAATCGCAAAACAAATTGTTGTTGTTAGGACCAATAAGTACCAGTAGCGTGATATCAAAGTTTGTAGCTTCGAAAGACCTGGGGGGTTACCCTTGACGCCATTGCGTTCATATTACAAAACTTGAAAATTGATTTCTCTTTTACATCGCATGATTTGATTATATATATTTCGTAATGTTTATTCAAAGGTAGGTAATACTATTTTGTGCAATACCAATATAAAATGAGTCTTAATTCGTGAAATATTGAATTTTGTAAATTCCGCCATATTGAAAAGAATGCGTCAAGAGTAAGTAGAGGGACTGTGCCACAGACTGTGCTAACTTTGCAACACTCTTAAAACCAAGAAGCGACAAAAAAAAACACTTTTTCTTTATTTTTGTTCTACTTGTTATGTTGATGATGCATATTATGTTATAAATGTTTTGAAAAGATCATCAAATTGATTTTCAAATTCCTAACTAAGGTCTGTATAACATAAGACTTATAAGTAAGTATTTATTGTTAAAACAGCTCTAGGTATTACCTAATTATTGCATTACAATTTACAACAGACCGTGGTTTCTAAATAAAGTAAATGTAAATATACCTTGGTACAACAATGCAAAAAATATATATTTGCATTCCACGCGTTTAGTTGAATAGTACCTAAACAAAGGAAATACTTATCACAAAAACTTCCATCTGGAACGAGATTAGTACCTAGGTACCTAATGTTGGCAGTGTAGCTAGACGTTTCTGTCTCACTCAACATCCATGGTAGAGCCAGACATTCAGCTCAGCACTAACGTGAAAATTCTCTTTACTTCACAGAGAGCACCATGTGTGGAATTTGGGCGGTATTCGGGCAGGACGGGGGCCTGAGTCCCAACTGCATCAAATGCTTCGCGGCGATCGCGCACCGCGGCCCGGACGCCTGGCGCCTGCAGCAAGACGCACGCGAACCGAAGGCCATCTACGGCTTCCAGCGACTCACCATCGTAGACAACCTGCACGGCATGCAGCCCATGTGTCTGCACCTCTACCCGCGCGTCAGCCTCATCTGCAACGGCGAGATCTACAACTGCAAGCGTCTCCAAGAACAACACGACTTCCCATACGAAACCAGCTGCGACGTCGAAGCCGTCATCCACGCCTACCAGAAATTCGGATTCGGAGAGGCCGTCAAAATGCTCGATGGCGTCTTCGGCTTATGTCTCGTAGACGGCGAAAAGAGAAAAATCCACATCGCCAGAGACCCCTACGGTGTACGTCCGCTCTTCAGGTTTTACGACGAGGAAAACGGGGTTCTCGGCATTTGCTCGGAAGCTAAAGGCCTCATCGGCTTCAAGGCGAAATTCAGTGAAAACGCCGTCCTGGAGCAATTCCCACCAGGCCACTACCAAGTATGGAGCATTTTGGAGGACGGGAAAGTGAAACTTGACCATACTGAACAATACTTCACGCCCGGTACACCCCCGCGTTTCCTTCCCTTCGTTCCCGAAGAAGATTTAGCTAAGCTGGATGTTTACGGAAAGACTGCCCACCTTTTGGAAGCAGCTTGTCGCAAGCGACTGATGGCGGAGAGGAGAATTGGCTGCCTTCTGAGTGGAGGACTAGACTCCTCCCTCATTACGGCTCTAGTGGTAAAGCTAGCAAAGGAACATAAGATACCATACAAAATACAAACATTTGCAATAGGTATGGGAGATTCGCCAGACCTCATCGCTGCTCGCACCGTCGCAGACTTCTTGGGCACGGAACACCACGAAGTACTTTTCGACGAAAACGACGTGAGGCAAGCTCTCGACAATGTCATCTACCATTTAGAATCTTTCGACATTACCACAACGAGGGCTAGTCTACCGATGTATCTCCTAGCTAAGTACATAAAGGAAAATACTGATACCACCGTTATATTCAGCGGTGAAGGTGCCGATGAGTTAGCTCAGGGTTATATCTACTTTAGAGACGCTCCCAGTCCCGCTGCCGGACACGAAGAGAGCTGCCGACTTCTCTCTGATATCTATCTCTACGACGGACTCCGGGCCGACCGTACTACGAGCGCCTTCAGTTTAGAGCTTCGCGTGCCTTTCCTAGACATTCAGTTCACCCACCACTACCTCAGCATTGACCCAAAGATGCGACAGCCTCAAAACGGCGTCGAAAAACATTTGCTACGAAGCAGTTTCGCAAAGAGCGGTTTGTTGCCAGACTCTATACTGTGGCGGCACAAAGAAGCCTTCAGCGACGGTGTCGCATCGGTAAAGAAATCATTGTTTACGACAATAGCTGAAATTATAGCTGAAAGGTTGCCGAAAGAAGAGCACCAGTACAAAGGAGTTCAACCGGCAACATCAGAGTCGAAATATTATCGCTATGTGTTTGAGAAGTCTTTCCCAGGTCAATATAATTTCACGCCATACTATTGGATGCCAAAATGGGTAACAGTTACAGATCCATCTGCAAGGTTCATTCAGCACTATGCAGCATCATAATTTCTTGAAATAAAAAATATCAATGAAATACTATTCTCTGTTTTATTTTGGTAGTGGTAGTGGTTAACAGATAAGGTTTTGGTACCCAAGCGCAGATAGAAATTACAAAGATATTAGGTAGGTACATTCGTTTGGAGCGTTATTATGATATTGTAGAAAAAGTAATATCCGAATAAGAAGAATTCAGTTCAAAATCAGAGAAAGTTGGAAGCGGTTGCCGAATTTGCTGTAAGAAACACTCGAAGTTCGCACACTTTATATCGGGAGCTGGCGTCTTTGTTAAAAAATCATCGTCCCTTGGATTTGATCTTACGAATGTAGAAATATTATCTGCCATGTTGATTGGGCTGGGACTGGGACATCGTTGGCAGGAATTATATTTCTCGGTTATTGAGTCATATGCTTCGTCAAAATCAGTGCTATCACTATTGTGTTCTTCAGTTTCTGTAATAGAAACTCTCTTCTTTATAGAGATTTCGTCGCCACTCACCTTAGATTTTCTATGATAGCCAGTGTTATCACTTTTATTTTTCTTTATTCTTACACCGGGAGATCTTTTCTTTTTAAGATTGTCGTCTTTCATTGCGTTTGATTTGCGGCCACAGTTTGTACTGACACTATTCGACACATAACTTTTTGTACCGGCAACTCGCTTCTTCTTATAACTTGCATTAACCTTTGATTTTGATCTAGTAACAAAGTCGGCACTAGTCATAGTCTGTCCCTTGTTTAAAGCATCGTCATCTGACTCTTCAGCTGAGTCACTTTCATAAGTGGTCAAGAGTTTAAAATCGTTCGATAGTGATGGCCCGATGGACACTACGGTATCTCGCTCCGTGGTGATCACAAGGGCACCATTGCATTGATTCTTCACAGGCTTTTTTAAGTTCACAAGGAAAGATTTCGATCTCGAAATTTAGGAACTTAGAAAAATTTCAACGCGTATTGTTGAGTTGAATTTAAGTGATGAAAAAATTGTGATCATAGAATGTACTATGAGAGTTTTGATCAAATATTTGGATGACATTCTATAGCTTACACAATAATGAATTATAATCATGAACAAATTAGATTGTTATTAGTAGTATTAGTACAATACAACATAGATCTACTAATTGTTTACTTTAATCTTGTACCAAAACTTCTACGTCAGCTCAGACGTCATCAACTGATGTTAAGGTGCAAAAACGATACAAGGTAAGGTATCTTTCCCTGTTGATGTTATGCATGAGTAATTAATTAAACACGTTTATTATTGTGTATATTTAGCGAACAATAATATTCCCGCCTGGTAAGGATTACATGATGATTTTCAAGAATAAAAACAAGCGGAATAAGGTGATTCCTGGTAGTTTTCCTTTTATACTACTGGATCTTTTATGTATTTGGAGAATAAGCGTGAGTAAGTGTTAAAATGACGTCAAAGTGTTTCCCTAAACACTCAATAAGCGTTTATATAAATTGAATGCCAAACAGGTGTGTCTTCATTTCAAGTCCAAAAATTGAAACAACAAGTCCTCAGCCTTCGATTTTTAATATTTATTTTGAGATGGGAAACTCGTGTTTCAAAACTAGTATTTCTCAAAACTAGTATACTAGTATTTTTCGTTCATTATTGTTTTAAGCTTATTTTGAAATTTATTTTTAACTTTTTAGTTTGATATTATTTAAAAGCGTGTTTTTTAGTTTTTTTAAACTATATTGATTTTTCACTTTTTTTCAACTATTTGATGATAGTTTCTTTTCCGACCATGGTTGTAACGACGGGGAATAACGGGGAATAAGGCGCGCAAAGGAGAGTTACATACAAAGATACGTACATACATACATACATACAGGTAATTTTGCCAAATTTTCATGTAAAAAAACTACGCAGCCTTTTTTTCACTTCCTCTCTCCCCTTACGTAGCTCAGCGTAGCATTAAAACTTATCCGCCCTCCTTTCACCTGATCAAGTTGCGTAGTTTATGAACGCTCCCTTACTATATTATACCAAATCGGTTATCATAACTTAAATGCAGCGTACAATAATTGAGCTACAGCAATGCGTGGCCGGCCCGGTTTGTTAGTAGTGGTATTAAACTTCATTTAAGTTCCTATTAACGTTCTCAATAAGTTTTGGCTGTTTAATATTCTGTTTGTGTATCGTTCAGGGCTGTTTCTTTTTATCAACGCAGTAGTTAGTAACAACTCACGACTGTTTTGCATGCGAATCGATAACAAATTCACGGAAGAGCTACTGTTCTGGGAATTGAGCTAAATACAATACAGATATACAGGGTGTTAAAAGACCGCCGACAGAGCGGGAAACCACGTATTGTCCTCATCATAAGGAACATTTTTTCCCAAGGAACTATGCCTGGGAAATCAACGGTTTCCGAGATAATGACGTTCAAAGTCGGACTTTTCAAAACTTTTTTTTTGCAGAAATGTATTCAGTATCTAGTTCTTAACATACCTTCTCAAGAAGCCATATCAAAATTATGAATATTTCTTACAAAAAACGAGGTCAAAATTGGAACCCGCAATGTATTCTAAACATCGGCACTTCAAGCTTAAGTAACATAAACTTATACCTACGCTTGCGCAATATGACTTGTGTGCGTCACACGTCCATTGCGTGATAAAATATTTTCCAAAATTATAACCTAAAAAACCAAAATAATTTCCCAGCAATAATTTATCGAAAAAGTACTTTGTTTTGGTGTCTAGTATGCGTGGCTTTCGGGTCTGTTGGCGGTCTTTTAACACCCTGTAGTGGATTATAAAAGCGTGATGAGTGAAACTGTCCTCACTTTCAAGGTGACAGTTGAGTTGTACAGTAGCTCTTGATTTTTATTTGATTAGTAAGTGATATAAAAATTATTACGACTACTATGGCTCATCAGTCTCAACCCCTGACTATCTGTGAGTTTATGAACAAGATAAAAGTGCCAAATTTTAAGGACCTAATCGCCAAAGAGTTTGAGGAATTAAAGTCTGTTCCCATGCAAGGTACCTTCAATCACTCCTTCAGAAATAAGAACCAAAACCGCTACGATGCCATTCCATGCTGGGACCACTCTCGAGTGGTTTTATCTTCAAATGGTACTCAAGAGTACGAGCATCCAGAATTTACAGAATCCTGGTCCAATATTGTGATAACTCGGATAGACAGTCCTTCTACGTATATTCACGCTAATTACGTGGATGGATTTGATGACAAAAAGAAATTCATATGCACTCAAGGCCCAATGGAACATACGTCTGGAGACTTATGGAAGTTGGTGTGGCAGCAGAACAGTCATATTATGGTGGCACTGACCGATGTAGATGGTGACAGTTGTTACCAGTATTGGGTTGGAGCTGAAGATCATCGTATTATCTTTGGGAGATATGTCGTGGAGACAGTTGCTACTAGATTAGAGTCCGAAATTGTGATATCAGACCTTAAAATCACTGATGTTACAACTGGAGAGTCGCGACCCGTAACCCACTATTGGTATCCTGATTGGCCAGACCACGGTACACCCGAGAGCTTGCAAGTAGTTGATGAACTTTTAAGAAGGGTAAATAAACAACGAGAGGAATTACTAGAAGAAACCAAGAATAATCTAACAAAACTAGGACCAATTGTAGTCCACTGTTTAGCCGGAGTTGGCCGCTCAGGAACGTTTTGCGCTGCTGATCACGCAATTCGACGGCTAAAAAAAGAAAAAATTATATGTGTGCAAGAAAGTGTGAAAGCAGTTAGAAAAATGAGACATCGCAGTGTTATGACTCCCGGGCAATATATGTTTATCTATAAAATGATTGAGCATGTACTCTCATCAGAAGAAAACCTACAAGGTGTACAATAATTCTCCCAGTATTTATAATAAACAGAGTTCGATACATTCTGACATAATTGGCACCATGCAGATAAACTTTCTGAGATATATACAGTGAAACCTGAGAGATATTTACTGTTCAATAAAATTTAAGTGGAAAACAATGACTTCATCTTGTCGTGAAACAGCAAACCGATTAAGCAATAGCCCTGATAAAGATCCTGGTGAATTTTGGAGCAAATATTAAGAGCAAAGAGACAGCTAGCGTACATACTCTACTTTTTTGTGTGAGCAGAAAAACTATGAACTGGTCAAGTGGATTACCGAATTAAAATACGCAATTTTAAATTTGAGAAATCATGCGGGGTATATATTCCACACTACATAGCTTAAAAGAACAACGACTGCCAAATAATAGAAATTTTAACATTAGCAGGAGCCCATCAAAAGCATCCTCTTCACATATTGAATACTATAGAAAACTTGATTGAAATTCTCAGATGACATACTGAGTGGCAAAACTGAATATGTAACAATATTACATAAGCTAATTCATTCCAGACACTCCAAATAATAACGACACAAATAGACTGGCAAATACTTTGGGGGTTTTACATAACGTTTTATCGCAATTAGAGCTTATTACCAGCCAGGAGCGATAGGTCGCTCCTGGCTGGTAATAAGCTCTAATGAATATTATTCTCTTCAACTCACTGTGGCAGTCCTAAAAAATCTTTACTTCAAATCGCCGCTCCAAACTCCAGAACTCTTCTTCG
This sequence comes from Zelleria hepariella, assembly GCA_949319315.1. NCBI lineage: Eukaryota > Metazoa > Arthropoda > Insecta > Lepidoptera > Yponomeutidae > Zelleria > Zelleria hepariella. Next base: position 8,453,942 of record OX439392.1, on the reverse strand, counting down.
GCGGGCGGCACGATTTCTAGACGAGCCAATCCCTACAATCCTGAATACGAAAAACTCTAATGGAAAGCTATGTATTCATATCATCGTGAAGTGCAAAGCATATTATGCTGTAGGTATGATGGAACTCGTGGTTAATCTAGGAGTGGACATCAATGGGAAAGAAGGACGCGGTGGTTTCACTTCACTACACTTATGTGTCTGGGAGAAGAATTGTCCTGTAGCTTGAGTGGCTATGTGGGACACTAGACGCTGATATAAAGGCCACAAACTATGCAGGAGAGACTGCGTATCAATTGGCTTATCAAAGAAATGACCACGATATGATGGAGATTTTAAAAAAGGCTGGAGCCAAGTGTGAACCTTTACTCAGAGAAGACAGTCCGTCAAGTAATGATGATAGTAAAGAGTTATCAAATTGTTAAGTGATATCGGAATTTTTTTTTTTGCGTTACACCCTTTCAAAGATTACAGATCTAATATAGGTTCGGTACCGAGTCCATATGATTTCTGAAATCGTTTTTTATTGTTTGCCAAAATTTATGAATGGGCTTATGAATTATTCGAAGTAGTTGTAAGTGAGAATATTTTTCATTACAAACGGGAAGTAAATCGATAATATTAGAAAAATAAGAATTTACCTGAATAAAATCTTCAATATTTTTAATGCGCACTATCAAAAAATAATAAATGGTACTGAATCTTATTCAATTTAATTAAACAATTATGATGTACCATGTCTTTTACTTCAATGACTGTTGAAGTTAATTGTAAGAAATCTTCTTGACTTTGAGGGAGCGTCTACACACCTTCAATATAGCAATGTTCTACTAATAGAGTGCCTTGACTAGTTCTTTGTATGAGAATTGAACAAATTGGATAATCCTAAATAATTTTCTTGAACAGCCATGTTTAATGACCGATTAATTCTCCTTTTAGAATGTCGTTTGTATGCGTAATCAAGGGTGTACATCGTACATCTGGGACAACGGTCCATCACCGTCAAAAAATTTTCTTCATCCATAGTTAGGAAAAACTGCAAAAACATAGTCTATTGGGATAAAGGGCACAAAAGTTAAATTTATAAGACAGATGAACTATCTCAAAAGACGACATACCTCCAAGACAGTAAGAGATTTTCCGTTGATGTCTGTGGGTGCAGTAGTTGGTAATGTCCGTAAAAGCCAAATTATTCTATTTACACATTTTTCAGGAAACATTGCAAAAAATGGGTCATTGTTATTAATCCACTCAGGTCCCATGAAAGTAGAAAACTCCATGTTCTGGCCTTCAAGTTTGATCCTGTAATGGATAATCATAATTGAGGTAGCACTATTTTTTAATGTCATTTATTCATTACCTACCTGCCCCGTGCGAAAATTTCGCACAGTATTGTGAACAGATTATTTATTAGGCGAGCGAAGCGAGCCTCTACTAGGTCAAAATGTCACTTTTTTGTGGTACACTTTACAAAAAAACTACAAAACATCTAGACATGAAATTAAATGTAATCGATTCATATTTATGTCTAGATGTGTTAAAAATCATTAAAAAAAAAAACAAAATATATAAATAAAAAAAAATTGTATTTTTTATGTTTGACATGTATGTATATATCTATATATACAAACAGAAATAGTGGCTCCATCTGTAAGCTATATTAAATACTAATATATAAATGGTCCATGGAGAATAGAGTATTTAAGGTTGGGCCGTACTCAATGTATTCTTTGAAATTTTATTTTTCTAATAATTTTTAGACGACAGTTTTAATTAAAGTCATATTAGGCTTCCGAATAAATTTATCATATTTTCTTATTCGGAAACTATGAATTTTTTGATTATAAAATTTATTCAAAGAGTAATTAGAAAAATAAAAATTCCGAAAATGCATTGAGTACGGCCCAGCCTTAAAAGCTGTTGTTAATATTAGAGACAAAGAGACTTCCGTTGGTTTAACTTATGTTGCTTTATCAAGAGTGAAAACTTTAGAAGGCTTAGCATTCAACCGAAAATTTTTATACAACAGATTAACAAGTATTCAAAACTCACACATGCTGCTGTGTCGAAAACAAGAAGAAGCTCGAATGAAAAATTTTAAACGAACTTAAAAAGCAATAAAATTGTTTTAATTATTTTTTTAATGTATTTTTAAATTAATATATATTTTTAAATAATGAAAGATGATTTCATTTTATGATTATATATTTTATACGATACAACTCGCGAGCCTTTACAAAGTGATACTTTTGGCTAGTTTTTACATTATTGAGTGACCATTGTTTTTAATTTTTTTGGTGATGTACTTAAAGAGTTATAATTGACGAAAAAAAAACCACTTTTGAAAAATAATACATATGGTTATCAAGTTATAGGACTTACTGATGGAGACACTCTACTCGATAAACTTTCGCATGAAACTGACTATTTTTATCATGGATAACACCATTGGTATGTAAGTAAATAATTAGATTAGCTCATAACTCGATTCCAATTTAATTTAATTATTTTTTGTGACCCACTTAATTGTTTTTCTATTGGAACATCTATCGTAATACTCTGCAATAAGGTTTATTTTTCACTAAAGACATAACGCTCATTACTATATTCATATATTGTTACCGATATTATTCAACCTTGACCGCTGATTTTAATTGTAGTGATTAATAATTGGATTTGATTGTAGAATTTTATATCTGATTGTTTTCAAACTATATCACCGTATTACTGGGCTAATAAATTTGGAGAAAACAAACTTGTTTTAAGAATTTATACTATTTAATATCAATCAAATATAGCTTAACGCTTTTTATGAATGAGTAGTTATGACCTGCTTTCTTCTACAGAAAAATATAGGGCAAATGACATCTCTCATGAAGCGAGAAATTGAAGTGCGCCGTGAAAAAATGGATGAATTAAAACGAATAAGGATGCGACTCATAGAAATACCTTGTTCCTCTATTGTCCAACTGGACATCAGCAGGATGGAGCGCAATATCTTGAAATATAAAAATCTAATACTGCAAATATATACTATCACTACAATTTTCACCCATTAGATATTGATTTCTTATAATGTAAGTTTATTTATTGAATATTTTCAGAAATTTAGAATATCATTAACCATTTTGCAGCTAAAAATGAATTCATGTGAGAGACGTGATAGCTATCAATAATGTTCATTTGCAAGGGTTTTAATGCAAAACAAGCATCTTGCATTTATGTGACGAGAGGATAGCTCAACAGTCTCACGCCTGATGCTTCTAATGAATAACACCTGTTTTCGTATGAAGATACCACATGCGCAGGTAAATATCCATACGACATCGGTCGTTCAGTATAATGAGGGTGTGTGAAAGCTCAGCATGTGTTCACCTAATGAGTCGGACGTTTAAAAAAAAAAAAAAAAGTTAAAGTTCAAGGATAAGTGCTTACCACATATAAGCTGCATCAAGTGAATTCGCTTTATTTGAAAGTCGATCTTAATCGAATTATCTAATATTAAATTGTTTGTTATTACGATAAGTCGAAATGAACCAGCAAGTAAATACTGAATTTTTTTTTTTCATTAATTGAAACGTAATTCTCAAGCAAAATTGAAATTTATGCGTCTAATATTTTCTTGATGCATTCAATTTCAGCTCAGATGTTTTCTATAAAGTTACTTTTAATGCCTATTTTGTAACAACTTGCAAATTATAATTGAATGATTTTTTCCGTTTGTTGCAGCCTAATAAAAATCAGCTACTTGTATAACTAAAATATAAACGGGATTTTATTCTCAGTCAACTCAACTCGCTACAGCGGTGCAAACATAATCTTGAAAACGTACGTGATGATCCGCTTATTCCAGGAATGATCATTAAGGTCGATAGATTTATCGCAGATCTTCAGAGGGAATTGCTAGAAGTAAACCGTGGTCGTAACAAAACTCGTTAAATATTTGTTTGTTATAAAAATGCTGTAAATCATTTAATTATTATTGACCTCACCAACTCGAAAGATTAGAATCCTGCCCGAGTTTGATATTTAAGTCCGAGAAGTTGAATGAATTTTTCTAAGTTATTGTTTTTTGCGGATGGCTAGTGATTTTGTGTTAATTAGTCCATCAAAATTTCTTCTTTGACAGTACACTCAGAATCCGGTAGATAGTTATTAGTTATCAGCATGACTATACTTTATACAGTACAACCTCATATCACCAGGTAAAACTTATAAAGTTACATCGGATGCTCTAGTCATTCTCACGGCAGCTATATTTATGCATAAAATATTTCATGAAAGTGGGAAAGTAATAGAAATATCCCTGTTTAAAAATATTGATTGAAAAAAATTGAAAAAATGAGAATTGAATCGTTTCCAATAATTTCAATCGATTTCAATAATTTTCTATGTATATATAGATATACAATTTGCATTATGCTCATTTTTTCAATCTTTTTGAATCGATATTTTTAAACAGGGATAACTTACAACCAGGTTATATTGTAGCTATACTATAGTATTGTTTGCCTAATAAAATTTTCTATGGTAAAATGTTAAAATCATTTCATAGAAAGTATAGTCCACTACCTAAATTACTATATAGTTGAATTCTAAATTTCCACAAAATTTCTTTCTGTGTATAGACAGAAATTTTAGACATTCATATGCGCATAAAGATTACTAGATTAACAAACATTCTGTATAAGAGTGACGGTCGATTAGCATAGTAGTGATATGTGAGAATCTCTGCTGATGGGACGAGATTGTTTTTAAATAAGGCAAATAAAAATGAAGCTCAAAGATACGTGGTTATTATATAAGCAGCTTTAACTGAATCCGCTTCATATAGAAATTGATCATTATCAAAACATCTTGTCTCTGATAGTGTTATTTACTACAAGTAAAAATGAATCAGCAGGTAAGTACTCAATTTATGTTCTTCATGTAACTGCCTCTGTCAATGGAATAGCAGCTATCTCATAAATGAAAAACGATATCTTTTAGTTTGACCACGTAAGGAATTTTCGAACCCTTTGAATTCCCTGCTATGATGGATAGTCATTCTTTGACTATTGTATAGCATAAAAGTCTTATATTTGAAAGTTATCCTTTAAAATAAAATTGATTAAAGTTTTGAAATTAGCCGTTGGTCAAAACTCGCAAAAAGCAGGCCATGATTCATTATTGACTGAACGTAGAACTTTTCTCAATTACTACTGGCCAAGCCTTAAAACGTAAACTTATTTTTTTATCGATATTTATCGAATATATAGATCCTCTACAGTAAAGTACATAAAGTCTTGAAGTTAGTTATTAGTTGATACTCGCAAAAAATGGCCAACGAATCATTATTGGTCTAGCTGTAGAACGTGAACATATCACAATATCGAAACATATCGAATAATATATCAAAAAAAATTGGGTAGAGGGCGCACTAACGCGCACTGTTTAAAATTTCTAGAACTAGACTTTAAAACAGGATGAAGATGAGTCACCATCATATTGAGAACTTTGCTTACAAAAACTAAACAAATTTTTCTCATTTGTTGCAGTCCGATAAGAACCTGTCACCTGAACAAGTGCAGTATCAAAAAGACCGAATTCGCAGCCAAATCGTCTCGTTAAAATTAACTAAAGATGAGCTCCGATATGTCCAAGCTTTTCCACATATTTCAGAAAATATCAAGGCAATTGATATACACATTGCAGAACTTCAGAAAAGATTGCAAGAATTAGATTCCATTCGTAACAGGACCAAATAAACGGGAATGTGTCATACGCACCATTAAAAAATTGCTTATGACAACATAATTAATATTTTTGTTTCTTTTAGTTTAGTGGGAATCAGGCCCTTAATCAGATACAACTAGAAATAGAACGGCACGACAGACAGATTGTATTGATGAAACAGTTTAAAAATCAGCTGCTATGACAACTAGATTCTTCTGAAATTAGTAGGAAATCAAATTTTTGATCCGTGGCTAGAATTTTATGAATTTTCATAAAACGTTAGGAATCAAATATTTGATTCGTGACAAGAGTTTTATAAAGTTTTGTAAAATTAGATGAATTTTTATAAAATTTTATGAAATCAATGCTGCTATTTACATGATGTCATCTCAAAACAGTTTATCTAAATTGTAAGTAGTGATTTAAGAAACTCATAGCATTTGTTATTAGGTTTGATAAATCATAATAAGTATAGATAACAATTCATGGTTGTTTAAAACGCTGTACTTCATTTTACTTTAACGTGTCAATATAAAACTATGGCGAACTTCATTATGAAACATTTTAAATTTAGACACGATGATCACGTGGCAAACCATGACCTACAAGCGACCCTCAGTTCATTCCACCGTCTAAACGTTGCTGCGTAATAATGTCGGTTATTGCACTTGTTTTTAAAGCAGCCGTGGCAATTGATTGCTATCAAAACATTCATTACATCCTTATAAGCATAAAATGAATATATATTCAATCTACTCGAGTGTGGCATATGTAAGCGTTGTCTAAATAGCGCTACACACAACAATGATTGAGCATGTGTGTTCAAAGTATACAGGTATCTCACTCACACCTAGCAATAAACCTAAGAACGGAATTGTGAACGTGACCTTGGTCAACGTGTGTTAGGTCACGGCTAGCCGATAATGTAGACTTGTTCTTCTTGCAGTGAACGGAGCTATTATTTCTAGGTTTTTCAAAAACATGTTACGATCTTTTGTCGCGTTTTGCACGTGTAAGCGCTCTCATAATGCAAACTTAATATAAATAATAGTTTTTTATATCGTAATATATGTGCACGCAAAAGTCTGACTTCTTAATGGACGAAAGTCAATGGACAACGTGCATATAAACCGCTAATGTCAATTAGGTAAAGCTAAGCCCTTTAGCGTGACAAAAGCCCTGTAGAAGAATGACTAAATGACGTCACCTTAGCAATAAAGTTTTGAACAATTATCAAGATTTTATAAGTATATGCGCGCTGATGCAAAGAGGATAAAGAAACTAAATTAGTTTCTGAATTGCTTACCATCATTAGCGACTATTTAGGTTTTTAATAACAGCATATTTTAGTCAGATTATTTCAGTTGATTTTGCTATTAGAATATAAATTTCAGATAAATTTTATTATCACCTTGCAAGACTTGGTAACATCATAAGTAACACACTCCCATAGATCAATATAGCACGCAAAACAAATGCATAGATTTATGTAAATCATATTTGATGATAAGCGAGTTTTCGTTGCTAATTAGATGACCTGTAAAATATTCGCTGAAAATAATTTTATGAGTAACAATTTCTGGTAATTTTTTTTTTTATTAATTTCAAGCAATCTTTTTTTGTAAATTTCTACTTGGGAATCATTCCTGTTCACCTCTATTTCCTCATCTTTGAAGTTAGTATTAGCCCGAGAGAGCAATAGATTGCTCATAAATACACACGAAGGGCACGGGACATGCCGGCAAGGGTAAGGGTAGGGTTGCATGAATCCATAAAATCGATCAAGCTCGTAGCTTTCATCCGATGAATGTGCCAAGTCCACTTTATTAGTTGAATCACTGCATTGACAAGAATCGTCTAACACGTTTAAGTTTTCTGTCTGAACGGATACGCCCGAATTATCATTTATTTTGAACCTGGCAATCGGCTTGGGTCTCTGGCAAGCGGGACATCTGCAGTTTACATTTGCCAGTTTCTCTTTCAAGTTACGAAGCTCAATTGGTTCCCAGTGTAAATGTGGAATTCTTGTGTAGACCATGGTGAGGAATGTGTTAGGGCTTACCTACAACGGTTACATAATAGTTATGTAGGTACCTACCTAGTATGTCTGGCATGCTTACAACCCACTTCCGTAATTGTAGCAGTGTTCAAAACAAATCAAATGCAATGGAAAACATTTTGCCGTAGGACAGTGTCAGAATTGTTCAGAAAGCCGACTAAAGAACAAAGTAAACCTCTTTAGTCATTGGTCAGAGCTCTGTGAAGTTTGAAATATTAAGGTAGAGATTGTATCCATCCATCGTGATCCATCCCGTAGATAAAAGTCCATGCGTCAATGTCAGTGACGGTGATCATTTGGTGACGGTGATAATGGTGATAAGTCACCAGTTCACCACCACCATCACAACATGGCAAAAAAACCAAAGGACCGAACAATAGCCCTGAAATGTACCCTTACATTACCCCATACCATAAAATATCTAAATACAAGGCCATAATGGCTGTATTATGTGGTAAGACAAAAACACCAAAACAAAGACGAGAAAACAAGAAGCAAAAACTAAAAAACAAGAACTTGTTGTAGCAAAAACAAGAACCGAAACTATTCACACAATGGATAACTTACAACGTAATTGGAAACCTGGAGAACCTAACCCGAAATGGCCAGGAGGCATCCCATGTCATCGTAATAAGAATTTAGAAGACGAAGAGCTAGGTCAGCTGCGAGGTTTTCCACCAGGATCTCTATGTGCAGTAAGTATCAGAGTTAGATCAAATCACTAAAATCAAGGCCAAGCCAAGTCAACAAATATCTAAATAGGTAATTATCATTCTCTTCAAGGGACGGTTGGTGGGTCAAGTTAGTGGACAGAATGAAGCAGTCGCATCTGTAAGTATATTAAGTTCATAGGATCGATGTCGTATTTTTAAGTCATCACTAACAAAGTTGCGTTTTTATTCAAGGGAAATGTTGTTTCGAATACCAAGTATTCCACGTGTATTAAATGCTGCAAAAAGTTCGCTAAGGAAAAGAAGAGAAATGCATTCATTAAACCTTTACCTGAAAGCTCTGATAGTGATTCCATGTGTGGTGTATGTAAAAAGGAGTACTCGGAGGTAGACAAAGCAATTCACGGAACAAACGAGTGTCGCACACGTAAGATTAGTAAACCAATAGACGTTGTGAGAAACGTTGGTACCTGCCCTGGGTGTCCCACCAAATCTCCAGAGCCAGAAGAATCGGTTTCTTCATGTGCGATCTGCAGCCATCCTGAATGTAAGAAACCGCCGCGTGAAGACTTAGCGCTAATTTTGAGTGTCTTGGACAAGAACAAAGGATGTGACTGCGGCATGGTCGCGCGTGCACTCCGGACCGGAGTCCACGAGTACATGCGAATAGGCCATCGCTTTACCGAAGTCCCCTTAACACATGGACTAGAAACAATAGATTCTGAAACCGGCGATGATAGTGTTGCTGAAACTAGAGACAATAAAGATTCGAAAGCCTTCATCAATGCAAAAGGTTCTGTTGAAACCCTTGCAGGAGCACATTCTAAATCTGCCACCAAGTCAAAATATTATTCTATATCCAGCTTCAAGACAAAAGGTTCTCAAACTATTGTCAATGCAGAAGATTCTGCAGCCAAAATATTAGATACCGAAGACAAAAATTAAAAATGTACGGTAGGTGTACGGTGTACGGACCACAATTGAATAGAAGATGTGAAATCCATCCACAGAATATCGAGGTAATAAATGCCTACGACATAAATAATATGCACTACCCACCTAATCATTTTATTTTAAACTTCGCCCCTTGCTCGGTCAATTTCTTCCACATTTTGATCAGCGCTGGTATAAAATACTTGCATACTTAAAAGAGAAATTCAGGAAAAGGCGCTGAATACAATATAATAAAATAATAATACACAAGATAATTAAAGTATACTCAAGCTATAATTAAAATTTCAATTTTACAAAAAGATCAAATAAATCCTGGGTTTAGTTGATTTTTATAGAAAAGTTATTAGTAATTTTACAATTACCTTCACTGGTTTAGTCTTCCATATTATCCTCTGCTTCTTTTTCAGCTTTTTCGTCTAATTCTTTCTTGATTTTTTTAAATTTCTCCGAAATGTAGTTCCAATATTTGCATCTGATCTTGTCGTATCTGGTAGCTAATGCTTGACATAGTTCGATTGCTCGTTCTGGGCCATGTAGGGAACTGACTTCACCTTTTTTTAAAGCCTCGTCACATACATCGATGAGAAAAGCATAAAGGTATGGTGAGCGACATTTGTTCCTATAAAGTTCTTCACAGAATGACGTAACTACAGCATTTCCGCTTATTCCTCTTTTATCGTGCAAGAGGACACCTCTTAAATAGTTCCAGGAGCTTTCGTTGTTTTTGATGAATTTTATCTTTTCAAGAACGTAACAGACTTCTTTTTGCACATTGAAGTCCGACCAACCGAGGTGATGGTTTACGACGAAGTAGCGTTGATTCCATGCCGAGTTATTACGCACATCTTCTGTGATAAGATTGTCTATGAAGTCTAGTTCTTGATCATACAATCTGGAAAAGATTTTATGATGGGTTTATTTTTATGTGACAGATATAAATGTTAAGGGCGGCCGAACCGGAAGGGCGTGGCCTAAACCTGACATTGTGCAGAGAGTCAGCACTTCCAAAATGAATGAGATAAAGAGTGTTTTATCGGAAATGCGTCCACTTCGCACCTTGCTGATGGCAACCATGCACTGTGCCGATTTAACTTTTCTTGGCCTTGCTTCAGGAGTAGTCTAATTGTGATGAAACTGTACACTATTAAGATTTATCGAAGTCTGCGTGGACGAAGTCATGGGCAAAAGCTTGTATGAATTTATTAGAGTATGATAGAGAGCAACATACCCAAATGTCTTTATGACCCATTGCCGGTGTTGCCAAGCGTGGTAGTTCTTCGGGTCGAGGAGCAATGCATCACCCGTAAGCTCGAGCTCCTTTGACGGGTCTTTCAGCCACTCGACCAGCACTCTTCGGTGATGCCACACCTGGGGCAAGATTGGTTCTATTAGTTAGAGTTTATACCATTCTCTCAACTTAAGGCTAATTTTAACTAAATTTTAAGTGGCAAGAAAAAATTATACTTCCATCATATTCGCCATCATGCATATTCACCATCATCATCATTAACCACTTCCATGATGCCTTTGCCATACTAAAATTGTTGTAAAATTTTGAAATATTACTTTTGTTAAAAAGTCTTAACTTGCCTGGTAATTTTTGGGTGAATTTTTGATGACAGCCTCTACATAATCTAATTCAGACCTCAAATCCGTCCCCAGGGCCTTGAGCAGATCTCTCCTGAAAATAACAATTACAAAACATACATTAACAAAACACCACAAAACATATTTCTGAGTGTCACGGACAATCACGGACTCTTGCGCATGGTCTATTGTCAGACAGTGTGTGTCTGAATGAGTTAAACAGGTGCTGGCTGCATTGGTATTATTGGTACAAATCATCAGGTATCATCAGTGGTATTATTAGTATGTGTGTGTCGTGTTAAGAGGGAACGCGGGTAACCTCAAATCCATACAAAAGGGGAGACCTGTTTCCTCCCTGGATAATTGCTTTAAAAAAATATGTTTATGCCATTCAATCTACATTTACCTCTGCCATGTCCTTATGTTTTCCTTTTTTTACTATTTTTATTATTGAAATAAATTTTATTACATGACATGGCAGAGGTACATTTAAATTGAATGGCATAAACATTTTTTTTCTAAAATAATCATCCAGGGAGGAAACAGGTCTCCCTTTTTGTATTTTTTGTATGGAGCAGCCGGCTACCCGCGTTCCTTCTTAAGTAGTACAAATCATCATGAGTTCCTGTTATCCCTAATCAGGGACAGGGCTCTCAAAACAGTTTTCCATTCTGCCCGATTTTGTGCCTGTCTGCTACGAGACTGTTAGCTTTCTCTTGACCTGATTGACGCCAGGTAGAAGAAGTACTACATCATAAGTAATAGGCCAGTAAATTAATTATCAATTTATCGGACTTTTGTACGGTCGGCCACAATCTCAGATACCCCATGGCAGCTCTTAACGCGCGCGACATAAGGGCGCCAATCGAACAAAAAGGGGTATCTGAGACTGTGGCCGACTGTACTACTTAAGTTTCAACAAAAGTAGCGTGGTGGGAATTGCACAATTTTCACAGGTTTTTCTGAGCTATTTTTGTTCAGCGATTTTTATTTCACGGCAATAAAACAGTATTATTTTCATTATTCTAAACAACAAAACTACAAAAATTCAGCTGATTATCAGATTTGCGGAACAAAAACTGGTGAACAAAAGTAACTCAGTTTAGCAACAAAATTTAAAGAACTTAAAATTTCAGCTTCCTTCTACTTTTATTGACCCTTAACCAATTGGTATTACTTCGGCTCATAGACGCCCTGAGGGAACTAGTTTTTTTTTTTATGCCAATCAAGCGGTTAAGGATTTTATCCTATGCCATGCCAATCAGTACATACCTGTATTGCCAAACAGTGTAGTTGGCTGGGTTCAGATCTACAGCATCTTTCGTCAGCTGAAGGGCTCTCTCAGACTTCTCATTCTTCTGGATTATAGCTCGGAAATAGTCGTAGGCGTCTTCAACTGGAATATTTGCATGTTACCCTTTAATTTATATGTGTTGTGAAATAGTTTGGTAAAAGCCAGATGTCACAGATGTGTTTTTACAAGTAGGTCAAGTAATATTTACTGGGCTAGTGGGCAGGGCCCTTAGCCTGTAACACAATGGTGCCAAAATGGGCTGTCAGGTGACGACTTCAATTACGATTTGCTAACGCTGTCTGTCCTTTTAATGTTTTTGTAGTACAGCAAAGAATATTTTTATTCTAATTCTAGAGGATTAGTTCTCTGGTTGTAGGAGAAAAACGAGGAGAGCCCGGTTTTGTCCTTCTGCCGGGACGCCATTGATCCGCCATTGCGTTACAGGCTAAGGGCCCAGACCTTTGATTGAATGTGCAAACCATGGCAAAACGCCTCACGCGCCTTTACGCCTCTTAGGCACTAGTCGGATGCCATTTTTTTGAGTGGGTTTTTTTATTACCCTAGTACGCTTGAGCATTTTTCGAAAAAAAATAGCCGTACGCTGCAGTGTTAAATAATGATTATCCTTGGGAATGATCTGGTTCATCTAGTTGCCACACAAGTAGTTGCTAAGTGAGGAGCTGGAGCCACAAAGCAAAGAGTGTTTTGACCAAATTATTTTATAAAGATTTTTATAAGGTTAAAAAGTTCGCTCGGGACAGTACTTGAATTATTTTTTTGACTAAACCGTTTTTTTTTTGTTAAATAGTCCACTCTTTTTTAAAGTCTCATTGAAAGCTAAAAGTAGTAAAACACTTTCCGCTTGTCAAAGTATTGTGGGTAAAAGTAGCCACTAATAGTTGTAGAATAATTGTGGCTACTAATAAATGGGGAATAAATTTTATACTTATGTACCGAGAATAACCCAGGAATATCCACACTAAATGTCAAGTTATGCTCGCTATGAGATTCATTCTATGTTTAAAGGTAGCCCGCCAAGTATGCAAAGATTCTAAATATATTTATTCAACATCTCTCGGCTGATCGAGGTTGCAGTTAACTTACCGAATGTTTATAATTCAGTAAAATTATACTTACATCTCTCAGAATGTGCAATAACGACAACAGGGTTGGGACCGTCATCTTCTGGGACAGGTTTCAAGTCACTCCACTCAGGCCGCTCCTTGTAGAGTACCCATGAGTGGTCCGTTTCTGCGCTGTCAGACATTACGCCTTCATCAAAGTTTCCACGGCACTAAACTAGGTACCTAGTTGCTTTGATAACTTTCATTAAACTGCGTCTCCGGACGCGAACGCAAGCAAACAGGTACAAAACTATGAATAAACACAGCGGCTGTTTGACTAGGCCCAGGGGATTAGTGTTTAATTAGTCCGTATCTTTATTTATACACTCAGGCAGGTAATTTTTATGATATACGGGCTTGCGAGAAGGGATGCGCTTGAGAATTTTGTTGAAAATGGATGACGTTTCTGTGACATGACAGATGTCATGCACTCAACTATATTGGGCAGCGTTGGGATAACAAAGCAAAGTTGTAACAGAAAATATTCCAGCGTAAGATCAACGTTGGGCAAAGATTAGTTTTCGGTAGATGTCACGCCCATTACGTTTCGTTACGCAAGAAAATATAAATTCCGTTTCACCTAATTAGTCAAAAGAAAACAAATTCTTATAAAAATGTTTCTATTTCACAAGGTGTGGCAATAAATAACTTATTAAAACTAACAGGTAATAAATACGGAGGAATCACACAGCTCATTACATCTAAATAAATAATATTTCAGTTTTAACATAGGTCGTTGATGGTCGTCATTGATTTACCAGGAGTACGCCAGTCCAAGGCCATTCGTGTAGGTCATGTGGGACACAGCTGGGGCAGCAGAGTAGGCAACACCAAGGAGACCGGTCGCCACCTGAAGTTAAACATTTCGTCTAAGATACTGTTATGTAAATAATAAGCGTATAGGGAGCGGCCGCTCGGCCAAGTCAACTATACCTACTTATTAACAACTCAGCCCTCTTTGAAATGGTCCACATTGTGCAATAAACAAGCTTGACTAAATAGATTACACTGGAAATGTGCCATCCATCTCTCCAGCATAGCGCCTGCTGAAACAAGCATAGCAATTCCACGCACTTTTAAAAACTCACCTTAGCAACAGGAGCGACGCCGACGTGCGACACCAAGGGCGAGGCGTAGGCCGGAGCACCCAGGCCATGGTAGGCGGGTGTAGCGAGGCCATGGTAGGCCGGGCCAGCGAGGCCGTGGTACGCGGGGAGGCCGTAGGGAGACGCGACCGCGACGCCCGGGTTGCTCACGCGCACGTCTGACTTGCTCACGCTCGAGAATGGCGTGTCGACTGTCTTGGAGAAGGTCGATATCTGGAATGGGTTATGGGAGGATAAGCATTTATGAACATAGCTCACTTGTTTTTTAGTTATTTTCTCTAGGAAAGGCTTGATATTTTGTGTTACGGAGTGCAAACTTTTTGTGATTTTGAACGGTTTCATGAGGACCGAAACTAGTCGGCTATCCCAGCAGAAATAAAGTAAGCGCAACCGTTTAAAAAATACAAAAAATGAAGGCCGGCCGTGTAATTAAAACTTCGATCGGCAGAGCAACGTTCCTCACCTGTCCTAGGTTGTAAGGCGTCCTAATGATATTCTGGTGCTGTGTAGCGAGCGCCGGCTGTGCTGGGTAGGCACTGTAAGGGTTCCCGTAGGCTCCGTAGCCGTAAGCTGGTGCCAGGACGCCCGCGGCGCGCGACACCGCCACCACACATAGAAGAGCTACGGACTGGAAGAAGGGAGACGATTTGTTACTAACTTACTGCTCTATAGATTTGATGCTGGGGATCACTTGAACTACCTGGACGAGTGGATTTATTTTCCGAATATCGCTGGCAACTTGGCAAAGAACCCAACGGATATGAGCTACCTAGGTACTATTTTAGGTACTTATACAGTTACTGTCACCTGCCTACCTAAGTCAGCAAACTAGATAGCTAAAACAAAGTAGTTGAGCTAGTACCAAAGTAAGATGTAGCCTGTAATGTCCCGCTATCTGGGCAAAGGCCTTCTCTCAGAGGGAGAGTTTGAGCTTACGCGTGCTCAATGCGGATTGGCGATTTTCGCGATAAAGGTAGGTACGGTCGGCGACAGTCACAGATACCCCATGGCAGCTTTTACCGCGCGCGGCATAAGGGCGCCAATTGAACAAAAAGGGGTATCCTAGCGTGTGGCCGACTGTACCTAAGTATCACTAAAAAGCACACTGCACAAATGGAATAACCAAGTCTAAGCACTTACTTTCAACATGACTGTCGTGTACCACCCTCCAAAGCTCGGTTGCGATATGGCCGACCAGTGATCTCGATTAGGCTTTTATACACATGCTTTGGTACCCCTTGCAGGGCACATTTATGACGCCACACGTGTGCAATGCACTTCTTAATGTGCCTTTAATGCATTCATTGTATGCCGCCGCCCGCCTTGACTTGCACTTTGAGCTTTGGAAAAAGTGCGGGCGTGGCACGAGCAAGGACGATACTAGACGTACGACGAGATTTATTGCCTGAATTTTAATTGGCTAGTCTGCTCTGATCGTAATTTTATACGGCACTTCGGCAAACAACATTATTTTGTAGACAGGACGACGGCATAGATCGGTAGACGGAAGGTAGAGTAGTAGTAATACCTAAATATCATAAAGAGCGTATCGGTAGCCTGAGCAAAGAAGACTACTTAGGCAAAGGCAGAAATCATTGTCATGAACTTTGAAAAACATCACCCAGTCCAATTGATACTTAGATAAACACTGTAAGGTAAGTACCTAACTATATAAGTATCCAAGTTTTTACCGTGGTCATGTAGAGTTCTGAAAGAACCCTCTAGGAAAGTCCGCTCAGTGACAATGTAAGTATGGTAGATATGCGCTTATCAAAGCGTAACGCATTGGAGTTAAGTAGGTAGAGATTTTGTTAGGGCTGCCATGCGTCCAGATTTTCAGATTTGTCATAACTTGGATGGGGCCCGGGGGTTTAAGTAGTTCGGTGCCCGGAAGGGATCGTTTTTCATCGCCCCGCCGCTGCCGTATTTTTATTTTTTACTTTCTATGGTTTATCATTGAAATGTCAGGAGCAAAAATAATTGAGTTTTGTACAAAGAAATTACAACGAGCTGGCCATCCATCACTCGAAAAAGTTTCACTCACAGCACAGCCTTTCAGCCATATACTTTTAGAAGAATTAAGGTATTATTTTTTTCTTAATTATTCACATGCCAGTCAGGCAGTGCAGACTCAGCAACTCAGGAAGCAAGGAGAATAATATCGATCGACCTCGATAGCGCGCAAATCACGCAGCTTGCTTACCACATCGAAGAGTCTTTCGCGGGTCCACACTGACGGGGCAGCCTCGCGAGGCAAGCGCTCGTTGCCGTCGTCCGCCTAGTGACAGGCGCGTGATTGATGGTTAATCATTTTAGGTACAGTCGGCCACACGCGCTAGGATTCCCCTTTTTGTTCGATTGGCGCCCTTATGCCGCGCGCAGTAAGAGCTTCCATGGGGTATCTGTGACTGTGGCTAACCGTACGCTAGACGAGCGCTTGCCTTGCCTCGCGAGGCTGCTCGGTCAGTTTATACCCGACTCAACTATTCATGCTGAATCATCGCCGCTATACCACCTGCCTCGTCGTTCACGGATTTTTGTAGATTGACCTTAAGGTTTTCAACCGAAGCTTGATTTCTAAAATTAGCAATGAATATCCTCCTTGTCCCGAAATCGTAACTTTATCCATGGTGGCCCTACACTACACACACTGTTCACTGTCCCGACAACATAACAGCGGGGTGTCGGCCATAGGTATCAACGCCATTACAGGCATTTAGACGGAGCAATCAGTTCATGTCAACCATTAAAACGATTATCAAGCTAGCGGTCCTATTGCACCAACCGAGAGTTAGGCTTTGGATCCATCTTGTCCGGTGTGTAGTGTCACACGACTGAGCTGATGAAACATAGTTTGGCATGAGGCTCTAAGGACTATGTGACCATACCATAGATAGAGAGAGCTTTGGCAGGGTCGATACCTACGCCATTTAATTTTTAAGCTTGGCATGAAGGGATCGCAAGGCCATCTCGAGCACAATACAGTCCGATAAAGTACTCTTTCTCACTCGGTTTGCCTAAATAGAGCGGGGTAGAGAGCCGCCCATGCTATGCCACCAGGCGGCTCAGCGGCTCACCCTATGTTAATCTATCTACAGGGTGCAATTGAATTCGATAGCGGAACTTTAAGTAGGCTGTCTGCTGATTACTACAAACAACTTGTACTATAAATGGCAAAAAAAGTAGCCAAAAAAATCTGCTGTTCCATACAATAAGGTAATAGTATGGCACCATAATTATGTATGGAACAGCAGATATTTTTTTCGCTCCATTTTTTATGCCACTGCCACCTAGTAAAAGTTGTTTGTAGTGATCAGTAGACAGCCTACTTAAAGTTCCGCTATCGAATTCGATTGCACCCTGTGAAACGGGATACACAAGTTCTGTTAAAGCTCGATATTCAATAGTCAATCATATAGTAGGTATAACATATAGTAGACGGCCGGGCATTGAGCTCATTAGACAGATTACTGTAGCCTAGCGTAAACCCAGATTAACCTTACATTGGTGAAGCAAGGCTCGACATAGCTAGCACATAGCGGTCACACATGCATGCCCTGCCCAGCCTGGTCAGTCAATCATAAACGAAACGCTTGGTAAATTAAAGTGCAAGTAATGTGACACTATAAAATATAATATTAATTAAATAATTACACTACTGGCTAGCTAACCTATGTTTTAGCACAGATTCCAAGATTTGAGGCTCTACCTACATAGATCGTCGTTTCTCAACACGGAGGTATGTACAGTCCACAGCACATACAGTCGGCCACACGCTAGGATACCCCTTTTTTGTTCGATTGGCGCCCTTATGCCACGCGCAGTAAAAACTACCATGGGGTATCTGTGACTGTGGCTGACCGTACCTTACACACTCTTTTCAGTTACGTTACGGGCGACTTTGCAACAAAAGTGTAAGCGTCTACGCGCTGTTGACTGTACCAACCTAAGGTAGGTACCGAAACAACTGTTTGGAACAGCTGATATCTCTTTCGAAGTGGGCGTATTGTAGGTAACGATGTGTTGTACGGTCGGCCACAGTCACAGATACCCCATGGCAACTCTTACCGCGTGCGGCATAAGGGCGCCAATCGAACAAAAAGGGGTATCCTAGCGTGTTGCCGACTGTACGAGGGTCAGTACGACAGGACTTTTCTGTAACACCCTGTGAAGAACACACCTACCTATGGAACATCATTGAACATTCTGGAATCTCAGGCGGTTAATCGCCTATGACGAGGCTCTGAATTGTTTCACCAAAAGTTATTGGACAAATCACCAGAAAAGTCCCTAAAATTTAGGAAGTCTCGGTGAAAACGGCACTAAGCCCAAGCTGTAGGTACATACCTATGTCCTGGGCGTTGGCCATGATTGTTATCACATCCTTGAGGGATGTGGACCAAGTTCGACGAGGTTATTGAAAGTGTTATTTATTTAATACAACACCACACACTGCCTGCTCTGGCCTCGTTTATCGCAATATTCGCCTAGCTCGACTCTACCTAGGACCTTAATGAATTATTTTATGTAGTTGAATAGGATCTAGCGATACAGCTCTTTTACTTTTTAATGCTACGAGTATGATACACTTGGACCTAGGTCCCAGATGATGATGGTAGGCTATCTGATCCGGGTCCGGATTCGAATCCAGGTCTGAACGTTTAGATATGACTCCTGATGTGAAACTGTGAATACTAGGTACCGGCTAGCAACTTTCCGCGTTGGGCCTTTTTAATAAGATATCCCTCCAGTGTTTATGGGCATGAGAGTGGTTACGTTGTAATAAATTGGCATCCAAGGCCCAACACCAAAACCTTAAGTTGAATACAATGGGTGGCCACTATATGGCCGTTACAATTACAATTTCATATGTGCTGTGTGTGTGGGTGTTAAATTCTACGAGAGGGGTGCGGTCAGAATCGCAGTGCGTTTCGAAATAAGTAGAAGCTTTTATTGCACGTACCTATGTAGGTAGGCTTCTGGTACTGGTACACACGACAGCACGTAGTAGACGCTTACACGCTAGCACTCTACTTGGTTACGTTACGGGCGACTTTACAATAAAAGTTTACCTACACTATGACGTGCTGTCGTGTGTGCCTAGGTAGGTGCCTTATACGACCTAAGCCCGTCACCCGACAAATAAGCGTTCCTTTAGGTTAGGCAGACCAATTATTCCAAACAACTCTAACTAGAAAACTAAGTGAGGTCTACCTAGCTAAATATAGACAATTCAACCATGAGGCACACAATTGAATATGTAGGTACCTAGATGCGTATAGGTCACCCAGCAAATTGCATGCATTTCTTTGAACTCGATGCACTACCTGTGCATCAAATAAACAAGCCAGAACGGTTTCTAGACATTAATTATATCCGTTAGACATGATGTCCCCACGAAGCAAACGGAGTGCATCGACTATACCTCAGTGCACTACCATAGCTTGCAGATACGACTGCACACGCCAGAGACCTCGAAGTTTTTCAATCAGCAAACACACTTCTTCGAAAAAGAAAATAGAAACCAAAATGTATATCAGCTCATTCGTGCTATTATCGATATTTGGGACCATGAACACCCAGCACTGGTACACCGCGACCTTATTTGACAGCAACTTCCCTCCACAAACCAGCAACTTTAAGCCAAACTTTAATGGAGACGGAGAAATCCAGCAGACGCCTGTGGATCACCTAAGACAGAAAGATACAAAGTGGATCGACTCCCAGAAGCCAGAGATCACGTTTTATCCCATAGACGAGAGGATGGTCGAGGGTAACTTCGTCTCTACTACCACCGAACCAGGCACTACAAAGCCGATGCTGACCATCCCAACTGACCCGAGCTCTAAAACTAAGAACTCTTATCCGAAATACGAGAAAGTCCCAACAGCTGAACCAGTCAAAAATACGACTAAGAAACAAGGGTACATAAGGCACGATACTACGATAACTAACATAAACATGTTTAAAAGAGCTCGACCAAAAAGACGGCGTATCGTCAAGAGATGTCCAGCTGTACGACCTCATAGGAAGCAAGTGCGTCCAAACAGAAAAGCCAAGTTTCTCGAAGTGTTTCAAGTGGTAGAGTTTGAACATGTGGTTTGCTTTTCGACCAGTGGCTTAGAAGGCGTTTGCCTTCACGAGTATGAGTGTAAAGCCACCGGGATTGGGATCGCCATGGGAGAATGTGCTGATGGATATGGAGTCTGTTGCGTCAGTAAGTTTAAACAGTCGCGTAAGCACTAAGTACACATTTTATTTCATTTGACGCTTTTGGGAAAATTGCGCCGCGCGCGACCTCTCTATCTATTGTCGACTTCTTCCGGACGAAGTCGAAACTAGTCTGTTATCCCGAAGTTTGTAAAACTCAGTTCAAATCATAATTAGAACACTATTTAATAGCTTGTTTGATCCCAAAACTTCCTAATCCTTATTTTCAGCGCAGTTTGGATGCGGCGATCAATCTTCAGCGCCAATGGGATGGTTTACCAACCCTGGCTTCCCACTACCGAGTACAGATAGAGTGTCATGCTCGATAATATTGGAGAAAACATCGCCGGATATCCAGCAGATTCGACTCGATTTCTTGAACTTTGAGGTAGGTAAGGGAAAGTTCAGTTCACCTAGGTTGGTGTTAAATAAAATTAAAATTAGTATTTAGTACGTCTGCCGGTCTTAGATCGACAATATCGTAGAATAAGTACCAGGTAGGATAGGCGTATGAAAATCAGAGAACAGATATTTATTTTATTATTCTGCCATATTCCTCTACATCTCTCTACTTATTATATGCCGAGTAGACAAAAACAGCGTGTAAAGAGGCTTCATAATTATACTCTCCATAGATGGACCTGTAGGCTGTATGTAGGACACTGGAATCTTTGTATCTTTCAGTTGTTACAACCGACTGCAGGATCGTGTGAACAAGATCAATTCGTCGTATCTGGACAGAACATCAATAATTTCATCCCCATACTTTGCGGAGTCAACAATGGGCAACACAGTAAGTGCTGAAACCCCTTTCAATGAGAATGAGACTTCTGCCAACGTTCATAATGTCGAAACTTGTTTGATTTCAGTGTATCTTGAAGTGGGGGACGTAACGGGTCCCATTTACTTATCAGTGCAAACTGTGACCGCTGATACGCGACTGTTTGCCATAAAGGTACTAATCTAGGTCAACTTAAAGTCTAACTAGTATAATCATAAAGTAACTCCAAGGTTGGTTTCTCCGCAGGTTACTCAGCTGACTATTGCTGATGAACTAACTGTGCCAACGGGTTGTCTACAATATTACAAGGAGCCTAAAGGTTATTTGGAATCTTTTAACTACCAGGAAAAATCTGCGATAGGGTTACCGAAAGTCCCCAGTTACTTGGTAAAGTATTTACAACATCTATTCCAAGAAAATGTAGGTATAGTGAACTCTACATACCTCACAATGGAAATGTCTTTGCTTCAGAACAATCTCAACTACGCGATGTGCATTGAGCGAGCAACAGAAACATGCAGCATCACTTACACAAATTCTGGCGAAATGGAAATAGTGAACTTTGACACAGGTGCTTAAAACAACTACAAAAAAAATAGGTAAAAAAACTTTTTAAGTTAAACGGTTTTATGTTAAACATACATTGCAATGTTTAAGATAAATGTACTAAAAACCAAAAAATAATAAAATAGATACAGTCGTGGGAATTATAAACATATGCATAGACTAGACTAAAATAAAACCGTGGGGCACGTCAATTGTCTACACAATCGTTGATTAAAATGTTTGTTTTGTAATGTTACACTATAATTAGGCAGTTGACGTGCCCCACGGTTTTATTTTAGTCTAGTCTATGCATATGTTTATAATTCCCACGACTGTATCTATTTTATTATTTTTTGGTTTTTAGTACATTTATCTTAAACATTGCAATGTATGTTTAACATAAAACCGTTTAACTTAAAAAGTTTTTTTACCTATTTTTATTTTCTAGTTTTTAGTTTTTATTTCGCATTCTGTTTAATTCATATAGTACATTGTATTATACTGGTTGAGCACTTTCATTTGATACCCATATTGATGGGATCGATAAAACCTACGTTATCCGCCATTTTGTAGCGGCCGCCATCTTGTATTTCAATTTTTTATAGTATATTGTATTCTGCTTGTTGAGCCCTTTCATTTGATACCCATATTGATGGGATTGATAAAACCTACGTTATCCGCCATTTTGTAGCGGCCGCCATCTTGGATTTCAATTTTTTATAGTATATTGTATTCTGCTTGTTGAGCCCTTTCATTTGATACCCATATTGATGGGATTAATAAAACATAAATTATCCGCCATTTTGTAGCGGCGGCCATCTTGAATTTATAATGATAATGAATAAACATAATTGTATTGTCACCAAAATCCAAAGTGTATACAAAATTTCAGATTAATCGGTTGACAGGAAGAGGGTGAAATTTGAATTACTAAATTTGACCCAAGAAAGAATAAAGAATAAATAATAAATAAAACAAACGGGGTGGATAAATAAAACCGTTTAAAACCGTTTAAAAATCACCTAAGTATACTAAAACCTACAGACACCATACTGGTATTTTGAAAGGGCATGTAAGTTTCTTGGTAGCGTGGATTATTGCTGTAGCCCCTTAAAATTCTGAGACATTGATCACAATCACAATAATTAAAGGACTTTAATTAAAGTCATTATGGCCATTATTCAATCTGATAGACATCAACATGATATTTAGATCGAAGATAAGTACAACTTGATCAAGATTGAACTGAATTAGTAATGAGTTACCTACTTAGACATCGTGTTTATGCGATAGAGCTGACAAGCAAAAAGTAGTTTATCTATGAGTCACTTAAAACTTGCTCTATATAGGTAAGTATTAGGTACACATTCATAGTTGGCTTTAAAGTCAATGAAATCGAAACAACGATGCCACGAGTCTACCCACTGGGCTTCCACAGCTCTTTACTATACATGGTAATTTTTAAATAGCTTTATTCCCGAAAAAAGTCAACTTCTAAATGAGATTTCCAACAACTTTCATCTTCTAGTGGTGGTCATCTTCTTCTCTCCGCATCAATGGCAGATTTATTGTGGGCAGAACGATACCTTAGTCTAATTTAAATATTTTTCGCCCAGAATTCCGCAAGCAAGCGTTATCATTAACCTCAAAGAATAAGAGTGATGGTGATGGTCACGAATTCACGATCCTCAGCATTGACGGACTGGATGGATGGATGGATAAAGTTATTTATTAACCCATGGTGGCCTCCCATCTTGGAGGCAGCATTTGCCGTTTTTCAGTAAAACACTGATAACTCTTCTATTTTACGTCTGATTCTAGTTCTGTAAAAAGTATGATAATCCTGATAAAATTTCCAGTAAGATTCTGATAAGAGATACCTAAAATGAACGTGCACACAGCATGAGGGAATTTTTAAATTATGTTAAGAGCGTGGGCGCACCCAGTCCTATCGGACTGGATAGAAATCTGAGGGTGGGTTGGCGTAAAAAAAAATCCAGTACCCTCAGGGCGCCTATGAGTCAATCACGAACCAATCATTTAATTAACCACTTACCCAACCGGGGGGTCCACAGATGGTCTTCCCCTCATCCCCAAGGGCCAAGCCGGGGTGGAGATCTTCAACTGTCCCACGGACTGGCTGCTGATCTCCGCGGCGCGACTCTGCGGCGACCGTCTCAACGACGGCACTGTGCTGCAGGACTTCGGCGAAGACGCTCCCGTTACTGGTGAGTTGGACTGATGAAATACGTCTCACAACTAGCTCCGCCGATGGAAAAAAAACATATCTTTGTTTGGATACGTTTTTACCAAAAAAACGCTCCTGCGATTTCTCACGTTTTAGGACCTAAGGTTTGGATTCCAGATCCTAGAACTTAAGAATGCAATCGATTCTCGCCAAAAGTTTGCATTCGTAGGAAATCCAATCCTGGAATCCAAACCTTAAGGGTAGACGATAGCAACGTGGCGGGAATTTCAAAATTTTCACAGTTTTTTTACAATTTGTAGCTAAATTGAGCTATTTTTGTTGAGCGATTTTTCGTTCGCGGCAATAACATAGTATTTGTTTCATTATTGTAAACAACAGAACAACAATAATTCAGCCGATTATGAGATATGGTCTACGACAAGTTTTTTGGGCAGTGCAACTGCTTCGTAGACCAGAACACATAATCGGCTGAATTATTGTTGTTATGTTGTTTACAATAATAAAAAGAAAACTGTTTTATTGCCGCGAACGAAAAATAGCTGAACAAAAATAGCTCAGTTTAGCTACAAAAAGTAAAAAACTGTGAAAATTTTGAATTTCCCGCCACGTTGCTGTCGTCCAACCTTAAGATGAAATACGTCTCACAACTAGCTCCGCCAATGGAAAAAAAATCATATCTTTTTTTTGGATACGTTTTTACCAAAAAACGCTCTTGCGATTTCTCACCGCGAGGCTTAACTATTTTTAGGACCTAAGGTTTGGATTCCAGATTCTAGAACTTAAGAATGCAATCGATTCTCGCCAAAAGTGGCCACTTTTGGCGAGAATCGATTGCATTCGTAGGAAATCCAATCCTGGAATCCAAACCTTAGGTCCTAAAAATAGTTAAGCCTCGCGTTGAGAAATCGCAGGAGCGTTTTTCGCTAGAAATGCATCCAAAAAAAAGATATGATTTTTTTTCCATTGGCGGCGCTTGTTGTGAGACGTATGGCGTCTTAAGGTGCCGTTCACTAAATAGCCCGCGCGCCAAGAAAAATGCGCAAAATCGAGTCCTGTATCAAATACATTTCACCTATTTCTAGGGTTTGATATGTGAAAATTTTCGATTTGTTTATTGTATTTGATACAGGAATCGATTTTGTGCATTTTCTTTGCGCGCGGGCTAATTCACACAAACATTTCATAGATGGCGCTTACAGGCGTGGCCATAGAAGAACCGGAATACGGCTGTCAAAATTTATCTGTGCTAAGCGAAATTTGATAGCCGTATTCCGGTTCTTCTATCTGGCCACGCCAGTAGGCGCCATCTATGAAATGATTTTGTGCTGAAAACGGCTCATTGACATAAAATTTAACATCTGTAAAACAAAATTCTCATCATCACAAGGTTACAACTAGAGGAAGGGTGCTTAAAAACTTCGGTGAAGACGCACCCGAGCTTGGGAAACACGGGAAGATGGATCTGTGAATACTTTGGGTCTATTTTCCAATGCAGATCAACTTGATTGCGTTGCGTCGCACAGTCGAAGTCGAAAATGTAAAATGTGTAAAACTAAAAACAAAGTTGACCCCTTAAAATAGAAAACAATCTGTTATTGTTGCAGAGACAGGAGCTGGACCAATAGTTGTGTGGTTCAGATCAGATGGCGTCTATGTGGGTCGCGGCTTCAGGTTAGAGTATCAACAAAACGCCTGCATTAGTCCTGCTTGAAACGCTTTTAATATCCAAATAGTATTTTTTATAAATAAAATATAATTGTAAGTTAAAACAAATGCAAATATACTACCTAACTAATATTAATTAGTTTTTTTTACCCACCTGCGGTGCAGCTAAGCTCTTATTGTTCTATTCTTATTTTAGCTAAGTACCAATACCAAAAAAAGATTTTAAAAAAATACACTTTAACATTCGTAAGCACTGCACATTTTGTATTTAGTAAACGGGTTAGCTTACCTACTTGTATTTATGTCGGTGTAGCCGACTAGTTTCGGTTCTTATTCGGACTAGAAAACTAGTCGGCTACACCAACATAAATACAAGTAAGTTTAACCGTTTACTACATAAAATAAAACCTCTTACAAAATAGATAATTATTATGCTACAACTTTGTGATACACATTTCTAAGCTCTACACCAGACAGCGATTTGCGATGCGAGAGGACGAGCGAAATAAACATGTAAGCAACAATTTGGCGACGAGAGGACGAGCGAAATAAACATGTAAGCAACAATTTGGCGACGAGAGGACGAGCGAAATAAACATGTAAGCAACAATTTGGCGACCATTGTAGTAGCCGCAAATCGCAGATCGCGTCGCTCACTGGTGTAGCTTCAGTCAGCCTTTGGCGCCGACGCCACTGCGCGCGTTAGGGCATGTCTAACAGGCAACTATCGAAGAACTTCCTTCGATATCTAGCTACGGGTTTAAAGTTTCTGAGAATTAGCAGGCGTTCTGAGTTTCGCGTCCAGAATCTGCCATAAGCGACTTTACGACGTAGACCAATAAAACCAACTTTTAGATTTGATCGGACATCGCAAAAAGAACTTCGACAGAAAATGCGTAAGATAAATAGATAATATTGGATGCAGAATAAAGACTGTTGGCTGTTATGACAACACCTTATATTAAAGTAATAAAATAAAATAAGGAATTTAATCCTGCATATTAATACCTACGTCCTCCAAACAAGGCACTTCCACTTGCATTTCCAACCTTTCCTTTATTGAATTAAAGCTTTAGATTATTTATCTTTTGCACTCTCTGTTTGTTTGCGTTCTTTCAAGCCGTCTCGCACAATCTTGTAGAAGGACAGTAGAATGGCCACCATGATGGCACGTAGGAATCCCATGGAGAATATCTGCATCAGTACCTGGCCCACACTCTCAATAGAGCCACAGTAGAGTAAAGTCATCATCTGACCGGTGACACCGAAAACGGAGTAGCTCTTGCGATTCTGAAAATGAAAAAAAAAACCATGTTGTATGAAGGTTGGGATAGTTGACGAAAAACCCGTCCAGTCTTTTCGGACGATTATTTCTGCCAGGGCTACTGGTTTGCGCAAAAAGATTTTGTTTTTTTTACTTTATTATCCCGTTCAAATCCAAGAAGACTGTAAAACTTTGTAACTTTTGTTTGTTCTCTCATTTCATCTGCCATCAGTTGTCGACTTTTATCAGATGAGATAAGTTAAGTCAAATTTAAGGATCAACTTTGCTAGTTTTGCTAAACCTAAGTTAAAAGGATGATAGATTTGCATACCAAGGCATCATTCAGCATCTGCTTCCCCACAACTTCAGGGTCCTGTAAGCCTCCAGTCTCGGAGATCAGTTTAGTCTCCTTTGGTTTGGTCGCAAGCTCATCCTTGTAGCCCGGAGTGTCCGTGTCGGGAGGGAACGCAAGCGTTAGGCTCACGTTAGTGCCCACCAGCTCCATGAACAATGCCTCGGCTAAGCCGCGGACCGCCCACTTGCCTGCGCTGTAGGCACTGTAGCCGTAGATTCCTGAAATAAAACATGGATAAAGTTCAATAAGATAGGTTATTGTGCAAAATATTCTTGTGCAAATATTTTCAATTTTATTTGATAATGGTTGTAAAGAAAATTAATTGCAATGTGATAAAAATAAGGAACTATTAAAGGAAGTATTAAAACGAACTACTTACCAAGTAGAGCAGCTTCAGAGGACACGAAAACAATAGATCCTTCATTTCTCTTCTTCATACCAGGCAAAACACACTTAGTTGGGTAAGCAGTGCCGAAGTAGTTCAGATCAATCATTTGCTTTATTTCCTCCGGCTTCATATTCTCAAACTGGCCACAGATACACATGCCAGCACAGGCTACCAGCATAAACACGGGGCCTACATCGTCTTCTAGCTTGGAGAAACACTTCTCAATAGTTTCGTAGGCAGAGGTGACATCCAAGGCAACATACTGAATCTTTTGGTCCTTGCGTGCCATGGACTCGTCGGTGATGAATTTGACAGCAGATTTCAGCTTTTCGACATCGCGGCCGATGATGGTGACGTGGGCGC
The DNA here is from genome assembly GCA_949319315.1 of Zelleria hepariella. Lineage (NCBI taxonomy): Eukaryota > Metazoa > Arthropoda > Insecta > Lepidoptera > Yponomeutidae > Zelleria > Zelleria hepariella. The sequence goes on along the minus strand of OX439392.1, from coordinate 8,425,654 downwards.
CCTTCTTGGCGGCTTCTAGGGCGGTGGCTCGACCGATGCCGCTCGAACCGCCGGTGACAACAACATGTTTGTGCAACAAATCACTGAAAATAGGTTTCTTTTCTAAAAAGAAACTGAGCGCAACTGCCAAGGCGATCACGAGGGCCACGAAGAGCAATCCTATGGTTAGAAACATTGCTAATTAAATTACCAAAATATTTATTGAAATAAACACCCAACCACTGAGACTGTTATAGATTTTTTGAGGTTATTTTATTTCACAGTTTCACAGGCAACTGGCATATGGAATAAAATAATCTGTGTGATTTTTTGTCTATGGATCCAAAATGTCAGTTATTACCACAGACAACATGACAAAGCATACCCCACACCATCATATTTATTTTGACAACACGACAGCACATAAACTTTTTGATTTTCCTTGCAACAAAGAACACAAATAAAATTATCACGTAGCTTAAAAGAAAGACAGTATAGTACCCGTGTAAGAGACGACTTGCTGTCGACTTCTTTAATCGCTAAACTATCCATTTGTTGTATGCGGACAGTTGTGGTGCGATGTGTTGTGGGGCGCTGCGCTGAGTGTACTTGGTCCCTAAAATGTTTGACAGACAAGACAGCTCTCTCTTATAGCCTCTTTGCCTCTCTGCTAGTCTGTGAATTTATGAAAATAAATACTTGAATAAATATTTGATTTTGTTCAAGAGAGGATTAGATTTTCATCACAAATTATACAAACAATTCAAACAAATGTGATAGAAAAAGTCCTTGAGAACGTCCGTGACACTTTATCGTCCACTTGCAACAGTTGCAACACCAAACACCCCAGCGAAACAGGAAATTTCCTCAAGACACCACCATGAAGGCAGTGTTGATATTCGATAACGTGAACGATTTACTGTTTTCTAAGTGGGACGAGCCATTTATTCAACGCATGAAGGATTTTGGCGAGCAGGTAATTGCCGTTTTTGTGATTCTTAGCTGTAAGAATCGGTACGGTAAACGATTTCTCGGTTGGTGGGTCAAGTTTTTTCTTAAAAAATATCCATGTTTCCTCTAGGGAGCAGAGGTAACAGATGGGTACAATGTGTCGCAACTGCTTTCGCCGCTCATCACATCGCAGCGGGTCATGGCCGCTCAGTTTGGCAATACATATTCATCAATGCAGTGCAAAGACGGCACAACCATTGTCTTCGATGAGGTCAGTGTAGCAGTAAACTGATGTTTATGTTTAATTTTTTTTGTTGTTTTAATATTGGTAGTTTAAAGCTTCCACTATCTCTGCCAGTGAAGATGAAGATGGCAAGATAATGATGATAACAATAACAATGCATGTGGTGTTTCGGAAAATAAATAATCTATTGTTAAGCCTATATAAAGTAAGTCCTTAATTGACCTAAGCTCTGCCTATTTAACTCTATTTATAATTTTAATCTTGGGCTGTTGGCATTGTTTTACCAATAAATAAAAAATATAAATAAAGATGATAATATGTATCTTTTCTTCAACAGTTATTTATCTATCAGTGAAAGTCAAAGGGTGAAACAAAGGCCATCAAACCCTTTCCTATTATCATCATACAAGGGGGCGAGACCCGAACAGACCACCACTGTGTTTGTGCTTTGCATAAACTCAGTTTTTAACCCCTGACCAAAAAAGAGGGGTGTTATAAGTTTGACCTCTATATGTGTATGTGTGTGAGTCTGTGTGTCAGTCTGTGGTACCGTAGCTCTTAAACTGATGACTGATGTGGATGCGTTTTTTTTCTTATTTGAAAGCAGTTTCTCTAGCGAGTGTACTTAGATATGTTTTATAAAAATTGGCTCAGCTGTTTTTGAGATGAAGCTAAAATGTCAGGGGTATTTTTTTATTTATTTAATCCTTTTTCTTTTTCAGTGGCTAGATCATGTGTTTGTGATCATAAGTGAGGTTCAAGAGGATGAGGCACACAGAGAGCTCCTGGATTGCAAGACTCTGCTCCAACACATTTGTGGACAGAATATTAATTTGTAAGTTTTTATCCAGGTAGTTGTTTTGTTGCCAAAGAAACTTCTCACCGTCCCTGTGTCTCATCAACCAAGCTAGGTCATTATTTGGAAATTATTGCTCAATATTAATCTTATTAACATTCTTGCAAAATACCTGCCAGCAGCCTGCCAGATATTTGCAAGAAATTGGTAAGTAGCAAGAATGGCTCTGAAGGTTAATAATCAGACTGGAATTAATCTGTATGTCTGTTGTTCTTTGACCTATCTATCTATCTATCCAGCCCATAAATAAAGCCCACTGTTGGGCATAGGCCTCTTCCTTTTCACGCCAACCCCCTAGGTCTACAAATTGCACACACATGAAAATAGAGGCTTTTTTTGTCAAGCGAGAGAAAGGACAGTTATCATTGGTAAAGAGGTTTAAAGAAGAAAAGGTGGCATCCTATTCATCCTATCCCACAACACATTACAATACGCAACACGAACATCTCTTGATCGAAGGCCGGGAAAGATGAGACTTGACCTCAGGATTTGAAACATCTTGTGGTTTGACCTTTATTGGCGTTTTTAGTAGACTATTTATAGGTCTCTAGCAGTATAAGGTCTGAACGCAAGAAAGAGTGCGGGAGGCGCGGTCAAGTCTGATCTTTCGTGGTGCGTACAGCTTGGGACCCTGTTCTGCAAAGGCAATAACAAAATTCCTCCACTTGTCTTCTAGGTTGCACTCAACAGTCTACCAGAAGTGGCTGTCAGCCTTGCTAGACAGCCGCAATAAGGGTGACTCCATACCGGGCGCCAGCGGAGTGATCGGTGAGAGTGGCGCCACGGCGGCGGCGCTCAGCGCTCTGAAGGGCGCCTCTAAAGACACCAAGTGCGCCCCTTACCAACACTACCATTTGTTGCTATTCGTCGGGGATAAATTACTGGCTTTGTACTCTAGGTAATGTATTATTTTCCTGTAGCTTCTAAATGGGCAGGGCTCAGTACTCTACAGCGCGCTTATTCGACACAAATTGTGTCAAGCACGTGACTTACGCGGCAACCGCGCGGAGACTAGGGGATTGCGAGATTCAAATTTAAATTTGAATCTTGTAATCAAAAGTTCTCTTTGTAAACATAAAACAAACACCAGAGCGCGGCGACCTCGCGGCAGCCGTACGAATATTTTCGTCTTCTTAAATGTCGCCATTTAAATCGACTTTTGTATGAGGATTTTAGTTAAATGCTGTTTAAACCACATTTAAGAAAGTGGTGCAAGAAGGCCTAAGAGTATCTACCTAAGATATAAAAAAATACAGTTGATAGATAATTTTGTTTCAGTCGGGGCAGTCAAGATTTGACCCCATCGGACCTGATACTGCTCAGCATCCAGTCTATTGCTGCTCAGGAGTATTGGAACGAAATTGAGATGTCTGATGACAATAAAGATCAAGAATCCAAGGACAACTCTCATGTACCATGTAAGTATACAATTTCTCATTACAAGCCATTCCATTTGAAATGTTATGTGAATTTATGTGATGCACTTGACCTTCAGGGCTGGCTGGGAGAAATTTCTTTAGAAATAAGTCCCCCCTTGTACACGTTCTGTTACTATCATGTTATTTAAGTTTTTTTTTATTTTTGTGTGTAATAAATAAAGTGTAACAAACAAACAAATTAACCCATTTTTTCCGTGGACTAGGCCGACTGTACTAATAGGATGGTAATAGTTCTCACCCTTCTCGCCAAACATCTAGTCCGCTCTGAAGTTGCCTCGCTACGCATTGCGGTGGTTTCGCAATCGGTCGAGGTGTTGCCGAGATAAGGGGTTGTAAAGTTTATATGCAATGCGTGTGGTGTTAGCAAAAAGTTCTCGCGAGCTCACAGTTCGGGGCGAACTACTTTTTATATTATTGAACGAGCGAGCGAAGAGAGAAGTTCTCCGAGTCTACTTGAACAATCCGGCGTTTGTATGTTCGTTCGACCACAGCTTCGACGATAACTTGATCGAGGGGTTGCCGAGATATGGGATCGCGAGTTTAGAGTTCGAGGCGAACTACTAGTTGTTGTTGTTGTTGTTGCAGGGTTGTCAGAAGAGAACAGCGCGGTGGTGAACTTATGCGCGGGCTCTACGATGTCGCCGTGCGCTCCCCACTCTATGCACATCGCCGCCGTCGCGCCGCGGATCACCTTCGTCGTCCTCATCGATATGGACTTGAGGTATAATAAACTAAACTAAGGCCTTTGCAATAAACTAAACTAACTGCCGGTTTCTGATTTGAGAAATTCGCTAAGCAAACTCTTAAATATCGTTTTCGTATCTGCGGATTTCTCACAAAAGAACGTGACAGAACGATAGTTAAGTATTTACTTAGTAAAATTCTCAATTCAGAAACCGGGCCTAAGGGTGGCAAGAGGCGGTCGAGGGATAGAAAGGAGTGGAAGAAAAAAGGGGAGGCCTTTGCCCAGCAGTGGTACACTTCAGGTTTTTTGCCTACCGTGAGTACAATGACAAAGTAAGTAATCCCTGATTGGCGTAAAAAAAATCCAGTACCCTCAGGGCGTCTATGAGCCGAAATAATACCAATTGGTTAATGCAGATGCTGTGTTAAGTATATTCTCTTTGACTCTTTGATGGTGCTTTTCACCTTGTAAGATCAGGGAGCCTAAAAATTACAACTATGTTCTTAGGGAAATCGGCATTGCAGCGCATCTGTCCAGCCACGTACTGTCCAACCTGAGGCGACTGCTGCTGCAGAGGAACCTGGAGTTGCTGCCGGCCTCACTCGACGCGCTGGATTCGGCCTTGAAAAAGGTAGTGCCTCTAATTAACTTTTGTTCTAGAAACTCGGTACCCAGGTTCGATTCCCGGTGCCGGTATGTACACACAACAGCACGTCGACCCTTAAACGCTAGCACTCTAGTCGGTTACGTTACTGGTTACGTCATGTCGAGCGAAAAAGGCAAACATCTCGCAGAAATCTCGTGCCTTATGTCGAGGATGACTTCGTGATAATAGAAGATGTGACATTTGCAGCAAAATGAGATTTTTCCTTCGAAATGTGTGGAATGCGAGGTTCCCGAGAATTTACCCCCAGGTGGCCTCTTGGCTAGAGAATTGCAGGATCAGGCAGCAGCTTGTGATGGCGATCAGTGTTTCATTCCCATTTTTTCTCTCCCAGACTATAGACGCCCTGAAAAAGAACAAGGCCAACGCGAACCTTTGTGCGCGTCTAACCAGCCGCATGCTCGAGCTACGCAAGTCTTGTTCGACCACAACGCCTCTAACCCCGGAGACAACCGCCACCGCCATGCACACGGCCTTAGAGGCGGTGATAGAACAACTCAGGCCAGACATACCGAGTCTTAACGTGGAACAACCCATGAAGGAGCTGAAACACACGCTGACGCCCTATGTGGACTTCCTGCGAGTGAAGGCTATGCGATACTTCAGCCTCGGATCATATCCTTTTCAATATGAATACCTAAATCGTGTGTTAGACTAAAACACACCGAACTAAATCCCATAGAATCCGCATTACGTATAAAATCACAATAAAAACTTGTCCCCACAGTAGGGTTTCTCATTTCTCGACCTTTTTTATTTCCCGGAGCACGAGAATTCTCGACCACTATTTCCCGGGAATTCCCGGGTTGTCGAGAAATATGGAAATTTTGAAAAATATGTGTGACTTAACAATAAAACTACGCTTTTTATGCAATATTCAACAACATTTATCAATCAACAACGTTAATTTTTAGTTTCATGTGACTTTAACTTTGGAAAACTTTAATTAAGCGAAATAAACTCTAGCGAGATCTTTTTATCATTATTACAAACAATTAGGACTAAATAGTCTTTTTCTTTGGAAAAAAAAAATAAAATATCTTCTAAAAACAATGTCACAAACAGCACTAAGGCTTTGGGAAAGTTTTTGAAATTAAAAGAAAATCCTTCAGACCTCTACTTCATTTTTTCTCCATACAAACTATTCCAGTGATGATTTCTCGAAAACAATATTTTTGGACTTTGGATCGAAATTGCGGTAACTTCTAGAAGTCCATAGCTAATTATTATTTTTCTGGTAATAGATAAATTATCTGACACCCTAAAGAATAAAAAATATCTGTGAAAAGTCGAAAGAAAAAACAGTTGGAAAATAAAATCCAATGCTAGGTAATTTTTTTCAAAAAAACCTTAAAAGCCCCATAACTTCTAAACGACAAAAAATGGCTGAACATACATGGGGGTGATTCGGGTAGCCCTCGGTGTCAGCTATCTCTCTAAGATTTTCTCGCTTGACGTCTATGTTTGACAAGTTCACCGACAAAAGAATTGAGATCTAAATGGGTGCCGCCAAGTTCTGTAGACAATCCTTAAATTTATTTATAATAACGTATAACATCATTTTAAAAAACAATCAATTGTTTTTTTACTGCTTCAACAATGTTTGCTATTTAAAAATATGACATTTAAATTTAAATAGTAGAATTATTTACACAAAACAAATAACTTATGACCTATTGAAACTCAACATTTACTTGGGTAGTCGTTCTTGAACTTGGCTCTTTGACACGCTGCTTTTATTTAAACTGAAACTCAAACGATCATTTATTTTGTTCAATACCACAAATGGACAGTGTTCTGCATTAGTATGTCAACCCACAAAATGACACTTTCGAGAAAATGGCCTTTGAAGTTTTTTTGCGATTATTGGCTGTAATTTTGTTCACGAATTAGCTAGGTTTGAGGTAATGGTATCAAAATGAGCGTTTTAACTTGTAGCATATGATGAGTATACTTTGAATTGCGTACAATAAGTGTACATTTAGTAATTTAAGAAAAATGGTTTATGCAGAATACCGCAACCACGTTTCTAATAGCAAATATGTGTCAAGTGCAGATAATCTGTTTTTGCGTAATGCGATATAGGTGTACACAATATGAAAAAACCTATAGTTTTGGTACAAAATGACTGGAAATTTAAATTAATTTAATATAATTTTACCATTTGTTCAGAATTCTAGGTTTAGGGTAAGATTTTTCAAATATTTGTTAAGTGCAGTCATGAAAAAAATACAATTTAAAAAAAGTTAAGTAGCTGTACAATGAAGTTAAGTTGTATGTAGTTTTAGTTTAATGATAGGATTTGGGTGTTGGTACCTAATAGAAATAAAAAAATACTGGTGAGGACGCCGCATCGAAAATCACCGCCTTTATCCTGTATTCAGTGGGTGGATCTGTTCTTCGATGTCCTCCAGCGGAGACTTAGGCTATTCTTATCTGCCACGGTGGCAATAGGTAACTGCCGTAACCTCAGTAATACCCCGAAGGGTGACTGGAGCAGATCCAGTCCCAGCAGTAAGGCGTCGTTAAAGCTCGTTCGTCCTATCTTGGTGGCAGCATCAAAACTATCCGAATTTTTCTCTTTACTGGATGAGTCACCGCAAAATGAGACAGGTACCAAATGTACAGCTATGAGGCTTCTGTGGAAACCTCTGCCACCTCATCCCTGTAGAGAAGTATTCCTTCTTAAAATTTTCGGTCTTGTCGATTCGGTTCTCAGCTTACTCGAAACTTACTGCCAGAACTTTTGCAAATTGCAAAGCTTGCATGTCGATATCGGTGCTAAGTCTCTTCAGTTGTATCCCTAGCGCTTTCACAAAAAAATGTGTCTCAGTGGCGCATCCAAGTTACAGTAAAGACTGCTTAACGCTTGCTGTGCTTGAGTCACACCCACCCGAATTTAGTGAGTGAGGCGACTGGCTGATCCTTTCTTCCTTTTCTGATTACCGACAAAACGATGAGGTGCCAATTGTCTTGGCCAATGAGAAGTCTTGGGGACTCTTCTTCATAAAACTGCTGTTCAACTATATTCGTAAGGTCGCTTTGCATTTTCTTTGTACCTATGTGGAGGAGATAGCTTCATATATTCCAATCAGCAGTTTTATTCCGTAGTTCACCTGTGCAGTGTGCAGACCTAGTACATTCAGCTGCAGTTTGCTGTTTGGAGACAGCGTTCCAGGTTCCTGTTCTGTTTCAATTTCCTTAGCGACAGCAGATTCCAGTATTGTAATAACCTGACCAAGTTACAACATCAAAAAAATACACACCGCTGTGTTCAGCGGTGTGTATTTTTTTGATGTTGTAACTTGAGAGAACCTCCTCCTTTTTGAAGTCGGTTAAAAACAATATTATGATAACTCATGCGCACCATTTGGTTCAATTCAACGTCTAGAGGAAACTCCTTTGACTTAGCCATCGCCTCCTCATAGCGGTGTTTTGCATAAACAAATCAACCAGCCACTTGATTTGTTTTTCTACTGCTTTTTTGATTGCCAAAGATCGAAACAAGTTTAGCTATAATGCGTTATCCCACTGTAACGATATGCATAAAATACGTTAACCCACCGGGATAAATCGCATAAATGCGTCAAGCCATACTAGACCTATTTCACTTTAATAGTTCAACCCCATAACTCATTTTTGCTAAATACGATTACTGGGATTCGGTGATTCATAAAAACATTTTTTGCTTATAACAATTAGCACGATTTTTTTCTTTTAACTTTGATAAAAGAATTAGATGCCTTATGCTCTGAAGAATAAGACTGCATTCATAACTCAATTCATGATTTTTTGTGGGTTGACATACTAATGCAGAACACTGTCCAAATAACCATATAAGAATTGAAATAAAACGGACGAAGCAACATAATTATACTAGTTTATAAAAAGAAAACCCAAGACAACATAAACACAGCCGCGCGCGAGCGCAAGCGCGTTATTAAGTGTTTAAAATTTTTGACTGAATTTCTCGATTTCTCGATCACTTTTTTCTCGTCTCGAGTAAGGCAAAATTTCCCGGGAATTCTCGGTTCGAGAACTCTCGAAGAGAAACTCTACCCCACAGAAACAAATGATATCAGCAATAGAACAATACGAAACATCATATCGACCATACGTCTAATATTCTAATGTCAACCTTATTGCATTAGTGTACAGTTTTACTTTAATTGCATAGACTACGAGTAAATAAGCTCCCAAAGGCTGTTTGGACATCTATTTTTCCAGACACATTTCAGAGTTCTATGTTGTATCTAGTTTTATCCTTGATCGAAGCTAAAAAACCTCGCTCGTTGAGGAAATATAGAGTCACTTCTTTGTGGGACCTTACCTGTTTGAAAGTCCATGTCTCGTCTTGGAACAAGAAGCAGGCCTTGTTACGGTGTTTTTTGACTAGATCGTGAAATACCTCGGGCATGCCCCAGTTGCTGTTGCTGAACCTGCCAGATGATACAATCTACTACTTATGTAGCGAGTTTGTGTGTCTTTTTGTGCCTGTTTAGGCTTTACACTTCACATGGTTCTGTATTTTGTAAATCGTACCGCTTACTTTTATTTTATGTCGAGGGAGCCGCAGTTCCCTACGTAAATAAAAGTAAGTAAAACCGTTTTCAAAATAAAAAAAATATATCTCTTTATTATTTTGCTGATAAATTCAGTTCCATGGGCTTCTAGTTTTTATAATGGATGCTATCAGTGACATTTTTAAGTGGATTCCTTTACAGTTTGTTCGCTGAAGTCTGAAGTTATCGTTTTTACCCGACTACGCGAAGCAAAAAGAGGGTTATTAACAACTGGATATAACCCATGCCATTAAAGAAAACATTTAGGATGGACTTCAAAACACTCGCCCTCTCGCTCTAATTAATACAGTCAAAGCGAGACAACGCTAGGTTTTTAACTCCGTCCTAAATGTTTTCTTTAATGACACGGGTTATAGGTATCCTATTTACAATGTCACTGTTGGTGCAATACCGCCACGAAAGATGAGACTTGACGGCGCCTCCCGCACTCTTTCCGCCTCCCCGATGACGCCCGGTCCTTGTTTTATTTGTTTTGAGCCCGGTACCTTCCTGCGCTCAGACCTCATACCGCTAAAGAGATCTATAAATCGTCTACTGCGCAAGTCAAACCACGTGGTGTGTCTAGTCTCATCTTTTGTGACGCGTATTTTACTGGCGTTTTTGAAGTTTGGTTTTTGGACGCGCATGAAACATTTTCGTGAGCCATGAACGCCACATAGACTGGTTGAAACCATGGTCTAACGCACGCAAGTCACTACATCTTTCACTAATTTTAAGTACTTCACTGCATTGAAAAACCGTTATTGGCATCTTGCGTTTGGTAGACCTGCTCCAAATAGGACACGCGCGAGTTCCAAATGAGTCCCATTTCTGTCTCCTTTGAAATAGGATAAAATAAGTCCGATGCAAAGAAATTGTATACTATTTATAAAACGTGTTACAAAACATCCTAACTCTTTTTACAGGGTGTAACCTGGTGGTGTAAAAAAGTTGAAAAATCAATTTTTATTTTATAACCTCAAAATTGAAAAAAAATCATAACTTTTTTGTTTTTGGTTCAAATTTTAAAATATGTTTGTGTGTGTAGGTGCATTTTCATAGCTTTGAGGTGTTAAAACATTGTGAAAGTCAATGAAAACAATATTTAAAAAATACTTTTCACCCGCCACAGCGTTCACATTTTATTAATTTAAAAATCAATGGAACGTCATAGAGCAAAAAAAAAATTTGGTTGTGATCCCTATCACCGGGTGCTATTACCCTGTAAAAGAGTTCGGTACTTCTGTAACACCTTGTATAGGACATTTGTTTTAAATTATGCAAAAGGATTATCCGATCTCGCGCGTGTTCTCTAGGTACAATCGACGGCACATCCAACCTATTTATACACGCTCTTATTACCTTTCCAACCAAAAAGGTAAAGGTGGATTTGCTGTCGACTGTACCACGTAACTCGAGTTTTACACTGTTGCGCAATGTGTTTGTGGAATTATTTCGCTTAATGTGGCAATGTTTGCTCGCGCACGGGTGGGCCGGACGTCAGTGGTTCCATAACCATGCACAAGTATGTGGAAGAGTTCCCGGGTCTGGTGCATTTCGTCTACATTGACCGGACTAGCGGGAGGTTCCTAGCGCCGGATATGGCCGACTGCGTCGATCTCATCTCACCGGAAACGGTGAGTGTGGACATGCTTTATTGTTCTACAGCAAGGGTGCTCAAACCGAGGCCCGCGGGCCGAACAAATCAAAAATTTTCACATATCAAACCCTAGACTTAGTTGAGACCTATCTAAAACAGCCAGTTTCGTGTTGACATTCATAAACGTTTTGAAGATATTTTGCTTGAAAAAAAAAATAGGCGGCGCTCTTTTTTTTCAAGCAAAATATCTTCCAAACTGTTATGGATATCAACACAAAACTGGGTCGGTTAGAGATAGGTCTCACCTAATTCTACGGTTTGATATGTGAAGATTTTCGATTTTTTTAGTGTATTTGATACAGGCAGGAATCTATTTTGTGCATTTTTCTTTGCGCGCGGGCTAATTCACTATGCCCAGCGCCTTAAGTCACTACGCCATAGAGGTATTTCCACTTATCAATGCAAAAAGTATATACGAACTACGGAGCCATAATTGTACTTACCACGGAGGCATGTTTTTTGCAAGAACAGCTGATTAAGTGTTTGTTTTCACGAGTAGAGGGAACCCAAAAATTTTACTAACAAATCAAAGCCACCCTGTACATTTACTCATCTGTACTCTGTGCGTCCGCCAAGATTCACAACAATCACGCCCAGTACCTACGACAGGTTACTCATCTGTACTCTGTGCGTCCGCCAAGATTCACAACAATCACGCCCAGTACCTACGACAGGTTACTCATCTGTACTCTGTGCGTCCGCCAAGATTCACAACAATCACGCCCAGTACCTACGACAGGTTACTCATCTGTACTCTGTGCGTCCGCCAAGATTCACAACAATCACGCCCAGTACCTACGACAGGTCGCCGAGAAAGGGAACAATGTACATTAATGGACCAGAAACAAAGAAACTGGATATGCGTAATGTTACAATAGGCTCATCGGAAAACCAATTTTCGTTTTCAAACTGATCAAAATATACAAAAAACGACTTGACCAACATCCTAATTCACTGGCAACAGAACTTGTAAATCCCACCACCTCCAAGACTTAATCGGAGAATGATTTTTGAAACAACCTTATGATACAAGGGGTTATGAAAGGGAAGCAGCGTCAATGGATACTGAACCTGGAGAAATGTGACTCTAAAGGCTGGCATCCACTAGAGGCGGATCGGGCCGGGGCGCATCGCAAGATCGCATCGCAAAAATCCACCTGCCTGTATTTGGGCGGGGCGGGCTGCAGCGCAATAGTCCGCCGCTAGTGGACGCTGTTTCATATAAATACAGGCAGGCGGTTTTTTGGGTTGCGATCTTGCGATGCGCCGGCCCGACCCGCCTCTAGTGGACGCCAGCCTTAACACATCTCATCCGATAAAATTCGACGACTAACGGCAGAAAAAACAGAGAATAAAAAAAACTGATCAAAATATCTTTCAGGTCCACCGCACCCTATCCCGCAGCTTCAAGTTCCTTCGCGAGGGCTACGGCGCGGCGACTTGGCGCGCGGGCGCGCTCCACGCCTGTTCCGTTCTCTTGTGGGAGCGCAACGGCGCCCCTGTCAAGCCGCGCAGTTTGCACCCCGCCGCCGTGCGGGCGCTGCCGCCGCCCGGAGATGTACTGGGATCTTTTTATAGGTAAATACAACGTGTTACAAAAGATACTAACTCTTTTTACAGGGTGTAACCTGCTGGTCAACATAATGACAAATCTGCAAAAAAAAGTTGAAAAACACAACTTTTTTTTTATAACATCAAAATTCAAAACACTTTTGTTTTTGGATTTAGCTCCAATAAAAAAATATGGTTGTTTGCTTAGCTGTATTTTAATAGCTTCAGGCTGTTAAAACATAGTGAAAGTCTATGGAAACAGTATTTAAAAATACTTTTCTCCTGTAACAGCGCTTACGTTTTAATTATTTAAAAATCAACGGAATGTCATAGAGCTAAAAAAATATTTTAGTTGTGATCCCTATCATCAGGTACCATGACCCTGTAAAAAGAGTTAGCATCTTTTGTAACACCTTGTATAAATGTTATGGGCACAAGCGCACTCTAAGCCTGTTTGGCACTCTGGTGGTAATGAAATCAAAAGTGTGTCCACATGTCGATAGCTTTATTATCTATGTCTGCAACTATATTTTATCGTCCAAAGTCGAATGATTCTCTTACAATCAATTAAAATGTTGAAAAGTGCAAGCAAGAGCTCCAGGGGATTCTTAACAAAAAAAAAACTGCCTCGCCTTCCAGACAGCTGACGGAGCAAGCGTTCCCGAACGACTCCCTCGGCGTGTGCGTCAAAGAGCTGATCTGCCTCCACCTGGGGCTGCTTCCAGCCGCGACCGCGGTGCAGCAGGCGCGCCGCCTCGCGCACACCGTCCACGAGAGGGCGCCTCCACCACGCGACCTGCTATAGACTGCCTCGGGTGCGTCAGAGCTGATCTACCTCCAACTGGGGCTGCTTCCAGCCGCGACCGCAGCACACCGTGCATGAGAGGGCGCCTCCACCACGCGACCTGCTATAGACTGCCTCGGGTGCGTCAGAGCTGATCTACCTCCAACTGGGGCTGCTTCCAGCCGCGACCGCAGCACACCGTGCATGAGAGGGCGCCTCCACCACGCGACCTGCTATAGACTGCCTCGGGTGCGTCAGAGCTGATCTGCCTCCACCTGGGGCTGCTTCCAGCCGCGACCACAGCACACCGTGCACGAGAGGGCGCCTCCACCACGCGACCTGCTATAGACTGCCTCGGGTGCGTCAGAGCTGATCTGCCTCCACCTGGGGCTGCTTCCAGCCGCGACCGCAGCACACCGTGCACGAGAGGGAGCCTCCACCACGCGACCTGCTATAGACTGCCTCGGGTGCGTCAGAGCTGATCTGCCTCCACCTGGGGCTGCTTCCAGCCGCGACCGCAGCACACCGTGCATGAGAGGGCGCCTCCACCACGCGACCTGGTATAGACTGCCTCGGGTGCGTCAGAGCTGATCTGCCTCCACCTGGGGCTGCTTCCAGCCGCGACCGCAGCACACCGTGCATGAGAGGGCGCCTCCAACACGCGACCTGCTATAGACTGCCTCGGGTGCGTCAGAGCTGATCTACCTCCACCTGGGGCTGCTTCCAGCCGCGACCGCGGTGCAGCAGGCGCACCCCACTGTAAGACAGTTCGCTGCAAAGACGTATTACGTTCACAGGGAACAGCAAACGCAGCGATCTGGCTATACTGTAGCGTCTAACACATTTGTGGCGTTATTTCCCGTCAAGGTCAAGTGCCAAAAGATCCTTGTCGCACTGTACGTGCCACGAAAGAAGAGACTTCCGCATTCTTTTCGCCGCCAATTTGAGGTCTGGGTGCGGGACGCGACCGGGCGTCATTGTCATCAGCTAAAGAAACCTATAAATCGTCACTGCATGTCAAACAAAGTTTCTAAAGTCTCAAGTTTCGTGGCACGTATTGTACACTCGGGCACCTAGGGCCGGCAAGGCTGACACAGGTCTGATAGACCTGGAGCTGCTTCCAGTTGCGATGCTTCGGTACAGGTGTGCGCGTTACCTCTATCATACCGTACGAGCGGGCGCGGCCGCCGCGCGACGTACCCTCAGAACAACTGCTACCAGCTACAACTGCCATCAACACTCCCTATTCCTCCCTGGCGACCTCAATAACGTGCTTGATGCCGTTGGCCACAGATTAGAGACAGCACTGACAGCCCAACTTGCGATTCATAAGACGCCCGATTGTTATGCAGCGCCAGTCGCGTTCTCGGTTTGATTCATTGCAACTGGTGGCGTAGCTAATACCTCTGGGGCTGCTTCTAGCTGTGACGTCACGCGTGTATGTAGCACATGCATGCATTTTACCACCTTTTTCCACCATTTAAAAAGCCAAACGTCGAAAGTTTTGGACGTTTCAGTTAAGTGTTCAACGCGTACACACGGCAGCATGTAGACGCTTGCACTTTCGTTTCAAAGTCGCCCGTATCGTAAGTGAATAAAGTGCACGCGTGTAAGCGTCTACGTGCTGTCGTGTGTAGGTACATTATTGACATTGTAAAATACTATTATCATATAATATAGCCTCTAAGCTTTACTTTGTGGACAAGCCATTCCCACATTTTTGCATAACAATGTGCCATGTTCCATTATTATAAGACTGTTATTTTTATTTACTTTTGTTATTAATTTTGTATTTTATTAATGTATTCAATGGATATAATAAATCGATTACAAAGAGTATTTGTTTCATCAATAATCATTAGTCTGAATTCATCAATATATTTTTTATTAGGAAAATAATCTGTACCAAAGATAAACATGTTATAGGATATTTTAAGCATTTCTGATCATTGTAGGTGATGTCATAAGTGTTGATACAATTTTTTAAGAATAACAACTTAAAAATTGAAAATTATAGAATAAAAATGTGATTGAAAAAAACTTATACCCACATTTTTTTAAATATAAACAATTAAGATTACTTTTAACAATCTTTATATTTAATGACAAGTGTATCTGAAACATCTTTCATTCAACACTTAACACCAACAGCAACGCCAAATTATGATTATGAAAATTTTTGTTTTTAAGCTTAGAATAGAGCATAAAATCGAATAAGATCGATAATTTCTTAACTGTTCTCAAGGTGGTCAAAACTACCTTTTATAATTTTGACCTAAAAATTATCATAGTCCTCAAAACATACCTATCCAAGAATCTAAATGATAGTAGGTAATAAAGCTTTTCTTACCTCTGGTAACTTATTCTATCAATGTAATAAAAATAATTAGTAAGGCACATCAGTATTCTGGAGAACTCTCACCGAGGAATTGACCTTCATCATTTGCAACAAGCTTTTTTGGTGGAGTCTTTTCTTCGACATCAAACGTTATTAGATCCTCTGTGTAGTGGTTGGTTTTCTGTAATAAATAAGTAAAGTGTGAGAAATCGACAACTTGAACCTATTGAAATGCAACTGATTGGCCATCATCATACTGTCTCTAAAAGATTATTACCTATATCTAAAAGATAAGCAAGATAAACTTATTAACCAGAATTGGTATGAATGAAACCTTTAAAAATATGACCTAATGGAAAGATATTGACTGAAGTCTATTAAGAAAGCCACAGCTAAACCTGGCTTTAGATCAGGTATTATTAATGTTGTAACTTACACTACTGGAGGCAGTAGAAGTTGACTGATTAGTCTTCTTCAATACAGCTGCATAATTTAACGTTGGCCTCATAGCCGATGTCAACACAGGACTTGGACTCCTGTCCTTAGGTTCCTCTGGGATCAACTGCACCGACCCACTGTACGGCACACTATTTGTGTCCATCAGGAAATTTGAAATGACTACGTTGGAATCGGGAGGCCCTTTCAGTGCCTGAGCACAGGCTCGAGCCATTTCCAGCTGTGTTTCATACAGCTTCTCCTTTATCAATTTATTCTGAGCCGCTTGCAGTTCTATCGAGTGACTGTCTGACAGAATAGTAGTCATTTGTTTGATTTCGGCTTCTAATTCCCTGATTGTGGTCTCATTCTTTGCAGCAAGCTGTGCTTCTTCCCGGAGCCTTACGTTGACAGCTTCTTGTATGCGCAGTATAGCATCAGTAGCATTGTTATCTTGAACATTGCTGTCTTTGATAATCTTGTTGAAAATGCCGTGAGCCGAGTGCCTGTGGGCCTTTTTGTAGCCGGTCAGTTTCTCTCCAAGATTAGCCGTAACATCCTCGATGTACTCGTACATGTTGAAGCAGTTAATCTTTCCGAATCTGTACGTGAATGTGTGAGTTGAACCAGTCACTGAGGTTTTGTTTGTCAAGTTGCATGTGACGAAGTTCTTCTTGCCGTGGTACTTCTCAAAGAACTTTTGGAGGCCTTTGGTTATAAATTTGTCTCTGAAGGTTGGTTTGATGCTGCCATTTCGCTTGTACTTGTACCAGCCAATAATTTCACTGGCTGTGCTTGAGAGCAGCTTGTTGAGCACATCCTCCCTGATGCGGCCGGTGGGGGAGTAGAACAGCGAGACGGATGGCAGTGGCAGTACTGTCCGGATGACGATCTGCGTGTCCAGCCGCGCTGTGTCACTGTGCGAGTCTGATATGTGGTTGGTGACTTCCGACGTCACATCTCCAATGAGGAAACCTTCCTGCAGATAAAAAAAACATTATTGTAACATAAACGGAACCAGTTCCAAGGTCGTTTCATAGGCTCAAAACTAAAAACTCTGACACCAGGGGTGGCCACTACCTCATACGATTACCTACCTACCATAGGCTCAAGGTAGCACCATAGAATTAGGTAATAATAAGTCTATGGGTGTCCGTGAACATACCTGTCCGTGAACAGAATTTACACTTTCGTAAAGTAAAAACGATAGCGCAGTGCCGCTAATGGAAACTTTTTCGGTATAGGCCATTATAATGGAAAATGTGTAGGGTATTCCTTCGACATGAGCTGGAGTGGTTTTCAATCGATTAAACCTCTGTTATTAGTGACGAATTCCGGGAAATTGTATTCAAAATCGTAATTCCACGAAAATTTTGACACATTTCCTGATTCCTTGTGATTTATTTTTTGACACTTGAATGACATTAAATTGAACGAATGATTTATCTTAGTAAAGGGTATTTCCCACGTACAGAAATTTATGTTACCTACTTCTTAAAAAAATATTTCCGACGTATTTCTAATATAACATTTCGAGAAATGTTACTTGTTAAAAAAAATCTGTCAATAGAAATATTCCCCAAACGATTCGGTACAGTCAGCTGTTTTTACGGTCAAAATGCGTTTTGTTTGACCAATGTCGCCAACGACCTAAAGCTTGGACTATGCTGGAAATCCAGCTCGACTACGCATGCATGCAATAAAGCTTTGTTTAGCATCCACCACGCGTAGTGGCACAGCCTTCTGTATCTCGTACGAAGAGGATAAAGAAGGCTGTGGTACTGGACGATTGAAAACCTCTCGCGCCGCCGCTGCCAAAACATGCCACGTTGGCGATTCATGATCTTGAAACGCAAGAACAACAAAAAAAACAAAAAGTAGTCTGTGCAAAAAAAACATTGATTTGACGTTTGACGTTTTGTAACCTTGATGAAAAGTTCATCGATTTTTTCGCTATTTTGAAACAAAATAACACTGAAGACCCATTATATTGTGATAAATATTGTAGTTGGAGCAATAATTGAGCACTACCGTTGAATACACTGACAAAACTGTATTAATAACATTACGAGCCTTTCGCTAAGGTATTGTTGTGAAGAAAATGAATTATGAATCGCACAGGCTCAATACTTTTTCTAATTGGCCTTCGTCGGCTCCCGTAGACCCTATTCGGATCGCTAAGGCTGGGTTCTTCTACACGGGCCAGGGTGTGGAGGTGCAGTGTTTCTGCTGTGGCGGGAAGGTCTCAGAGTGGAACTATGGGGATCAGGTTATGGCTCGCCACCGTCGCCTAGACGCCAACTGTCCGTTCGTCGTGAACCCTCAGTCTTCGGGTAACGTGGCTCTGGTGCTGGGCTTGGACTCTCAGGGTAACTCAAGCAACGAGCTGGATCCTATGGAAATAGTGCACGACTATGGAATCACTGAGGAGGATGAAATGTACAAGAGTGATGCCTTGAGACTATTGTCTTTCGTAAATTGGGATGTAAGTAAAAATTTTTTTTTTTTCAAAAAATCTTTGTTTACTACAGTAGACCGTTGAGTATCCGAATGTAAGTTAACCCAACAACCGGTTATCCAAACTGCAAACCTAGGTGCTTGTATGCAGGTAGGCTTACTTCCACAGACGAATTATAGGAAATTTGAAGCGCTGGTTGTAACTAATTTAATTTTGATTACCCATCTCGCTCGATTTATGTGCAGATGTATACCATCCAAGTTTGCTAATGATTGTATTATCCCTGCTAGATTGGCTGGTGACAAGCGAGCAGGTTGAAAGCTGTCCATACTTTGAAACTTGCCATACGAAAAAAAAAATATTGAAGCGGAATTACCTGAAGAAACCGGTTATCCCAACACCCACATCCCCTAATTAGTTTGGATAATCAACGCTCTACTTTAATTAAATTTTTCATTTTCTCAATCCAGGATAGTTCAGTGTCCCGTGAGTCGCTCGTGAGTGCTGGGTTCTACCACGCGGGCGAGGGTCGCTTGCGGTGTGCGTGGTGCGGTGGAGAACTGGCCAGCATGCGGCGTTTAGGCTCCTTAGGAGACCCTCTCGATGTCCATTTGAGGTATTAATCTACTGATTCTTGGAATTAAGTCATACAGTTTAAGTCAAACCAATTATTTAATGTTAAATGAGACCTTGTGCAGTCAGCCACACACTAGGGTACCCCTTTTTGTTCGTTGGCGCCCTTATGCTGCCTGTGGTAAGAGCTGCCATGGGGTATCCTAGACGGTGCCCAACCGTACATCATACATGATGATGATGATGATATCCTTTTCTTTTATCACTAAAGTGGCTCCCCACATTGGTGCGTGTAATAACAAAGCTGCTCAAACCCAAACCCATTTGAGATTGCCCGTCTCTTTCTAACTAAATAAAAATAAACAATCCCTACAGTATAGAATAAGTTTAACAAGTAGGTAAAGTCACTTGGATAGGACGGTCCAAGCGAATGACCCCCTGAAATTGTCTGAGTTACGTGTTGCTCTACTAGAGTAAAAGTAAAAAGTGTTTATTAATCAAAAAGTTTGAACCAGTTACAGTGTTATAAATGATTCTGTATAAGCACCAGAGTCTCTAACTTTTTCAGGTATATAAACAGAAAGTAGTAACAGTAGAAAGTAGTTTATTCTACACTATAGGTATTAATGTTACATGCAATAATAAAATACAAAAAATTCACAAAGCTTCGTCAAAAAATTTGGGCAAGGCAATAAAAACATGACAAACACGCACAAGTACATACACAAAACAAAAACAACATTAACCAAATAAAGCGCCCCGCAACACACCCGACACAAAGGTACCCATGACGCTAGCAGCATTCCCCCGCTGCACCGCCATGGAAATCCTCTGCGCCAGGTATGCCCCGGAGCGGTAGTCATAGCCCCGGTTCTACACTTATGTACAACTCTCTCAACTCAACTCTGCCTATAAGAAAAAGTCAGCACTTACAATGAATTAATGAATTATAATTTAATACTATGAAATTCAGAATTTTCCATATTTCAAATGCATTAAAAAAGGGGTCAGATAGAGTCAACTGAGTGCTGACAGTTTCTCATTACTTTATTACTGGTCAATTTGTATTTAATGGTCTTCCAATTTGTCCCCATTTCAAAGCAATTGCACTGAGAAAAAGAGTGGATAATGACTATGTAGCACACAATGCCTCTCAAGTAGCAAAACACGATGTTTTCCTTTATCATTATACCTATTGAGAATTTTTTCAAGTACTTCAAGGTACTTACTTACTCTTGTCAAGTCAAGGTTTCTAAGTTGAGTTATTTTAGGTCTGAATACACAATGACATACGCGTATGTAAATAATCTGTTGAAATCTTTGTTGCATCATGCAACGAAATTGCATTATGAACTCAAGAAGACAGTTACATTAGACACAATAATTTTAAATCTTTGCTAATCGAGTGGTGTATTTTGTGGTGAAGTATCCAAGCTTGAGTTGAAAAGTAAAAGCGCTTTTTTTGCGACAAAAAAACCTAAAGCTATGGAAAAAGGTCTATCATGTTTGAGGGAGCACAACTGTTTAACAAACTACCGAAAGTCATCAAAGATTCAGACCCCTACCAATATTTAAACCTCGTCTTAAAGCGCACGTCTTTGAAAATTTGTAATCTAAAAATATATGTTTAGCATAAAAGTAGTGAATGTTGTACGTTTAAAAAAAATATCTGAAGAAATGTTTTTCTCATCTCAAGTGAACAAAATGTAAATTTTATCTTATGATAAAAAAAAATCTGAAACGCTAAAATACACGCACGTATGTTAAAGCCTTCCATTAGATCATGATCATCACAACATCCTGCAATCCTAACTCGGAAGCTGCAGTGCTTGTGACATTGTTTAGATGGAGTTGGCTTGCCCAGCACATTTATTCCCGACAGCTTAGACCAGGGTTTCTCAAACTTATGGCCCCACGTGCCCCTGTTTAAGTTCCCAAATTACCGCGAACCCATAACACCGCTCCCGCCAAAATGAAAAAAAGAAATTCTAGATTCATAAATCAATCAAAGACATCCTTCTGAAATCAGCTTGAAGAGTTTAATCTGCGGAAATTTCTAGTAATGACTCCTGTTGCTTAATACTCAAACCAGTATTTATTGTCATGCGTGTGCTAGCCAGCCATCCAGCCGCCATTACGTAAATCTTGTCGCGTACACCTACCATCAAATGACGAACCCCTAAGGGTTCGCGTGCCACACTTTGAGTAAGACTGGCTTAGTCTAAGCAATGTCCCAAGCACTACAGCCTTTGAGTGGTCACTTTGCCCGTCTACTGGATAATGTATAAATAATCTGATTACGTAGATGCAGGCCTAAGTAATCCTACAATTTGTGCCACGAAAGAAGAGACTTGATCGCGCCTCCCGCACTCTTTTTCCGCCGCTGTGATGACGCCCGGTCTTTTCCGCGCTTAGATCTCATACCGCCGCTGCGCGTCAAACCACGTGGTGTCTCAAGTCTCTCCTTTCGTGGCACGTAAGGGCCTGCGCAGACGAGGGACAAAGGCGGAAAAAATGTCCGCGGCGAGCTCTTTATATACTGCAATGAGGTTGCACTTTGCCCGCGCAATACCTCGTCTCGCCTGGCAGTATACGCAGGCAAAGTGCAACCTTATTACTGTACTAATAAGAGCGCACCGCGGACATATTGTCCCTCGTCTGCGCAGGCTCTAATTCTAACCACCTCATTGGTCCGCAGGTACTTCCCGGGCTGCACGCATGCGCGCGCCGCCGCCGCCCGCGCCGCGGCGCTTGCCTCGTCTCCTCTCAACACGCGCTCGCTGACACCTCCGCCCTACACGCAGGGACCCTCGCCGCCCGTCTCGCCCGATGACGCTACCGACAACTCTCCCGGCGTTATAACGTGAGAGCCGCTCTTTTATGATCTTGATGATACTTACTAATCGCCCTAGTTCGAAGGGACTGCCCTTTAACATCAGCTTTAGACCTGAGTAAATTTCATTTTGGCGGACTACAGCCTTTCTCGGGCTCCTTGCTGTGGCGTCAGGAAGATAACGAATGTCGCTGGAAACAATGCCGCGCTGGTATACCTACATACTCACCGCTGGATGTCATTCTCCGTACGTATACTACTTGCGTTAGCAAAGAGGCAGTTCTACCGTCGTCCCCACTGAAAACGCAGTCCCTGACGCCGAAGCCTTACATGCAGGGGCCTTAGCCTGTAACGCAATGGTGCCAAAATGGGCTGTCAGTTGACGACTCCAATAACGATTTATTAATTATGTCGGTCCTTTTAATGTTTTTGTAGTTCAGCCTTCGATCAAGGATAAAACTAGATACAACATAGAACTCTGAAATGTGTCTGGAAAAATAGATGCCCAAATTGCCTTTGGGAGCTTATTTGCTGGTAGTCCATGCAATTAAAGTAAAACTGTACACTAATGCAATAAGGTTGACATTCGAATATTAGACGTATGGTCGAAATGATGTTTCGTATTGTTCTATTGCTGATATCTTTTGTTTCTGTGGGGACAAGTTTTTATTGTGATTTTATACGTAATGCGGATTCTATGGGATTTAGTTCGGTGAGTTCAGCAAAGAATATTCTGATTCTAATTCTAGACGATCAGTTCTCTGGTTGTAGGAGAAAAACGAGGAAACCCCAGTTTTGTCATTCTGCTGGGACGCCATCGATACGCCATTGCGTTACAGGCTACGGCCCCAGGCACCTCCGATGCGACCGAAAAGGCGACCCTTGACCGCTTTTATGATACTAGTCGCCCTAGCAAGGGACTGTGAGGAAGTGCGCTGGATTGGTCGCATAATACGGTGATCGAACGACCACCTGCCTAAAGTCGAGCTGGGGCCTTAGCCTGTAAGACAATGGCGTATCAATGGCATCCCAGGTAGATGGACAAAACCGGGATTTTTTCGTAGTTCTCCTACAACTAGCGAACTAATCCTCTAGAATTAGACTCATGATATTCTTTGCTGTACTACAAAAACATTAAAAGGACCGACACTGGACCGACAGCATTAATAAATCGTAATTGAAAACGTCAACCGAGAGCCCATTTTGGCACCATTGTGTTACAGGCTAAGGGCCCTGAACTAGACTCCATACTAAAAGAAAGAAAGGGCGGCCAAGAACTAAATGAACTTGATAGGTACACCGATATGCTACGTCCTACAAACATGACATGACGATTGGTTTACTCTATACTTGCAAATACCGCTGCTCGCTGTTGCAAATGTTTTGAAAATCAGTCAACCACCTTATTTGCCCACAGATATCTTTGTTCGTAGCAGACAGACACTACTGAGATAAGAGCCTTAGAGAATGTTGATAATCATGGGTAATGTTAGAAACAAAGAAACTATTGTGCTCTGATAGCTTGATGGATGATTCATGCCATAAATGCATAGCTCGGGCCTTAACTCATTATCCACTTGAACTAGGTACTGCGGACCTTGCGTCGTCCGAAACCGATTGCTTCAGGCCCTATAATCTACTATTTTTTACATCACTTATTACAGTAGGTATCTTTCTTCAGGGTTTTACATATACGTATAGTATAAATTACCTCTAAAGGAAAACATCTAAATAACACCGCATTTTAAATCCACACACACATAATCGGCTGAATTAGTGTTGTTCTGTTGTTTACAATAATGAAAAGAATACGGTTTTATTCTCGCGAACGAAAAATCGCTGAACAAAAATAATTCAGTTTAGCTACAAAATGTAAAAGTCTGTGAAAATTTTGAATTTCCCGCCACCTTGCTATCGTCTACCCTTAAATGTATTATTTTGAAAGTGAAAGTGAAAACCATTTATTGCCAAGTTATATCGGTATAAGTACATAGGGTCAAACATTTAAACATTATGTGATTTTATATAGTAAATGCTTTAACACACATTACACTACACACACTCCCAAATACTGCAATCAACATTATACATTATAATAATTCACTTTCTAATTCAACTTTACATTACAATTTTACTACATGAATTTTGAGATTTGATTTAATTTTTAATTTTATTTTGTAATTTTACTACTGTTTCTTTTAATGTTGCTAATCTTGAATGAAATATTGTAATTTAATTTCCCTAATTTTAACAATGACAATTTCTAATGCATGTAGAAATTTGTCATTAGCGTAATTGATTAATTAATTATTTTCTTGCACGCATGTTGTGCTCGCACTAAAAGTCTAGCATAAAAAATGTAAGCCCTTAATTGGCCTGTGATTAGTCTTTAAACTCTTTAAATATGTAATTTGATTTGTGCTGTGGGTTTTGTTCAATAAATAAACTAAACTAAACTAAATTAAAGTAAGTAAATACAAACGGACTGCGCTCGGCATGTGCCGTTTGGTTGTAAAACCTAAACAGCGCTGTTATTCTGCGTTTACAGCAGCGTTTACATTTTCAGCGAAGGAGCCCAGCACAACGCCCGAGTTCTCTCAGGCAGCGGCACATGGCGGTCGCTGGGCGTGGTCGGCGGCGCCGGCGGCGCGCGACATCCGCAGTACGCGTCCCTTGCCGCGCGACTTGCGTCCTTCGCGCACTGGCCGCGCGACCGCACGCAGACGCCGCAAGCTTTAGCCGAGGCGGGGTTTTACTACGCTGGCTCGGATGATCAGGTTGGTAACAGTAACTGTATTTAGTAATTCTCCACCAAGCCAACTAGGCACACTGTTCGTATGCGGCTGCATAGCTGACGGCTTGGCTTGGCTTGGTGAAGTAGTATGTATGTCTCGCTAGCTGCGTGACTTGCGTCCTTCGCGCACTGACCGCGCGACCGCACGCAGACGCCGCAAGCTTTAGCCGAGGCGGGGTTTTACTACGCTGGCTCTGATGATCAGGTCGGTAACAGTAACTGTATTTAGTAATTCTCCACCAAGCCAACTAGGCACACTGTTCGTATGCGGCTGCATAGCTGACGGCTTGGCTTGGCTTGGTGAAGTAGTATGTATGTGTCGCTAGCTGCGTGACTTGCGTCCTTCGCGCACTGGCGGCGCGACCGCACGCAGACGCCGCAAGCTTTAGCCGAGGCGGGGTTTTACTACGCTGGCTCGGATGATCAGGTTGGTAACAGTAACTGTATTTAGTAATTCTCCACCAAGCCAAATAGGCACACTGTTCGTATGCGGCTGCATAGCTGACGGCTTGCCTTGGCTTAGTGAAGTAGTATGTATGTCTCGCTAGCTGCGTGACTTGCGTCCTTCGCGCACTGGCCGCGCGACCGCACGCAGACGCCGCAAGCTTTAGCCGAGGCGGGGTTTTACTACGCTGGCTCGGATGATCAGGTCGGTAACAGTAACTGTATTTAGTAATTCTCCACCAAGCCAAATAGGCACACTGTTCGTATGCGGCTGCATAGCTGACGGCTTGGCTTGGCTTGGTGAAGTAGTATATATGTGTCGCTAGCTGCGTGACATGCGTCCTTCGCGCACTGGCCGCGCGACCGCACGCAGACGCCGCAAGCTTTAGCCGAGGCGGGGTTTTACTACGCTGGCTCGGATGATCAGGTCGGTAACAGTAACTGTATTTAGTAATTCTCCACCAAGCCAAATAGGCACACTGTTCGTATGCGGCTGCATAGCTGACGGCTTGGCTTGGCTTGGTGAAGTAGTATGTATGTCTCGCTAGCTGCGTGACTTGCGTCCTTCGCGCACTGACCGCGCGACCGCACGCAGACGCCGCAAGCTTTAGCCGAGGCGGGGTTTTACTACGCTGGCTCGGATGATCAGGTCGGTAACAGTAACTGTATTTAGTAATTCTCCACCAAGCCAAATAGGCACACTGTTCGTATGCGGCTGCATAGCTGACAGGTGGCTTGGTGGAGTAGTATGTATGTCTCGCTAGCTGCGTGACTTACGTCCTTCGCGCACTGGCCGCGCGACCGCACGCAGACGCCGCAAGCTTTAGCCGAGGCGGGGTTTTACTACGCTGGCTCGGATGATCAGGTTGGTAACAGTAACTGTATTTAGTAATTCTCCACCAAGCCAAATAGGCACACTGTTCGTATGCGGCTGCATAGCTGACGGCTTGCCTTGGCTTGGTGAAGTAGTATGTATGTCTCGCTAGCTGCGTGACTTGCGTCCTTCGTGCACTGGCGGCGCGACCGCACGCAGACGCCGCAAGCTTTAGTCGAGGCGGGGTTTTACTACGCTGGCTCAGGTTGGTAAGAGTAAGGAGGGTATGAACTATGTATGTCTCGCTAGCTCGGAGCGTCCTTCACACTGGCCGCGAGACCGCACGCAGACGCCCCAAGCTCTCTCCAAGGTAGGGTTTTACTGCATCGTCTGGAATGGTCCGGTACGCAAATCTACATACTCACCGCTTGCTGACTTTTTGCGGATATCACTACTTATTTAGCGCCGGCAGCGTTACGCATAGACGAGCGTTTTCATTCCGCGTTTAGTAGCTTTCTTTCACGTAAAGCAAAGTGCTACTCATCGCGGGATGGAATCGCTCGTCGATGCGTCGAATCAATCATGTCATGTCATCAAATATTTCGGAATTTAGCTCCTGGCTAAACTAACAGCTACGACGCGCAGACTTAGACGTTATCTCTCTACCTAATACTACCTTTGTCAACACCTCTTTCTTTCGCCCCCAAGGTCCGCTGCTTCTCCTGCGACGGCGGCCTCGGCAAGTGGGAGGCGGGCGACGCGCCGTGGCGGGAGCACGCGCGATGGTTCCCCCACTGCGGATATCTGTTGCTTCTGAAGGGGCGCGACTTTGTCGCAGCCAGCCGCGACGCGCCTGTTACACGCACGGTTAGTACCGCAGCTCTAGCTGGAGAGTCTAGTGTCTGTTGGATCTGTGAGCAAGAGGTAGGAGCGCCCAGAGAGTGGGCGGCGCGCTTAGAAAGCGGGAGGCCTATTTAGAAAGTGGGCGGCGCACTTAGAAAGCTTGAGGCCTGTTTAGAAAGTGGGCGGCGCGCTTAGAAAGCGAGAGGCCTATTTAGAAAGTGGGCGGCGCGCTTAGAAAGCTTGAGGCCTGTTTAGAAAGTGGGCGGCGCGCTTAGAAAGCGAGAGGCCTGTTTAGAAAGTGGGCGGCGCGCTTAGAAAGCTTGAGGCCTGTTTAGAAAGTGGGCGGCGCGCTTAGAAAGCGAGAGGCCTGTTTAGAAAGTGGGCGGCGCGCTTAGAAAGCTTGAGGCCTGTTTAGAAAGTGGGCGGCGCGCTTAGAAAGCTTGAGGCCTGTTTAGAAAGTGGGCGGCGCGCTTAGAAAGCGAGAGGCCTGTTTAGAAAGTGGGCGGCGCGCTTAGAAAGCTTGAGGCCTGTTTAGAAAGTGGGCGGCGCGCTTAGAAAGCGAGAGGCCTGTTTAGAAAGTGGGCGGCGCGCTTAGAAAGCTTGAGGCCTGTTTAGAAAGTGGGCGGCGCGCTTAGAAAGCTTGAGGCCTGTTTAGAAAGTGGGCGGCGCGCTTAGAAAGCGAGGGGCCTGTTTAGAAAGTGGGCGGCGCGCTTAGAAAGCTTGAGGCCTGTTTAGAAAGTGGGCGGCGCGCTTAGAAAGCGAGAGGCCTGTTTAGAAAGTGGGCGGCGCGCTTAGAAAGCTTGAGGCCTGTTTAGAAAGTGGGCGGCGCGCTTAGAAAGCTTGAGGCCTGTTTAGAAAGTGGGCGGCGCGCTTAGAAAGCTTGAGGCCTGTTTAGAAAGTGGGCGGCGCGCTTAGAAAGCGAGAGGCCTGTTTAGAAAGTGGGCGGCGCGCTTAGAAAGCTTGAGGCCTGTTTAGAAAGTGGGCGGCGCGCTTAGAAAGCGAGAGGCCTGTTTAGAAAGTGGGCGGCGCGCTTAGAAAGCTTGAGGCCTGTTTAGAAAGTGGGCGGTGCGCTTAGAAAGTGGGAGGCGTGCTTATACGGTGGGAGTC
This sequence comes from Zelleria hepariella, assembly GCA_949319315.1. Taxonomy (NCBI): domain Eukaryota; kingdom Metazoa; phylum Arthropoda; class Insecta; order Lepidoptera; family Yponomeutidae; genus Zelleria; species Zelleria hepariella. The sequence continues at coordinate 8,397,640 of OX439392.1, read as the reverse complement.
GCGCTTAGAAAATGGGAGGCAGGCGACAAGGATATCTGTTGCTGCTGAAGGGGCGCGACTTTGTCGCAGCCAGCAGCGACGCGCCCGTTACACGCACGGTTAGTACTGTAGCTCTAGCTAGAGAGTCTAGTGTATGTTGGATCGGTGAACAAAGTGGGTGGCGGGTTCGGCGAGTGGGAGGTTCGCCTAAAAAGTGGGAGCCGCGCTTAGAAAGTGGGAGATGATTTCAGAAAGTGGGAGGCGTGTTTAGAAAGTGGGAGGCACGCTTAGGAAGTGGGAGATGCTTTCAGAAAGTGGGAGGCGTGTTTAGAAAGTGGGAGGCGCGCTTAGAAAGTGGGAGATGCTTTCAGAAAGTGGGAGGCGTGTTTAGAAAGTGTGAGGCGTGCTTAGAAAGTGGGAGATGCTTTCAGAAAGTGGGAGGCGTGTTTAGAAAGTGGGAGGCGCGCTTAGAAAGTGGCAGATGCTTTCAGAAAGTGGAAGGCGTGTTTAGAAAGTGGGAGGTGCGCTTAGAAAGTTGGAGGCGCGCTAAGAAAGTAGGAGGCGTGTTTAGAAAGTAAGAGGCGCTCTTAGAAAGTTAGAGGCGCGCTTTGAAAGTGGGAGGCGCGCCTAGAAAGTGGGCGGCGCACATACAAATTGGGAGGCGCGCTTAGAAAGTGGGAGGCGCGCCTAGAAAGTGGGCGGCGCACATACAAATTGGGAGGCGCGCTTAGAAAGTGGGAGGCGCGCCTAGAAAGTGGGCGGCGCACATACAAATTGGGAGGCGCGCTTAGAAAGTGGGAGGCGCGCCTAGAAAATGGGAGGCGTGCTTAGAAAATAGGAGGCGCGCTCAAGAAAGTGGGAGTCGCGATAATATTATGAAGCAGTCGTCGCTGAAATGTTAGTTCACTCGGGACTCTTCTATACAAGGTGTTACAAAAGTACCTAACTCTTTTTACAGGGTGTAACCTACTGGTCAACAGGATGTCAAATCTGTAAATAAAAGTTGAAAAAAACTAATTTTATTTTATAACCTCAAAATTGAAAAAAAACATAACTTTTTGTTTTTGTTATTAGGTCAAATTTAAAAATATGTTTATGCGTCTAGGTGCATTTACAAAGCTTTGAGTTGTTAAAACATTGTGAAAGTCAATGAAAACAATATTTAAAAAATACTTTTCTCCCGCCACATCGTTCACATTTTATTAATTTAAAAATTAACGAAACGTCATAGAGCAAAAAAAAATATTTAGGTTGTGATCTCTATCACCGGGTGCTATTACCCTGTAAAAAGAGTTAGGTACTTTTGTAACACCTTGTATAATGAACTTTTTACACTTTTTACACTGTTTACCACTTTGTTTCTGTTAACTTTGTGTCTCGAGCACGAGCCCATCTATGTGCCAACATGTTTTCAAAGTAGTGTGTTTCAGTTTTCAGCTGACACCGGTCTCAGTACGCGGCGGCTCAACTCCGAGAGTCGGGTCAACTTCCCGGTCACGGAAAGTCAGGTACGCCAGTTTATATGTAGAATCGATGTTTTTTTGCGAGTAACAAATCCAAGTTATTTTCTGACACTTCAACCGTCAGCCCCCTCTTCCATGCATTCTCGTAGTTATAGTCCTAATTATTGAGGTAGGTTTGACAGCGCCTTTTATCTGGGGCGAGTCAAATGTCATACATTTCACAGGATAAACATTTTTGTATATTTCTTTGGCACGCTCTGTAGCCTAAACAGCTTGATGGATTTGAGCTTGCAAGGTATCGTTTGATTTGTCTTGATTGTGAAAGTGACACTGGGTATATACAAATATGAAAAAACTAAATGGCAAATTTTTTGCGCCCACCCGACAGCGTAAAAAAATAAAAACAAAAAAATTCGTTTAAATAACAAAGAAAACCCAACTGCATCACAGTCTTAGCAGACCAACCCCAACTAGACCCAGGTTCAAAGATAATGGTCCCGCCTGCTAAGACTGTGATGCAGTTGGGTTTCTTTGTTATTTAAAGGATTATTTTGTTTTTATTTTTTTGCGCAGTCGGGTTTTTTGTTTATTTTAATAATTTGCTACCATTTTTGGGCCTTTCGAGATTGGAAACGCACTATGATATCTTTGCTCGTAGTTCAATCATAGAAACCTCTGTATTCAATACATCCACTCGAAGCAAACAATACTTTTGCATACTTGCATAATAAATAATTATTGTGTTTAAGATATCGGAGCAGATGGAAAGCGCGATGGCGATGGCTGCCTTGGGCGCTGGTTTGGACGCGGCTCGGGTCCGGCGCGCCATTACTAGACGGTTGCGGGCGACTGGTTAGATTTGTTATTATTATTCTTATTTTAGTAGGTTATTAGTCATATGACTCTCCCCTAATGGAGCTTGGTTGTCAGCTCTCCATTCTCTTCTTTATTTACTGCGAAACAGGTTGCAAACGAAAAATCTTTTGAAAGTATCTTCGAAGGGTGCAACTTTTTCGCTATTCATAAAATAATACTGTAAACATTTTGTAGGTTGATATTTTATGCTAGGCCTTGGGTTTTATTTATACTTAAAAAAATACACTCTTCGTTAGAAGATTTGACCGTTAAAGCCTATACATCTTTGTAGCAACCTGAAAATGTTCCAAGACTTCAACAGATCCTCTCCTATTTCCAGGACTGCCATTTAGCTCGTCGGAAGCTCTGATAGACGCAGTGTTGGACGCACAACTAAACGAGGAGGCTTGGAGCGTCTCGCCACAGAGCCAGAGACTAGCACGCGATATACTCAACGAGACGCTACGCGAGTTCGCGCCGCAACAGTGAGTATTCTTCTGCTCAGAATTGAGCTAGTAGGCGTACAGTATGTCTTCAGAATCAGTTCCTAGCACGCGTTACACTCAACGAGATGCTACGCGAGTTCGCGCCGCAACAGTGAGTATTCTTCTGCTCAGAATTGACCTAGGAGGTGTACAGTATGTCTTCAGAATCAGTTCCTAGCACGCGTTACACTCAACGAGATGCTACGCGAGTTCGCGCCGCAACAGTGAGTATTCTTCTGCTCAGAATTGACCTAGGAGGTGTACAGTATGTCTTCAGAATCAGTTCCTAGCACGCGTTACACTCAACGAGATGCTACGCGAGTTCGCGCCGCAACAGTGAGTATTCTTCTGCTCAGAATTGACCTAGGAGGTGTACAGTATGTCTTCAGAATCAGTTCCTAGCAAGCGTTACACTCAACGAGATGCTACGCGAGTTCGCGCCGCAACAGTGAGTATTCTTCTGCTCAGAATTGACCTAGGAGGTGTACAGTATGTCTTCAGAATCAGTTCCTAGCACGCGTTACACTCAACGAGATGCTACGCGAGTTCGCGCCGCAACAGTGAGTATTCTTCTGCTCAGAATTGACCTAGGAGGTGTACAGTATGTCTTCAGAATCAGTTCCTAGCACGCGTTACACTCAACGAGATGCTACGCGAGTTCGCGCCGCAACAGTGAGTATTCTTCTGCTCAGAATTGACCTAGGAGGCGTAGAGTATGTCTTCAGAGTCAGTTCCTAGCACGCGATATACTCAACGAGACGCTACGTGTGTTCACGCTGCAACAGTGAATATAATTCTGCTCAGAATTGAGCTAGGAAGCGTAGAATATATCTTCGGAGTCGGTTCCTAGCACGAGATATACTCAACGAGACGCTACGCGAGTTCGCGCCGCAACAGTGAGTATACTTCAGCTCAGAGTTTAGCTAGGAGGCCTAGAGTATGTCCTCAGAGTCAGTTCCTAGCACGCGTTATACTCAACGAGATGCTACGTGAGTTCGAGCTGCGACCGTGAGTATATTTCTGTTCAGAATTGACCTTGGAGGCGTAGAGTATATTATCTTCAGAGACAGTTCCTAACACGCGATATACTCAAGGAGACACTACGTTAATTCGCGCCACAACAGTGAGTATTCTTCTACTCAGAATTGAGCCAGGAGGCGTAGAATATGTCTTCAGAGTAAGTTCATAGCACGCGATATACTCAACGAGACGCTACGCGAATTCACGCCGCAACAGTAAGTATTCTTCTGCTCAGAATTGAGCTAGGAGGCGTAGAGTATGTCCTCAGAGTCAGTTCCTAATTATTATTATTATTTATTAATACTCTGGCAACTTAAAGCTGATGCGTTTATATCACTTTAGTAATCGAGTCTGTTTTTAAAAGAGTTTACTGAGGGGGCACTGATTACTGCCTCAGGTAGTTTATTCCACGCATTCACTACACGGTTCGGCAAGAAGTGTTTTCTGGGGTTGCTTGTCCGTGGTTGCTGGTTCAACTTCAGCGAGTGTCCTCTTAGCATTTTGTTGGTATTTAGCTCTTATAGTACGCGTTATACTCAACGAAAGGCTACGTTTCAGCTGTATTAAGTTTCAGCTGTACTAAACAATAACCCTTCGCTTCCAGATTAATACCGACCTCGAACTGGGATGACAGATCAGAAAGCCGACTCTCTCAGTCTGAGAGCCCGCGATCCCTCTCGCCTTTCCCGACGCAGCCGAGTCGCTCCGAGCACGTCGGGACCAGCCCCGAGGTGGAAGGGAGACGGGAAGACAAGGAGAGCGAGAAGGCACGAAGCCCCACGCCCGAGAAGAAACCCGTCTCGCTCGAAGAGGAAAATCGGCAGCTGAAAGAGGCGCGCCTGTGTAAAGTTTGCATGGATGGCGAAGTGAGTAGCTTTAGTTAAGGCACAATAGGACACACAACTAGCGCCGCCAATGACTACGAATGCAATCGATTGCATTCTTAAGTTCTAGGATCTGGAATCCAAACCTTAGGTCCTAAAAATAGTTAAGCCTCGCGTTGATAAATCGCAGGAGAAGAAGATATGTTTTTTTTTTCATTGGCGGCGCTTGTTGTGTGTCCTACTGGGCCTTAAGGTTGGACGATAGCAGCGTGGCGGAAATTCACAATTTTCACAGTTTTAAAATTTTGAATCTAAACTGAGCTATTTTTTGTATTTCGTAAACGGTTAAACTTACTTGTATTATGTCGGTGTAGCCGACTAGTTTCGGTTCTCATTCGGAGATCTTAATCATGGAGCTGAGACGGCCCTCGCGACGCCGTGGCCAGTCTCAGACTGCGAACCGAAACTAGTCGGCTACACCGACATAATACAAGTAAGTTTAACCGTTTACGAAATACAAAATGAGCTATTTTTGTTCGGCGATTTTTCGTTCACGGCAATAAAATAGTATTATTTTCATGATTGTAAACAGCACAACAACAAAAATTAAGCTGATTTGTCCTGTGGTGCTATGCTTGTTAATTTTATTTATTTTAGTTTATTTGGCACACCAACAGAACACACAATTAACAAACACAAAAGACATCATACAATATAGGTACATTGCAAAACATTCTAAATTATGTGTTAATTACAAGATATGTCGCCGATCGTGCAAATATACAACAATTACTGGCATTGATAATAAATACTACCTACAATCCCCCACGCTAATACGAGTAATTTGAATGTGATGAAAATAGGTTGATATTACTTTGTTTGTGCTGATAATAATACTTTAAAGGGATCGTTGAATTATTACTGTAATGACCTAAGCTACCCACTTAAGACTACACTTCAGAGTCAAGTGCAGGGCGCGTGCAAAGTGACTAATCCACTTTCGCACAATGCACTCGAATCATGCCGTAATCTACTATTGAATCATGTTGCTAGCCCGAAGACCCGTAAGCAAGTCACGACGGACATACATGTTACTGCTTAGGACTGTATTGTGTCGTGCTGTTTAGGGTTCCATATCTAAACGGCCAAACTCAGCGTGTGAAGCCTGGATCTTGCTCATTTTCTTCATCATTCTTACAACGAAACACCTAATTGTACAGTCCCAGCAGCCAAAAAAAGTCGCCGTGGGCGAGGGCTCTAAGCTATTGTCGCGGGAACAGCACAATTTTCACAGTTTTTTCAATTTTGTAGCTAAACTGAGCTGTTTTTGTTCAGCGATATTTGTTTCATGCCAATAAAACTGTTTTCTTTCTGTTACAACAAAACAATAATAATTCAGGTGATTATGATTATGAGAGATTATGTATAAAAATCGATTAGATCTACAAATTGTACTTCCAGTACGATCGAATATAATCCGCGTGCGATGAAAATGGGATGGAACTTTGTCGAAGTCAATCGAAAATATACTTTAGTTTACTTTGACAAGGTAGCTTCGACGCGAGTTTTCTTACCGCGCGTGTCTCATTTTCAAAAGGTCGCATCCCATTCTCATCCCGCGCGGATTTTTAAAGGCCTTTGCATCTACGTAATGAGATGGTTTATACAGCGTCCAGTGGCACCTTCACTGACAGTAGATGGGTGAAGAGACCACTCGACGCTGCAGTGTCTGGGACATTGTTTTTAGATGGAGTAGGCTTGCCCAGCACCTATATCATCCTGACAGCTTAGTTGGCCTAGCCCACAGGAAAGACGAGTCGATTGACTCGTATTGATACGTGTGAAGCCAACTGAGCCGCGGGTTTCCTCTCGGTGAAGGAAACATCGCGCGGATTGTACTGCCGTATTTCCACTGACGTCACACACTCTCCCTCAGGTATCAGTGGTGTTCCTTCCTTGCGGACACCTGGTGTCCTGTGCGGCGTGCGGCGCGGGGCTCGGCGCCTGTCCGCTGTGCCGCGCGCGGGTCCAGGCGCTGGTCCGGGCCTACCTCGCCTGACGACCCGTCTGGTGAGTCACCTACACATTGCACAAAGCTTACGGACACCTGGTGTCCGGCGTGCGGCGCGGGGCTCGGCGCCTGTCCGCTTTGCCGCGCGCGGGTCCAGGCGCTGGTCCGGGCCTACCTCGCCTGACGACCCGTCTGGTGAGTCACCTACACATTGCACAAAGCTTACGGACACCTGGTGTCCGGCGTGCGGCGCGGGGCTCGGCGCCTGTCCGCTTTGCCGCGCGCGGGTCCAGGCGCTGGTCCGGGCCTACCTCGCCTGACGACCCGTCTGGTTAGTCACCTACACATTGCACAAAGCACGACGCCTCAGCAGTGGGCCATTTCATAAAACTACAATAAAATTCATAGTGACAATAGGGATGTTTCCAAATGTTAAATTTGACAGATTTTCTAAATCGCTGACTAAATCTGACTAAATCGCTCAACTAAATCTTTGGTTTATATGGAAACCTCAGATTAATAGACTGATTTTGACAGTTATTCGTGCTATTTTTGATGCTTGGAAAAATCCCCATTATAACTAAATCTGTGGTTTATATGGAAACCACAGATTAATAGACTGATTTTGACAGTTATAATATATTTGATGATTAGAAAAATCCTCATTGGATGTACATTGAGTGGTCGGTTGGTAACCTAAACTTTTTTGTAGTTTTCTACACAATGGACATCGAACTGTCATAGTAAATTGTCATTGTCGGTTTTATGAAATGGCCCACAGGGAGCTCCGGGATTTGACGCGCCACGGGAGGTGAGACTTGACACACCACGTGGTTTGACATGCGCGTTAGACTATTTATAGGTCTCTTCAGCGGTATGAGGTCTGAGTGCTGGAAGGGACCGGGTGTCATCGGAGCGGCGGAAAGAGAGCGGGACGCGCGGTAAAGTCTCATCTTTCGTGGCGCGTATTGTACCCAGCGCGCTTTCAAGCACTCCTCTAGTTCGTGTACCTGCAACAACCTTATCTATGAATGCGACATAGTATTTGCAATTTATTCTGCATTATTTCAGCTTAATCACCATCATTCGAACCACAAAGAGAACACTGATTGACATAGGTGATGTGATCATAGTCGTCATTATTTAATTTGTTAACGGATTTTCATTACTCCATGGTAAAGATTGGAGTGCATTGCACCGATAAATACATGCATCCGAATATTTTATAGGACGATGTCAGCAATACAGCGACCTAAAACCCATGTACGGTTAACTCGTACGTAACATTGTATGCAATGTCGTTGCGACGTTTTTTGGAGCGGAACTGATTTGACTTCTAACTACGTCATTATATCGTATCTCACTCGATAATTTCGTTCATATTCAAAATGGTAAGAGAAAACCCAAAAACAAAGCTAATCAGCAATCGCCTAAAACAAACTTATCTTACTTTTGCAGGCGGTGCGCGTTCGCGGCTAGTAAAATATCGGTTGGGATCCGTCAACACGTCATAGACATTCACTAAATACTATTTAATAAAATAACCCTAGTTATAAATGAAACGATATTCACTAGACTTACATTACATTTGATGTAAGTAGTACGCAGCTGCTCGCTGTAAGTTCGCTTTTGCATACGTTGCACGGAATTGATTTCTAACACCCAGGAGAATTCGGAACCCAAAGTTTTTTGTTCGAAAGTCCGTTATTGGCTTAATCTTATCTTTAGACAGATCTTTAAATCTTATCTTATTGAGAAACTAATTTCAATATTTTTTATTTTGGTTCAGTAGTTTGGATTTTACAACGTTTCAAAGATACGGTTTTATGACGTCACGCGACGGTCTGCATACTGTTGGCGGTCATAGGAACAAAACATTTTAGCGCATAAAAACAAAACTACTGGACCAAAATAAAAAATATTTAAATTAGTTTCTCAATATTGTCTAAAGATAAGATTAAACGAATAACGGACTTTTGAACAAAAAACTTTGGGTTCCGAATTAGGAAGGAGGGCGTAGCAAAACATTAAATGTGCATGAAACGAGAGAATATAGATATTTAAGTAATTGTCTGGGTTTGCAGGGTGTACCGACATGTCGCATTATTTTTTAACTGCAATTCATGTTAATGTGTGATGCAAACTATACCCGTTGTTAGTTGATTTATAGAAATTGAAACTGCCTGCCAGTGTCTTAAACAAACGCAAGACGAAATTGTTGAAAAATATGCTTCTAGCATTAGGCTGGTCTTTGTTACGTAATGTTAAAGCGCTTGCAAAAATAGATAGTCCTTAGAATATAAATGGGCGATCTGCTTAGGTCGCGTCTCACCAAAATGCGAATCGGTAGTTTTCAATGTCCAGTTTTATGTTGTTGCATGAATAAACAATATAGCTACTTATTCAAACGACCGTAGGCCGTAGTTTTTAGAATGACTCAGTGTTTTTAACGAAATGTAGCTTCCATTACTCCTAGGAGGAATTTTATATAGTATCATGTTTGTTTAAGCTGTTTAAAAAATATGACCAAATTAAAATGTGTAACCAGTGAATAAAATAATATAATGCAATTAATTTAATTTTATCGCATATGTGATTAATTCTAAATATGTATATTCGTCATTATTTATAATTAATAGATTATTTTATTTATTTTATGTATTGAATGCATCATATAGTAAGACTCGCGTAGACACATGATATGTACTGTTTGTTATGTACTATGCCTACCTATATGTGGTAAGATTTATTATGTTCTATAATACCTACCTAACGAATAATTAATTTAACAATCGCATATCCAAAATTAGTTTTTATTGTAGAATTCAATGTATTGTTAATTAATTTATCACATAGGAGAGATGTGTAATAAATTGGTTTTAAACCTCTAAAAATCTATAACTGTCGCAATCGCGCTAATACGATATGACGTAAAATCTAAAATAAAGGAATCGTATCAAAGTACTAAGTCACGATTTTACACTATAACTAGCTTTTTCTCGCGAGTTTTCCGTTGTATTATAGTTATTCTGCTATTCGGGGCGGAGGGAAATCCAAGAAATCAAAAATCATAAAAATCGGTCCACCCGTTCTCGAGTTATAAATTGTGTAACTAATGGGATTTAGTTCGGTGAACTAACACGACTTTGTTTTATTTATATATTTAGATTATTCGAATCGCACTCGATAGGTCGATAGATAGAAGTCATAGAGCTCTATAGGAATCGTAGGTATGCTATGCGAGCTGTAAATAATTAAATAGGCAAGTCAAGCCGGTGGAGACATAAAGACAGCCGGACAGGATATTGCAGAATACTTAGGATTTCCAGCTACTAATCATGCATACGCAAATGCTGCTTGGCATGTTCTAATTACTCAAATCAAACTGGATCCGACGGCAAGTGTCATTTCTTTGTCTTGATGAAGACCAGACACCATAAACCTATACTGCACCATGGGGCCAATTCGGAAGGCAAAGTTTTTTGTTCGAAAGTCCGTTATTGGCTTAATCTTATCTTTAGACAATATTGAGAAATTAATTTATATTTTTTTATTTTGGTCCAGTTGTTTTGTTTTTATGCGCTAAAATGTTTTGTTCCTATGACCGCCAACAGTATGCAGACCGTCGCGTGACGTCATAAAACCGTATCTTTGAAACGTTGTAAAATCCAAACTACTGAACCAAAATAAAAAAATATTGAAATTAGTTTCTCAATATTGTCTAAAGATAAGATTAAGCCAATAACGGACTTTCGAACAAAAAACTTTGCCTTCCGAATTCTCGAGGTTTTTTCGTGTGATTGGTGCTAACGTCAGTAGAGGCTTGTGTTAGATATTGTATTCAATGAGACATCGTATGCGGAATTGGGCCCCTGCCGGTAGAAAACTCGTTTTTTTTAAATGTAATGGTATGACATGCAAATGTCTCGAACCTGATTCGCATAAAGAAATAGACAAGGTAGTGTATTTTTTTCTCTCAAACTAGTTAGATTTTTTCATACTGTCCAATAAGTACTCGAACTTTGTAGCTCGCTTGGAACGCACTCTGAACAAAACACATGCCTAAATCAAACTGGTCACGACGCCAATTCCCAGTTCTTTGTCTTGCTTGTACGCCGTCCAGAGTGCTCTGTAAGCAAAGCCAAGTAGGTACTTAGGGCTTCAAAGGCTCGGATGAAAGGAATGCGTACGTTTTTGTCGGATAAAGGTGAAGTGCGTCGCGCGAGGCGCGGTATGTGCGCCGCGGCGCCGGCTGTCTGGCCCCAAATAGCCCAACTGAAATAGCGCAGACGGGCCTACATATAGCGGGCTCCTACCCACATAATATTAATATGCGAAACTGACACGCTTACACATAACGCTGGCTTGAAAGGAAGACGAGTGCTTTGAATTCGTTCAGCCAACTCCAGGCAGGATGAAGCAACAAGCCAGATAATTTTGTTCTATCGTGTGCGCAACATTTGATTTCGAATAAACTTCAAAGAATATCCCTCCCTTTCAGCACACACCTTTACTTAGAAAGCTGTCCGTTTCGAGGCACGTAAAATCCCACGGTCTTGTAAATCGCCTTGTTAGTTGGTTTATGTCGTATATGCAACATTTATTTTCGAATAAACATCAAAGGAGAACACATTCTAAAAGCACGAACCCTTAAATTCTGTTAAGAGCCTGGTACACCGTACACTAGCGCCGCCAATGAAAAATTTATCATATCGTCTTTTTGGATGCGTTTTTTGCTAAAAACGAGCCTTTAAATGAGAATCACTACGCTTTTTTTACGGTTATTTTTGGCGGTGGCGGGATTTATTCGTAGGTTAAAGGATCTGGACCTTATAGAGATTCTCATTTACAGCTCGTTTTTGGCAGAAAACGCATCCAAAAAGAAGACATGTATTTTTTTCATTGGCTGCGCTAGTGTGCCTAGACATGGCTCCGAAATAAACAGCTTTAGGCCGGCTACAAACATACCTATGGAACTCAGGACGGAAAAAAAAATCGGGATTCCGAACGCAGCGGCTGCAAAGTCACACATACGATTTTTTCAGTCCGGAATTTTCATAGATTCGTATGCAGTAGCTGCGTTCGGAATCCACATTCGTTTTTCCATTACGGAAAAATTCCGTCTGTGTTCCCGGCCTAAAGCTGTTTATTTCAGGGCAAGCAAAGCAATTGATAGTGGCTTTAGTTAGCACAGGGCGTGCGGTTGATGTTGATAATATATATCAACCGTGCCTACAATGTAGCGGACGGCCCATATGGTTTTTATCGCTCAAATATCGGTTGCCAAAGCCAGCTGTTTCCTGTGACAGACCATGTTTCACTACATACTTATTGCGTGTATGTAATGAATACTTTTATACTCTTAGTACTGTTTACACGAAGCTTAAGTTCCATATGAAAGCAATATTGTGAGTAATAAAAAACCTATATCAAAATTAAAGTACTTAATAAAATAATACAAAAAATATTTAATCGGCACCTATTGATCTTCATCATAATGATAATATGATGATGATGCTAGCTAGAGATACCTTGCGTGTAGGCAAGATAAACATTTCGGTAGAAGTTTGACAGGAATTTGCTCGATAGCTCATCTGAAAAGACGCCGGCATGGTCAGCCGAAAGGTGCGGGTTCAATCCCTATCCCAACAGTACATGTTTTAACAAAATAGTCTACATTTATACAAGGTGTTACAAAAGTACCTAACTCTTTTTACATGGTGTAACCTACTGGTCAACAGGATGTCAAATCTGTAAAAAAAAAGTTGAAAAAAAACAATTTTTATTTTATAACCTCAAAATTGAAAAAAAAAATCATAACATTTTTGTTTTTGTTATTAGCTCAAATTTAAAAATATGTTTCTGCGTGTAGGTGCATTTACATAGCTTTGAGTTGTTAAAACATTGTGAAAGTCAATGAAAAAAATATTTGAAAAATACTTTTCTCCCGCCACATCGTTCACATTTTATTAATTTAAAAATTATCGGAACGTCATAGAGCAAAAAAAAATATTTAGGTGGTGATCCCTATCACCGGGTACTATAACCCTGTAAAAAGAGTGAGGTACTTTTGTAACACCTTGTATTACTTAGCTACAGAATTTGTAATTGCTTATTCATTTATTTATAGACTACAGTCATCCTATGATTGGCAATCGTATCGATAAGCTATGTACAAAGTTGACGCAACGCTTCGTAGAAGTTTGACGATACTTCCTGTATACTGAGCAGGAAAACTAGACACAAACCACCGCCCGATGACCCAGTTGGTCAAGGAAATTACAGGGGACTAGGGGTCACCAAGTAAAGCCGGGTGAGATAAGGTTAAAATTTTGCTTGGGACAGGATTTGAACCTCTTGCATACCGTGCAGGAGCTAAAGTTCCCTAGCAGAATACAAAAATTTAAATAAAATTCTCATTGTGTTTTCAAGTTTGGTAAATTCAGGTTTGTGATAAAAAAATACGATAAAAAAGCGATAACACTAAAAATTAAGATAATGAATCACACAAGTGGCGCCTTTTTCGGCGAATTATACAATGATTCATACGTAATAGTTAAAGTTATCTCTAGTAACTTCCGTTCGCGGCGCCCTATCTTCAACTCCTTGCAAAATATTCCGTGAACCATGAGCGTAGAGGTAAACAACTGTGACGGTATCACAATACTCTTCATACAAATTCGGTCAATAATAACCATTATACAGGGTGTTAAAAGACCGCCAACAGACCCGAAAGCCACGCATACTAGACACCAAAACAAAGTACTTTTTCGATAAATTATTGCTGTGAAATGATTTTGGTTTTTTAGGTTATAATTTTGAAAAATATTTTATCACGCAATGGACGTGTAACGCACAGAAGTCATATTGCGCAAGCGTAGGTATAAGTTTATGTTACTTAAGTTTGAAGTGCCGATGTTTAGAATACATTGCGGGTTGCAATTTTAACGTCGTTTTTTGTAAGAAATATTCATAATTTTGACATGGCTTCTTGAAAAGGTATGTTAAGAATTAAATACTAAATACATTTCTGCAAAAAAAAAGTTTTGAAAAGTCCGACTTTGAACCTCATTATCTCGGAAACCGTTGATTTCCCAGGTATAGTTCCTTGGGCAAAAATGTTCATTATGATGAGGACAATACGTGGTTTCCCGCTTTGTTGGCGGTCTTTTAACACCCTGTATTACAAAAAATCGCAGTAAGTAATCTACGGAACAGGGTAATAGCACCTGGTGATAGAGATCACAACCTAAAAAGAGGTTAGGATATTTTGTAACACGTTGTATAGTATAATTAATAATATAAGAGTCTCGTGGCAAATTATTCCGGTGATTAGGGCGTTATCTGCAGTTTGTAGTTTTAGCCAACTAGCTGTTTTAATGGGTGGCTTGCGGAGGCGCATGGCATGGGACAGTGCGAATAGGGTAGTTTCCTTCGCGATGTAAAGGTATAGCGTCACTTCGTAACTCGTAGTAAAAAAAAAACAAATGTCTTCATAATAAAGTTGCATCGGCCGGGAATCGAACCCGGGCCGCCCGCGTGGCAGGCGAGCATTCTACCACTGAACCACCGATGCTACATTTAGAGTCGCGAAATAAAGAATTCCATTAGACGCAGGAACACGTTCACTTCGTTGTAGTTGTCAAATAGTTTCCGTCATAAATTGAACCTTACCGCCTTGTGATAAACTGTTAAACAAATCCTTTGCTGGTTTAAAAGCGACGCAACCAAGTGGCACAACGGGAAGAGACTGCAACTTTGCAGTTACACTGCGGTGCAGAGCGGTGAGTCAGCTCCGAAGGTGGAATTAATTAGCGATAGTTGGCTGCATAGACGCGGCGTCCTTGCAAGGCTGTATGCTGCGCGCCTCTGTCACGTGATCACGTGCAGTCGCACTCAGAAGATAAGGCAACTTTTTGTGGGACTCGTCATCTAATGATGGAGTCGATAAAGGCGGTTTTGGCGCAGCTTGGTTGGCCCTTTAGCTGTCTCAGTCAAAATTCCATCAGACTCTTGCTCTATTCTGGTTGCAGGCGTTTCACCTAGATTGCGGTGCCCAATGCTGGGCAATATGGTGGTTACCGGTGGGCGAAGATGTACAGAGTGTTACAACAATAAAAAAGGTTCTTTAGTGCTTACAGAACAAGCAATTTTTATGTTGAAATCCAAAGCTCTACATTTTGGAAAAATATACCTAGATTCCTTTATTTTTACAAAATTAAGGACCGTGAGAGGTGGCGCGAGGGAAATAAGGCCTACACCCAACAGTGGGCAGAAGTGGGTTGATAGTTATGATTAAATTGTTACTATGTAATTATTTAAATTAAAGGGTATTTTCTTGCTGGCTGTAGGAGACCTAGGAGAGTTGTAACAGAGGGGAGTTGTAACAAAGCCGATTTCTCAAAATCTATGGCTGTCAGTGAGCTGGTAACACCATACGTTTGTTTTTTTTGACACATCACTACATGTTAGTCAGTGACAGCAGTCCCCGGGGAGCGGTTTGGTTATTACGACACTTGTGCCTCAAAAATCGTCAAAAGTAAGTTTTTGCCCAAAATTTTTCCAGCGTGTCATTCTATTTGTATTACGTTTGTGTGGATGTGCCATATTTCTTCATACTCAGCGGCTCTTTAAGATTCATAATGAAATAGGTTTTTTTCGGTTACGCTTCATGTTTTGAGGTCAGAAAGCATAATTAACAGCAAGTCAGAATTTTAGCATCCGAGGTGAGTTGTAACAGCTTGTTACAACTCACCTCGCTTTTTCCTTTTTTAACATATTAACGCATTTTGTTATTCTTATTATACAGGGTGTCCCAAAAAATAGTGTCAAGCGAAAGTCCAGAGATCTAGAGCACCTCTAGGGGTACCCGAATCACCCCCATGTATGTTCAGCGATTTTTTGACGTTTAGAAGTTATGAGGCTTGCCTAGCATTGGTTTTTATTTTTTAACTGTTTTTGTTTTTACTTTTTTTAATATTATTTTTTCTTTATTGGGATCTTAGATAACTAGTCTATCACCAAAAAAATAATGATCAGCTTTAAACGTGTAAAAAATACCGCAATTTTGATACAAAGTTCATAAATGCCGTTTTAGAGAAAACATCATCGACTAAATTAGTATGGGGAGAAAAAAAAGTAGGGGTCTGAAGGATTTTTAATTGATTTCAAAAACTTTCCTACAACCTGAACCTTCAGAATAGCACAAAAAATATGGCACTTTATGGGCCTTTAATTCGAGTAATTAGCGATCAAAGTTGAAAAAGCGGAATTGTGAGAAATGTAATTTAGATCGTTTTTCTTTTATTTTTGTTGATTGTGAGAAAAAACACTGCAGAAAAGCTTTATGTCGACTGTCAGTATGATCTGCATTAGAAATTCACGGACAAATATTAAAAAAAACTCGATATATTTATTTTTATTTTTTTGTATTTTTTTTTCCAGTTAATTTTTTTGGCTGTAATAATAATTATTGATAACAAGGATTAAAGTTGATTTTTCACAACTAAAGTCCTTTAATTTTTATACCTTTCCTTACATTTTTATAAAAAAACACTTTTGTTTCAACTCACCTTGACCCCTGTTACAACTTACCTCGGTATGAGGAGAGTTGTAACAGTGGGAGTCGTCCTAGTTTTATTGAATTTTTCCTATGTTATGATTACTTTTTAGTATAGAATAGGCTGAAATTGCATAGACTATAGATATCATTATCATCCGTTAAAAAAAATTTTAACGTAGCATTTCATTTGGCTGAGATATTCAATGAAATGTAAAAATTGTTACAACCCTCCTCGGTCTCCCTACCTCAATGCTTACAGCATACCTGCCTACTTTGCGAAATATCTAAAGATAGAACGTGTAGTAAGTAGGTTATGCAGGATATTATTAAAGTTTAAAGTAAAGTTATGCTGTATTGGCAATGCGAGAAGAATGTCAGGATTTTCCTGTTTTTTAACGTTTATCCTGTTGCGGTAAATGTAGTTTAGTGATGTTTATGTAAGTAGGTAGCTACATTGAAGCAACGGAATTTCTTGGATTGGAATGTTAAGTGTAGGGTTCGGATTTATTATCTACATATAATTAGGATCTAAACAACGAAAATATTGAAAAAAAAATGGAGTAAAAAAACAGCTCAATGATTGGAAATATGGACTTATGTGATTACAATCTAAAAATATTGTCTACAACCCAAAATATGATGAAAAAAACGAGGAAAATAAAAACGGGTATTTTCCAGCTCAAAACATCATAATTTATGTAGAAAACCAAATAATGAATTGTAATTATTGAAATAAAAAATATGTATTTACATATTTATCTGAGCCCTATACATATGCGAATCGTATTTATTTTGACTTGACTTATTTAGACTTGAACCTTACATCCACTGTTTTGCCATGTGCCTCAAAATCTTTATTGAATACGTAGATGGCTACACGTCAAGGGATTTTCGTATCAGGCAGGCAGGATAGGATATAATGGGTGATTTTTTAAGAGCTTGAGAACTTTTATAAAAAAAAAAAAACGCATAAAATTTGCAAAATCTCATCGGTTCTTTATTTGAAACGTTAGATTGGTCCATGACATTTACTTTTTGAAGATAATTTCATTTAAATGTTGACCGCGGCTGCTTCTTAGGTGGTCCATTCGGAAAGTCCAATTTTTGGCAACTTTTTCGAGCATTTCGGCCGGAATAGCCCGAATTTCTTCGGAAATGTTGTCTTCCAAAGCTGGAATAGTTGCTGGCTTATTTCTGTAGACTTTAGACTTGACGTAGCCCCACAAAAAATAGTCTAAAGGCGTCAAATCGCATGATCTTGGTGGCCAACTTACCGGTCCATTTCTTGAGATGAATTGTTCCATTTCTTGAGATGAATTGTTCTCCGAAGTTTTCCCTCAAAATGGCCATAGAATCGCGAGCTGTGTGGCATGTAGCGCCATCTTGTTGAAACCACATGTCAACAAAGTTCAGTTCTTCCATTTTTGGCAACAAAAAGTTTGTTAGCATCGAACGATAGCGATCGCCATTCACCAGGTGCCAAAAATTGGACTTTCCGAATGGACCACCTAAGACACAGCCGCGGTCAACATTTAAATGAAATTATCTTCAAAAAGTAAATGTCATGGACCAATCTAACGTTTCAAATAAAGAACCGATGAGATTTTGCAAATTTTATGCGTTTTTTTTTTTATAAAAGTTCTCAAGCTCTTAAAAAATCACCCGTTACTTTGGTAGAGCTCATTATTGTTCATAGTGGAAAATTGCTAGATTATGTTTACCCGGCACTGGTTAGAGCTCCAGCCCCTCTACCCGTGACGCTACTTTTTCAATAATGGCGCAATTTACAAAAGTCAATATTAATTTCACGAATTAAGACACATTTTATATTTTTACTAGCAGATCCCGCCTGCTTCGCCGACGTAAAAAAAGGATGGGCAACACATATATTGCATAATTTCTCCCGTTTTTTACACATTTACCACTATATCTTTGCTCCTATTGGTCGTAGCGTGATGTTATATAGCCTATAGCCTTCCTCGATAACTGGACTATCCAACACAAAAAGAATTATTCAATTCGAACCAGTAGTTTCGGAGATTAGCGCGTTCAAACAAACAAACAAACAAACAAACAAACAAACTCTTCAGCTTTATAATTATAATAATATAATATTAGTATAGATTGTACAAAATAGCCTTACCTTTGAATAAAAATTACAAAGTATATTAAATCAAAGCATGACTATGCGAAATCAAAGACCAATTAAAAAACTTGGTCAATATGAACGCAACAGCGTCAAGGGTCAGTAATCCCAGATAAAAAAGTTGCTTAAACTTCCAAAAATACAGATAGACGATCTCGTCCACTTATATGAGTCATAGGAAAATAAGTTGTTACAGTACCTAGTTATTTGTATTTTTTAAGTAATTAGTAGAGTCGCTCGATAGTGCAAACTCTTCCAAATGAGCTAATTACTCTTTACATCTGGGTAATAATAATTCTGCTCGGCCATATGTCCATGGAATGGAAGCCCACGGTCCCACGGATATGGACCGCGCGGGTGGGTGGGCCACGCCTCACCCAGAGCTCGTGCGTGGATCACTATTATTACTTTACAGCGTGTTCCAAAAAGGTCCTGTCAAACTGAAGGGGGTTGTCGAACTCGTCAACACAAGCAACTTTTACTATGGGGCCAATATCGAAAACTCGAAAAGAAAAACAGCCTTTCCATACCAAAATTCGATAAGTTGGTACCTACTGCACCAAATGTATGGAGCAGCGCTGAACCCACGGATATGGACCCGCGCGAGTGGGCGGGCCATGGCTGGCCCAGCGCTCATGCATCACTCTATATGGAATGGGGCAGGGGTTCCTAAACTTTAAAGACAACGGAACACCCACCAAAATGAAATGCCCTTTATTTTATGGAACCCCGTATCTAATTGTTACAAATTAAAGATACTGTGTAACACACATTTTTCGCGGTTTCAAATTAATATTGAACGTAACTGTAGTATTTATTAACAAATAAATAATTTTGCGGAACCCTGGTGACTTTATACGGAACCCACTTTAGGAATCGCTGCTCTATATGGAATGGAGGCGCTCCATCCGAGGGACCGTGGGCGGCTCTGCGAATCCGTCGCTCGAGGGCACCGTAAACACGGGAAAAATACCCTGTATAGTCGACAATAATAATTTACGTTTATTTCAGATATTCATCCATATTTTACAATAAAATTACAATTACGATGATAAAATTGAGTACATTAAATTACAATGAAATATAATTATTAAAATTAAATTAAATTAAAATAAAATTATATTTTTTTTTACAATATTTATAAACATAGACAAACAATTACACACAACACACAAAAATTAATTAATTTATTTGGCTGCCCATTTGGACGGATAGATCCAGCTTTCTATTTGAGTTCCAAAGTCGCCCGTAAGGTAAAATAATAAGGAACACGCGTGCACAGGTAGATGGCAGCTGTTCCCAAGTAAAATTAATTAGACTGGATAATTTGGCTGAAACCATTTATTTGCCACTTCCTACGGAAAGATCTAAGTTTAGATACCTAAGAGCTCTCAGCTACTTTAGAAGAAGTTACCCAAGTAACATTTTAGGTTTTAGAAAGGTTGTGAACAGGTTCTAGAACCTTTGTATGGAAATCTGCTCGTAAGTCTTATAACTCTCAATAAAGTTATATTAACCTTGTAATTACCTTCTGAGTGCCAAAAGGGCCCCGGTTTTAGAACCTTTCTGAGAGCTACAGCACAACCTATAGCTCAAATCCAGAACCTTTCCAATACTTGCATAGAACCTAAATATAACCTTCACAACCTTAATTTAACGTTACTATAACCTTGCAAGACAACTTATAAGTTCTAAATAAGTCTTGGATGTAACTCTATGACAACTTAAAACCTTTTTGATGGATATGAATAAATACCTTTCCAGGACTTTCAAGTTTTAAATAGCTTCTGTTTAAGATTTTTTACACAGATTCAAATACTTATTTACAATGGCGTCATTCCTTTGTCGTTAGGCCAACTTTCAAAATGGCTAGATAAACAATATTCATAAAAATAATATGTAGCTTGGTTAAGTCAGGAAATAATGAAAATATAGTGCGGTTGGCACTTTATCGTGAAACTTTACGATAATAGTGCTGAATACAACACGGGCCTTTCGTAAATTAAACTTTTCGAAGATTTTTTAATGAAATAAAAATTAAATATTTGGTGGTTGGTGGTAAGTCACATCAGAAATCGATCTACTATTCATATAAAAAATATATATTATAAATCGTGTAGCACATGGTATTTGATCACCCTTTATTTAATTAAAATATTGGATTTCTTTAGCTTTTTTTTTCATTTTATAATATTAAATATGGCTGCCGTTAGGAAATTACTTGAAAGCATTATTTTTTACCTTTTCAGAACTGTAACAGCTAAGAGCGCTTAATTTTTTCCAAAATAAGAGCTGAAGGTAATCTCGCGGAGCTACCCCAAACAACAAGGCTGTTTTCAACGCTTCAAGGTTATTACCAGGAGTTGTCCAAGACTTGCCAGTCGCGAAAATCACCACTGAGCTAAATTTGTTGCTTTTAAGTTTTGGTTGTAAGGAGGACATGCGATTGACCTACGTTCAACAAACAGCTACAGGCTGCTCTAAGAGTGCAAACATGGAAGTGTGCAAATAGTGACTATTCATAAATTATAATAAAACGTTAATAACTGGCCAAGTGCGACTTGGACTCGTGCACTGAGGGTTCCGTATCGTAACAAAAATTACAAAAAAAAACTAGCCATAAAAACCCTCGGTGCGTGAGTGCCACTTGGCCGTTTTTAAAACTATTTGTTGTTATACTATAAAGTAAGCTCTATAATAATACAAAGTTTGATGCTAATAATATTATTATGTATTAGCGTTTTTGCAAAAGTATAAAAACACGTTTGTGGTATATGGACCTCCCTTATTTGTCATTATTATTTGTTATTGTGTCCTCCATTATTACACAAATACATTCTGTGAAAGTTTGTATTTGTATTTTGGTTTAGTGTGAAAAATGTTTTGATACTACCTAAATAGGTAAAAAACCTTTATAAAAACATCTATTTCATATAAAAGAAAAACATATTAATCCAATATGTACATAATATCTTGAATACCTAGCTTTCTATTAGTCTCGCTAAAAGAAAATAAAAAATGGCTTCACCTATATAAAGGAACAGCTGAAAATGACAAAAAATAAATAGCGGAATCGAACTGATACGAAGTTCATATAGTAAACTACAGGGTGCACTCTGTCAATAGCGGAACTTTAAGTAGGCTGTCTACTGATCAATACAAACAACTTGTAAGAGGTGGCGGCAAAAATGGAGCGAAAAAAAAATCTGCTGTTTCATACATTTGGCGCAGTACTGCATTGACCTTTTGTATGGAACAGCTGACATTTTTGTCACTCGATTTTTTTCGCCACCTAGTGCAAGTTGTTTGTATTGATCAGTAGATAGCCTACTTAAAGTTCCGCTATCGACTTAAAGTGCACCCTGTAGTAAATAATAAAAAGAATAAACACTTACAGTTGCATTAATCATTCATAACAATTTTTTACGCACTTAACACTCAGAATTTCCACTTTTTTTTGTATCACCCTGTGTTGGTTCATTTTTTAAGACGCGTAAGCTTACAGATCACAATGTATGCTTTGAAGTCGCGGAGACAACTGTCGAGTTTTGTGGATGCCTCTTAAGCTTTAAAATATTTCTGTAAGACTTGAATAATGCCTTCAGCTCAAAACAAGAGCTTACTGGTTTTGTTTTTTACCACACAGTCCTAGTTTGTTTGCCTAGACAACTCTGATCTAACCTATAAGTTGTAGATAGGTTTTCGAAACTACTTATAAGCAATTTCAACATTTCAAAACCTTAAGGTAATATCAAGGTTAAAAATTAAACCTTTAGATCTCACATAAGTTAAATGATAGCCTTTCCAGAACCTTATCAGTAGCTTACGACAACTATAAGATCCTGGGGCTGTAAGCTCTTGAAATACAAGTCAGCATAACGTTAACGTTAACTCTTGTCAACAACTTCAATTTTGTAACAATAAACTATTAGTTTTAGGACTTAGTAATCATTCTCAAATACTAAATATAACCAACTAGCAAATCATTAACCTTTCTACAACCCCTCTAAAACCTAGAGGCAATTTTTACAACCTAGGCCCAAATGAAATGTTACTTGGGTAGGTATCAGTTTTTGATTAAATTACTCACTTACTGCGATACGCTGCCATGGGGTAGACTTAGCTATCACAGACTGTACCTACACTTTTTTTTCCCTACACTTGTATAAAGACTTCACTGATGATAATTGGGCTACGACAGGTCGAATAGTACTTAAGAACTTAAAAAACTCCAGTTTCAGGATCCAAGTATGTACCTACCATCGACACATTCAGTCCCAACTTTGAGGCTCATAAACTCGGCCCAATCAATCCCTTGCAACTTTATAGAGGGCGGTGGTGGCGCCACCATCTGCCCGGTAGAATGCCCGGCGTGGGCGCGCGTGAGTCACAGGCACTCCTACGGCATCCTGCCTGACGCCGCCGCGGCGCGCTAGGGACTCCATGGCTACCCCGCGCCCATAGGATAGGTTTACACTGTGACAGGTCGAGATGGTACTGTTTTCATTCACCTGCAGAGTTCAAGGGATCAAGTCGGTGCCATCGACATTCAGCCCTACTTCGAGGCCCATAAACTCTATCTAATGAAGAGACCTATATCTAGGTAACTAACCCATTCAGACGCGCCCTTTTGAGCAACTATATTTATGAGAATTCAGTAAATGATCTTTCTATTAATCCCATGCAACTTTATTGCGGCGTTATTTTAATACTGTGAGCGGTGGCGCCACCATCTGCCCGGTAGAATGCCCGGCGTGGGCGCGTGGAGTCACACACAGGCACTCCTACAGCATCATGGCAAGCTTTTCACGACTCTGATCCTGATGTAGAACTAAGTGTATGACTAGATGGAAAAAGGAGAAAGAACCTCTATCTATAGCATCGAAATGTAACTAACCCTAAAGTTTACCACGTCTTCAATCCTGACTTACCTTCCTCGGACTAACTTAGGTATCTTGGCTCCTCAGTCCTCAATAGAGACTCTCCTTACCTAGTGTTCATTTGATTGTGTGTTAGGTTGAAGTGATCAAATCCGCTCTACACTCAACATCCGCATTCTGTACGATGCACGGATACAATACAAGTGTGGATTCGCAGAGCTTAGGGTTAGAGTACGTAGAGGTATTTAGAGCACCTACCTACTACTTCCTCTTTCTTCCACATTAGAATTCACTAATACTCCGAGTATTGGTGAATTCGAGAGTTAGACAGGTGGGGTTCGTAGTGAGGCAAACCAATAATTATAATCCTTCAATTTCCACATAGCTTATGGCCACTCTACAACCGGCCCACTTGCATAGCTTCGCCTTTCCATACCGGCCGCGCACCACGTTCGCGTCGGCAATACTTTATGGTGCAGGAAATCGGATTTGTCTGAATTAACATTTGTCCCGTCTGCCCTTTGGACCCTGGGGCCTATTCAGAGCTCTTTGTGGCGAGACCCGGGAGTATTAAGCTAGTGTTGTGGGTAGGTGGACACCTACCTAAACCTAAATCAGTGGATAGGTGCCATAGATTTTCTAACCAGGCTTTGTTTGTGGACCCGAACTACCTACGTTATTTTTAAAGATTTGTCAGACTCAGATCCTAGCGGATATTCGCTTAGCATTCACTCTCTGTCCATGCTTCAGTCTTCAGACCTTATAGGTACTTAAATCAGTCCTTCCTTGCTTACTTAACTAATTAATTACTTCAAACCAGGTGACCACCGGTACTAAAGTTAGTATAAAAACGAAGAATGACTCTACATTCTTCTTCGTAGTTCGTATTGGTTGGCAATCAACTTAGAACGAAACAAGGAGCTCTATCCTGGCGTTTCCACCACGAGCTATGTTTGAGTAATTCCAGGGCGTCCTTCTGATCCTCTTCCGTACCATTCAATCTGCATTAGGCACATTACAAAGAGGTTTTCTAACACAGTCATTTGCACATCAATAAGTCGCGTCCCTCTTGATTACAGATGCCCAGTTTCCTAACAGCAATTCAACACAATCTCACTCGGTAGATCCCCGCGTAATGCCCTCGCATTGCGGAATACTGACATTATTACTTCAGCATATTGATGCCGACGTAAGTAATGGATGTTTACTTAGATTTGTGTACGCCCCACACTGATGACTTTCTTTGAGCTATGTGTTCCTTTTCTAAGTAAGCTAGTTTTCAATTTACGTGTAATGCTGCGCTTTAGAGCCTAGGGTTGGCATTGGCATCAGGCCACTAAGTATGCAAGTTACAAAGTTTGCGCAGTCTACGTTCGTGGTCCTCACTCATGTAGAGTTTTTTGGATTGACTCTCCATAATGTCTTGTGACAAAAGACGATTACTGATCGAGATGTCCTGAAATCCGTATTTTTCCGATATTTCAGGATTAGCCCGTTATACAAGTTATTCTTGCCTTGGTGATTTAGTTCTTATTTATTTACACGATCTCAACACCTACACAAAGGGTGCTTAGAGTGCCAAAGACCGAAAGGAGAAGAAAATAGTTTACAGGTAGAAAGATTGGGTGTTCAGTCCTTCAGTCGACTTCCTTTCATTAGACACATTTGGCCACGAAAACTTTCCGTGAATTTGATATTCTCGCATTCAACAAGCCATAATGGCACAGCGCAGGAGGCGTTATGCATTCCGCGATATCAGCGCCGGTCGCTCCGGTGACACAGCGGGTCACATGATAACCCTGCGGTATCGGGTGGCCACATTCCTCTGTACCTACCACTAGCACTAACCTCGATGAAACGCGAGCGTCGAGCAACTGGCACATTGTCGCTCAATAAAGGAGACGTAGAGGAACAACATACGTTTTGGAAATTTGGACTCGCACTAAAAGGCAGTTGTAAAGCCGACGAAAGCGGTTGTAGAGCTTGCGGAAGAGCGTCTAGGAAATTACTTTCGAATTTTAGCCGCTGGATATCGGTTTATAGGCAAGTAAACAGCGCGAACTATGCCTTTAAAATCTACCGGTATATTGATCAGTTTCTTAGTGTTATCTTGGAGTTAGCAAGATTTTCGCTATGAAACCAGTGTATCGCGTAGGTATTATTAGTTCCCGATTGCTCCGCGTCGCCACTTTCTATGCCAAGAAATCTAACCCCAGAACAGATAGATCCTAGAGAAATTATTTTTATTCTTACAATGCACACGATGGTTGGTACAGTCCCGGCAGTGATTCAGTATAAAGCTGAGGCTGGCCTTCCACGTCTTACTGTTTTGTGACACCGTGATATCCTTGATACGTCTTGACAGGGATCAGTGTTCACTACACACGCTGTTTGAGCCCGTTTATCGATGTTGTTTTAGGTACAGTCGATGAAGCCGAAAAATGGCGTGTTGATGTTTTTTTAAACTTATCAACAGTTGGGTCGCCTCTTCCGGCAGCCAGAAGAGACTTAAAATACTGGCACTTCAGACTTGGGACAATTCTGCACCATGCCGCGCAATACAATGTTCTCCATCACTTTGTTGGTTCCAAATGTAAGCTACCACAGCAAATGAAGGACTTTATTTCCTTGAAATGGCGCTTACCTACAAAATTTTGATTTTGAATTATTATGTTACTCCTTCCAAACAATTCAATGACCTTCCTATTACCTCTTGTTTACATGTCGAATGGCAATACTATGCAAATAAGTACTACCTACCATAATGTGCTAAAATGTTGAAAACATCGTTAAATTGTTATAATGCTGCACACATGTGCTAAAACGTGCATGTGACATCAGCGTTGGTTAAACATATCGAATGAGACATGCATGCCGGTCACCCGAGCGTTGATTCATGTGTGGGACAATCCACCCCTGATCGAGTTTGGCCTTGTAGGTACAGTCAGCTGCACGCTGGGACGACCCTTTTTGTTCGATTGAGGCACTTATGCCGCGCGCAATAAGAGCTATCATGAGCTACCCTACGGCGTCACTGAGCGTACCTACCGTACCTGTGAGAATAACAATTGCATTGAACATCAAACAAAAAGTGTATTGTTCAACTGGTACACAAGACACAAGACAGCACGTCAGGGTGTACACTTTTGTTTTAAAGTCGCCCGTAACGTAAAAGAGTATAGTGCTATCGTGTAAGGGTCGACGTGCTGTCGTGTGTACCTATTCGTAAAGTTTTCGTGTGACGATCGAACGAATTGCATCAGCTAATGGGCGGTTTGTTTCAGTCATTTGCTCAGCTGATTTATGTGTTTAGCGAGTCGACTTGAAAGTTGTCTCTAGGTAGAGAAAAGGGAGAATGAGCCAATGTTTAATTAGGTACATATTTTCAAAGACATTGCGAAAGTGCTAAAAAAATATATCAACATACTTTCTCTACTTTTAGTACCTAATTAGATTTTAGTAATGGTTTCAGAAAAATATGAGACAAATATCGTTATGAGAACAGTGAGTGAAGTTCGCTGGAATTGAGATTCAAACCTGCGACCTCTGACGTAATTTGCCTCGCTTCCAAAATGGTCTCCCGGGCTACCTACTAGGTACGGTCGGCCACAGTGGAGGATACCCCATAGTAGCTCTTAGCGCGCGCGGCATAAGGACGCCAATCGAACAAAAAGGGGTATCCTAGCGTGTGGCGGACTGTAGATTATTTAACGTCATCGGCGTCCACGTGGTTTCAGTGCACAGACCTTTCAGTGATTTACTAACAGACCATAGAATGTTATCGTAGTTGGCTAATTCCCGTTTATAGAAAGTTGTTTAGATTTAACGTAAGTACCAATTAGCCAATGTTTGCTCTGAAGCAGACAGTGCGGCAGTGTTTTGCCAGCAGTGGGGCAATCGGCGCGCAAACTCTTCCGCAACCAGGCGCTTGCGCAACCATCGCGGAACCACAATGCACTCGCTCGTTGCTTTCACTGCAAACAGTGGAGTGGAGCCGACCCGGCTTTAATTCAAAGGCCCGTTTAACTGCTTCGAACTGATCGTATCGTTAAGCCAAATGCCAAATAAGTACATAAACGGTTGTGTTTAAAACAGGCCATTTTTATAAAGGGCGAAAAATATAGGAACGGACCGCACGTCTGGCGTGATACTCGTATAGCACGATATATCTAGTGCTGTTGATCACTCCGTTGATCTACCTAGATCGGGATAAACGGTGTATCAAGCTGTCGAGCGGTGTATCCTGCGATATACATCATAATGTAGAGCTCGTTATGGTCATTCTTGCTAGATATGCCGATCTTAGCAAAACAGTTTGTGGTTGAGTGAGTAATATCCTTCTTAAGCTCCTGTGATACTTTCCAGTAGGCGTCAGTAGGCAGCTTACAACATTGTGCGCTTCAGATTTCGTCAATCGTCTGAAAAGGGAAACCCAGCGTTGCCCCATCTCGAGTGTCTCAAGAGATAGAGCTCGTCTTTCGCCGACGACGTGCCTTATCGGTGGCGTGTTGGGTAGTCGCCGTGTTCCCAGTAGCTACGTGTGGCCATGTATGGGCCGCGTCATTCTCAGCACACACCAAGTTGGGAGAACTGTGGCGCCGCCGCGGCCGCGTCACGCAATAGTCATGCGAATGTTTACTAAATATCTTCGGCTAGGTATGCGATTACACTATTAAGCATCCTCTTCCTTCCATATTAGAAGTTCCAGTTTCAGATGTTATTTTTATTTGCTCACCCGTAACTTGCAATTTTGTAATTTTCTTCTTGCTATAATACCCACGTACGTCGTACGAACCCTATCTCTGTTAGATAATAAAATGAGATACTGATGAAGGTTAATTCTCATTTCTACATTCGCTTCCCCAAATTGGCACCACCCAACAAAATTGGCGGGTGATTAGGGTAAACAACCGTGAGTTGACCTATGCGTCTAATGCACTCAAAAGCACACGGACCTTTTGAAGGCGTTTATTTTTATAGATGTGAACGGAACGACCTTCTGGTGGCATTCACGCCGGCACGGGGGCGCCTTGAGAGACGGAAATGACTCGAGCGAACTGGACTGGTCTGTGTTCAGATGACGCGACGCGAACGGCCGGTCACACGGTGCCTCGTTACGGACACGTGAACAGATGATTGTTGCATGTGGACACATAGGTCCTTTGTGCCTTGATTGCAGCGGCTTCGTGCCGAAAAACATCGGCTGCTCTGATCCTCTACTGTGCAGTTAGTAGAGTCTTGGGCAGACAGACAGACAACATCCAACTCGATCAAGGTAGCGCGTCTGGGAGTGGGAAGCAAGTTTAGATAATGTAGAAGCTTTTGACCCGAGACAAGAAAGTTGGTCCGTGTAAACTACACCCACTTGATAAATAGGCAACTAGGTACACACGACAGCACGTCAGACTGTACATTTCTGTTGTAAAGTCGCCCGTAACGTAACCAAATAGAGTGCTAGCGTGTAAAGGTCGACGTGCTGTCGTGTGTACATGATGTAGTGTAGAAACAGAAATCAGTTCTTAGATTTTGGCACATCTTCCCTTCATACAACATTCATAAGTGTTTGCATATGCGCAGCGGCGTATAGCATGGGTGCATACCTATCTACTGCAATGCAGGCTTTGGACTCGTGTAATGTGTCAAGAACCCTGATAATGTGACAGTGTGGTTTATAGGTCCGAGATGACGGGTCATGCTGTGAGGAATTAATCGCGGAGAATAAATCAGACCCGACCTTTAAGCTAAACCACAAGTTTTAAATGGTGAGGTGTTTTGAAATCAAGCTACCAATAAATAAAAGATTTTGGATGAACTGCAAAATTAGAGTTATTTTCCTAGGCCAGGGGTCGGCAACCTGCGGCCCTTTCGATGAAAGTTGCGGCTCTTCAATAAATTCCATCTTCAAAAAAATTACTTAACTGGGAAATCTCGAACTGAGAAAGGGCTTATTCACACTTCTTTATTATACTTAATTAAATTTAAGGTTAATTGGTGAATTTCTGGGCGCATTTGTGTTGTTTACAATGTGAATTTCTATCAAGGAAGCTAAGGGTGATATCGGTGTTTTTTTTTATATTTTAAATCTACAAACAAATTCGAAAATATGTAAACGATTTTTGTGGCCCCTTAAAAAGTAATAATTTTTTAAAATTTACATTTAGGCTCTTCGTTTCAAAAGGTTGCCGACCGAGGTCCTAGGCCATACCGGTTACCTACTCCCGTGTTGTTTGTTTGCCGTTGAACGTTCCATTCCAGTCAGCTAATTAACATCTCGGTCCGTTTACACAAAGCTCCTATTCTCCCGTGGCGGGGATGAATGGCTGCAGCAGGAAGTGTGAATGGGGCCCGTCGGGGCCGCGACCGAACGTCCCACATCAATGGCGGCTGCCCTCCGAAGCCCTGATTCGGTATGACCGATTTTTTTAATCACTGCCTACCTTACTAAATTACTTGGTGCGAAAAACATACTAGCGGTGGTGGTGCTGGTAGCTAGTAACTAACAAACACATAGCGGTCAAACACCCTTCTTTTTTTCCCGCCATCGATGTCAGCGCGAGCGAAGGTGCGGGAGAAAGCTAGTAATTTATAGCCTATGATATGTTATTCTGGTGTGTAAGCTATCTCTATACAACATTTTATACAAATCCGTTCAGTAGCTAAATGGTTGAAGTGACAACTCGGATAAAAAAATCACCTTTAAGATAGGTAGATAAGTAACGCAGTTGTGTTTACCACAGCGACACGATACATACTGTTATGTGTCTGTCACAGACACATAACGCATAGGTCGGTCGCACGTAGTATAGTGACGTGCGCTAAGTGTAGCAAATTTCTGTCATTTGGCCATGCAACAATGTTGTGTGAACGTTATGACTGTCACTAAAACCTAAAAATATAAATTATACCTTATTTATTCTCAGCCCGTCATCGCCAATTGAGCGGCAGCCTCGTGCGCGAGTAATTACCAACTTACCTCGTCGCCAAGCTAAGTGATCTCTCACGTGATCGCCTCGTGATCAGCCCTGCCTGCTTTGGATGCGGATTTGTACAAGATGCATCGATATGCTAACCTGTTGTAACCTACCCTTACCTAAGTAGGGTGTTAAAAATAATAGAAAAAATTAAAAAACCTTCACTGGTGAAAGGGCTACTGCACTGATTCCGAGTGATCTGCTGCTGTCCGTTGCGGAGTTCCGTTCTCCATCTCCGAAGTTCTTCATCAGCACTTCACCATTTTTTTATGGGACCATACGGGAAGTATAGGGTATACTTCTCGTATGGTCCCGTTCCCGTACCTATTCAAACAAAAAAATAATCATCAAAATTGGTCCACCTAAAAAAAAAGTTATGAGGTAACAAACATTTAAAAAAAAACATACGGGCAAACCAGTACCTCCTCCCTTTTTGAAGTCGGTTAAAAAAAGATACACTATACTAAGACTAAACCTTACGTCAAGACTAGCTTTCCCCCACGCAAATAAACCGGTTTAGAGAATTTGCAACGGTGCGAATTTTTTTACAGAATAAGCAAAAAAAATAGGTAGATTGAAAATGGAGTAGTGACTTGTGTTTTAAATACTTAAATATTGCAGCTGCAGTCTGCCCTACTCTGAATAAAATCGTCTTACCTCGTCATCACCTTAATAAGAACTTTGGGAGCTAAGACGGAAAGGCTAGTCATTTACGAGTTAAAGAGTATTGCTTAAAGCGTTAAATACACCTACCTACAGTATGCAGTCGTCTCCGGGGCTATCGCTGATTGTTAAGAGGCTTGTGAACCGCGTGCTCTACCGCGCTCACACCTAAAAGGAGAAAAGGGCCGAAGAAAATGTAAAATACAAGTGTTAAATCCGTTAAAAATTGTGCTTAAATTATGAATACTTAGTGCAAACCTAAGAAAAAATATTTCTGTATAATTTTCCTTGTTTTTATTCATAGTGGATAATTTTCATAGGAAAACGAACGGAAATATATTAGAAATCTGCAGAATCGATTGACACTAAAATCCATACTAACCCTAAATATCCGATTCGTAGAAAAACGTTTTCTCCATCTGTATGGGCGTGAGCGCGGCAGAGCGCGCGGTTCCGAATCCTCTTAAAGCTTAAACACACCTACAGTACAGTATTCTACAGGGGCCTTAGCCTGTAATGCAATGGCGTGTCGATGGCGTCCCAGCAGAAGGACAAAACCGGGGTTTCCTCGTTTTTCTCCTACAACCAGAGAACTAATCCTCCAGAATTAGAATCAGAATATTCTTTGCTGTACTACAAAAATATTAAAAAGACCAACAGCATTAATAAATCGTTATTGAAGCTGTCAACTGGGAGCCCATTTTAGCACCATTGCGTTACAGGCTAAGGCCCCAGTATCCAGTCATCTCCCGAGCTATCACTGTTTGTTAAACCAGCGGGTGGGCGGTAATCCGCTGCCCGCAGGTGTGGTCCGAGTCAACAGAACGCAGGAATGCCGAGTGTCAACAGAAGCCTGGTTTATTTTATCACTTCGCTTGTTTCGGGCTCAATTCACCTCGTACCACTTAGCGCGATCTCATTGTAGAGCTTTCTGGTATCACATAATGGATAACCAAAGATGGACAAAAAAATCACGCTGTAGAAGAAGCTCAAGACATAACTGTGGCAAAATCTGGACGAGGCGTTTTTTACCCAAAGTTTTTTTAAACAAAAAGCTTTAGTTTACTTTTTAATACGATTTTTATGAATAACTTTGAGAAGCAATACAGAGCTTTTTTTTTCAATATTATTACCATGAATATAATTTGTGATCCGGTAGAAAGAGGTGCGTGTAACGTGCCTAGAAGTGGCTAATAATTGCAGGTATTTCAAGGGTGTTTACAGCAAAACTGCATAAACAGTTCCAGTGGTTGAGGTAAACAGCTATCGGTGTAACTTTGTGAGTACAAGCTATCAGTCCGTTGTTTGCATAAATTACGTACAGAGGTCGATGCTATTTAGGTCGTGACGAGTGACATGCATGCGTTGTTGCGTTGACAATAAAATGGCGTTTCCCGGGGCTAGGGTTGTTCCTCTCGGCTGGCTACGATGATGGCCTCAGAATGGCAAGAGAGGCACACTCAGTGGCGTAGCTAGGTTGGGGCCCTGGGGCAAAAACAAACTGGGGCCCCAACTAATTTGTTTAGGTTTTATCAAGTCAAAATACATACGGGGTAACCACCACCACCAAAACCACCAAATAAGACTTTTTTTAGATTCCTCGCTTTTAGGGCTGTCAAACCTGGAAGAATATTTAGCTAGTTGAATACGGTATGGTGTCAGGGTCGGATGCGGCCCCCTGAACTTGGGGGCCCTGGGACATTGTGCCGCTTTGTCTCTATGTAGCTACGCCACTGGTCACACTTAAGTAAGGTGTGTCTTGTAATACGAACAAAGAAGCCTCTACAAAAACCTCCGTGAGACAGGATGCGGATCGGTTTCACTTACGGAATACGATGACAAGGCAAGTCGACAGCCCTATTTGGGAATGGCCGGCTCTCTATCACGTTGACGACGCATTTCCGTCGGCACTAGAGCGTTTCCGGTGCGCGTACGCAGCAACGCAGCATAAACTATAAACAAAGGGTCAAAGGAGCTTCCGTTCCGCGCTCGTGAGTGCGGTAGAAGTTTCTACACCCACGTACGGGCAATGTTCTGCTTTACACCCGTTACTTGTATCGTTCTGGGTTCAGTCGCTATACCATTGGTTTCCACAGTCGGTTTTCTAGAATGCCTAGGTACCTACTGGAAAGTCTTCTGGAATACTAGGTAGGTACTGGAAACCCTACTAGTTTTTTTTTTAGAGGCAATCGAAAACTTATGGTAGAGCTTCTGTTCTAAATCGTAAATGTTTACGAGATAAAGTCGCTTTACGGTTAGCCAGCAAAACTAGTTAGGTAACATGCTATCAATCAGCTAGTTAATTTGTTACATTGGTTAAAGTTTAACGCTTGCAACCATTATTCTCAAAATGTAGAGTTAGACAAATCGCAGCGCAAGTATTTAGGCGATCGCGGATTTCGTTGTTTGCCTCTAAACGATACATTCGTGCATCTCAGCTCTACCGACATTGCATTGCATCACGCGATTATAGAACCTAAATATAATTAAGCCGAGGTCTTCCGCGGCCGTTGAACCCCTGCCTCAGCGCCAAACAAAGGTAGCTGAACCAAATCTTTGTGCTCCCCTGTATGATGCGCACAACGCGACTTCATTCGCGGTGCGAAAAGATTCCGACTTGAAAATAAACATGGCTGCCCTCCGCGACGGATACATTTTTGTAGACTGTCTTGCGGATTTATAAACTTTTTTTCTAATATGTCAAAGGCGTCTAATATGGTGTGTCGAAAGCAAGTCTACACTGTAGACTTCAATCGCGTTTTGCGGGAAGACATGACACTAACATGATTTCCCGTACAGAGAAGGAGTATCTCGCGAGCAAGCGTAGATAAAAGTAGCGTCGCGGCCTGGCATCTTCTCCGAAAAATGGAGCAGAGCGAGCGCTGTCTTAATTAAATACAACAATAGAGGAGGCAAAGTTCGTTAGTCGCGGCCACTTTGATAGGAGCGCCGCTTTGTTACCGCTGCCAACAAAGGTTCGGAGTTAACCTGTTTAACTGACAAAGGGATCAGCCGATAATCGCTCGCCGTCAGTGCATCAGTCAGCGGCTCAGATGAAAGCTGTCGCTGATGGCAGGATGGCGGAGGCCGTGGGATTCGTCTCGTGACAAACGAGCTGACCGCCATTGTGGCACCGCTTTTGTATTGCGTGAAACGGATCGCCGCTGTGAGAGATGAAACTCACTTTCTGGTCTCTGAAGACTAAATAATTGTTGTTAGTATGAGCCATACAACCATGAGCAGTGATACGCATTCCAGATGTTGAGATTTTTTTAAAGACACTGGCGAAATTTTAAAATATCTACGTATACTTAGAGCTAACACCACGGGAGGACGGAGGCAGGCCACGTTACTTGTATTAACTTTATATCTTCTGCTGACTACGGCATAAGCCATAATCATCACGCTAATAAAATCAAAAAGAGAGACCTCGTCATAATTTTATTGTGGTGAGGCATAAGTCCAGCCGACCAGCAGCAAGAAGACTGTAGGCTCTAGAGGTCTGATGGTGCTGACGGTGATCACAGAACAGAAGAAATGCGAATACAACACCGTGGAAGTATCGATGTGTATACTTTGACGGTTATTCAAGGCCAGGGGCCTGAGTCTGTAACGCAATGTTTATTAATGCTGTCTGTCCTTTTAATGTTTTTTCTAGTAAGTAGGTACAACAAATTATATTTTGATTCTAATTCTAGAGGATAGTTCGCTGGTTGTAGGAGAAAATCGAGGAAAACCCGGTTTTGTCCTTCTACTGGAACCTATCGGCACGACATGGCCAAACTGTAGCCAATTGCGTGGCGAATTCACTCCTGCGAGTGACGTGATCACGAGATTCGCTCACTCTCGGCTAAAGTTGGTGTAGCATGGCTGTTTAAAACGTTCACTCTATCATTGCATAGGACAGGCAACATTTGCTACAGTAGAGCTTTTTATACCAATGAATATTGCCGAGTATAATGGCAATTTATCCACATCGCATCTGTAGTAGCGTCCGGGCTTACGTAGAGTCAGCACGTAGATTCAGCACTCAGCAGCTCCTGATCTAGCATTTTTCTGAGGCGGGGCAAAAACTTGATACTAATATGGCTAAGTAAAATTTTCTTGAAGCCCTGGTCAAGGCACACTAGCGCCGCCAATAAAAAAAAAACCTTTTCTTGGATGCGTAAAAAAAACATAATCCAAGAGGATCTGAATCGTATTTTTCAATGGACCTGTGATTGGCTTCTAACCCTAAACTCAGGAAAATGTACAGTCTTACATATCGGAAACAACAACCCAGCTCTTCCATATACCATCGACTCCGTCGCATTAAAATCAGTGGAAACACAACGAGACCTTGGAGTGACAGTGGCGACTAACTTAAAGTGGGATAAGCACATATTGGAAATCACAAAGAAGGCAAATTCAATTACATATATGATAAGGAAGACATTCAGCTACATAGATAAACAATTATTCCTGAAACTATACAAAACATACATACGACCTCTACTAGAGTATGCATTCCAAATATGGTGCCCCTACTTTAAAAAAGACATAGAACTACTCGAGAGGGTACAACGTAGAGCCACGAAAATGGTAGTTGGTCTACGAGATAAATCTTACGAACAGCGGCTGGTTGAACTAGGGCTAACTACATTGGAGCAACGGAGACAAAGAGGTGACCTTATTGAAACTTATAAGATCCTCACCGGACACTATGACGTGCATTACCTTAAAAGCATCTACAAGATGAACCAGAATCACCACCTCAGAGGACACAAATTCAAACTGACCAGCTCTCTGTGTGCAAGTAACCCCCGTAAAAACTTTTTAACTAACCGCGTAGTTCGCGAATGGAACAAATTACCAGACTCCATAATCAGTGCAAATTCAGTGAACACTTTCAAAAACTCATTGGACAAATATATAAAAAATAAACAAGTGCAGTGATATACACGTATCAGCTTGAAGCTGCTAGTGTATAATAAATAATAATAATAATAATAAATCCTGTGTGGTTCCCGGGAGGTAAAGAATTGGACCAACCCATTTCTTCCCGTGGGTGTCGTAAAAGGCGACTAAGGGAATGGAGGGACCATTAAGGTTCCTCCACCGCAGGGCAGCTTGTGGCGAGCTGTTGGTATGTGGCGGTACCACGGACCCGAGTCTTCCGAGGGTCGAAAACTGGTCCTCGCATCCACGTCTTTGTACAAGAGTGGATTGGAATCCAAGAGAACCGGGACCCTCACCTCTGGCTTGCCTTTACCGGCCGTCCAGAGTGGAGCGCAAGAGCTATATGCTCGCAGGGTGGAAGTGAAAGATGCATAAGACGCGAGTTGGCACTGTGACTGTAGCTACCACACTACAGTCACTGGGTAGAAAGCGGCGCACACCTCTCGACACCCTGAGCTGTTCACAACGATGTTGCCACCTTGCTGTCCAGGGCTAGCCCATAAGCGGCGGCATATTTAGGTGGCCCATTTAGTGAGCAGCAAGTCACCGTCTGCCAATTTAATAAGTTGAGACATTTTAGTGGCAGACGACCGTTGTCTCAACTCCATAGCCCAGATACCCAGTCCATCCATACGCATCCCCATAACCCAATTCTTTGTTCCCACCCAACCCTACAATAGCCTGTGCTCTTTGCGGGAAAGCCACCAGAGTGCATTTTGTGTTGTGGTGTGCTCTGGGGGTGGACCCAATTAGTGTACCCACATTGCATCAGGTCGGCGTGACCTGTGCTTTTGACGGGAAAGTACTGCGAGTGTATTTTGGTGTATGGTACACTCGCAGGATGGACCTTGAGGATGCGCATGGTCATGTCGCACCAGGTCAATGTAGGTGGTGCACCTGATGGGAACCCTCAAGTGTATTTTTGTGTGTTTGTTGCACTCTGGGGGAACCAACAGGTGCACCACGTTACATAAGATCAAAGCTGTCAAACGGGCCTCTACGTGTTGGATACGTCCCCACGCACGCCGGCTAAAGGATCGGGACTCTGTAGTCCCGTGAATCTTTACGATAGACATACATAATAATAATAATAACTTAGGGGCCTAGACAGAACCCTCTCTAGATCCGGAGTCTGCGAGTCAGTTGACAAATAAGTCGTCCAACGATTCGCGAGGTAGAGTTCGCGAGCGAATGCCAAGTTGTATCTTGTGCTGTATCTTGACCAGGGCCCTTAGCCTGTAACACAATGGTGCCAAAATGGGCTTCCGGTTGACGGTTTTAATTACGATTTATTGATGCTGTCGGTCCAGTGTCGGTCCTTTTAATGTAATTGTAGTACAGCAAAGAATATTATGAGTCTAATCGTAGAGGAATAGTTCGCTGGTTGTAGGAGAACAACGAAAAAATCCCGGTTTTGTCCTTCTACCTAGGACGCCATTGAGACGCCATTGTGTTACGGGCTAAGGCCCCAGGGCCCTAACTCCGCCGGTGGACACGCAATGCCGGCCGCAGGAAACTTGGCAATTAATTTGTGTTCCTTTGAGTTCCTTTCGTCAGGCGCGGTTTAATTGCGTCCTGCTAAATAAGCAATTATGATATGTCTGCAGCCGGCTCGCCGCTTGCCAGCCTGTATATTACACAAATACTCGTACCTGTGTAATAGTATCCACCATGTTTATTAGATTAGTTATGCATTAGCCCCTTAGATTAGTTATGCTTTCATGAGCGTTTATTCGGAAGAACCATCATCTTTTTAGAGAAGTAATACCTACCTATGTACAATAAAATCAACTGCATATTTATTATACGTAGGTAACTCGAATTCCCATCTTATTATCGAATTTTATGTTATAACCATCGATGCGTTATTATCTATTGTTTATTTCGTGGGATTGGCCATAAAACAGCAGTAAAACGCCGAGATGTGCCTACCCATAAAGTTGTAGTTATTTACTTGTAGTTACTACAATATCTTTCAAGCAGCCACTTATTCCATCATCAAAATGAATGACACAGCGCCTGCCTGTGAGGTCATCCGTGAGTAAATGGAAATAATTTTATGCCATTTAATAAAGTGCAATTTAATTAAAACCGCTCCGGTAAATACTGCCTTATTCTATGTCAGGGAGAGCGAACTCCTACCTTGGAATAAGTCCTACCTACCTATAACTCTCGCTGATGTACTTGGCCTAGAAGCGTACATTAGAGTACCTACTATTATATACTTACAGTATCACTCAAATTTACACCCATGATTTAGTTAATCTCACTCATATTTCAGCTTTTCATGGGCTGTCCCGTTGTTGTCTTAACCACCGAGGTTCCACGACCTAGACGTGGCCAAGCTTATTTGCGAGGTTTACACCTACGTATGATTTAATTTCAACAAGCTTAGAACTCAAGATAAGAGTGTTGAGGACCAACTCACTCACTCACCTCGTGTTAGCTGCGTGTGAGAGCTTGTTCAACTCACAACATGACGTTTTGATACATAGAAACCTAGGTGGGTAGCTAGATATCTATCTAACTAGAGAGGTACCTAGATAGAGCATTGCAAGTTGCGACCAAATATGAAACCCAACTATGGTGCAATCATTCGAAAGATGTCATCTAAATGACTAGTCTCGCAGCTATCCCAGAAAGGCAAAGACTAGGTATATCGGGTTTACCGCT
Source organism: Zelleria hepariella (assembly GCA_949319315.1). Taxonomy (NCBI): domain Eukaryota; kingdom Metazoa; phylum Arthropoda; class Insecta; order Lepidoptera; family Yponomeutidae; genus Zelleria; species Zelleria hepariella. The sequence continues at coordinate 8,359,170 of OX439392.1, read as the reverse complement.
TAGATTACGAGTATTACGACGTTAGGTATATGATTCAGGCACCTTGCAAAAAAAGTACTGCGCCTCTATTATGTAAAAAAAAACACCCAACCGTCGAGCGAGCGTCAAAACATTCGAAAATAGTCCTTATTGACATGAACACTCTTTTTTACATTTCAAAACTGTTATTTTTATTTTTGATAAGACAGGGGCTGGTCTGGTCTTTTTGATAATACAGGAAATTCGTTATAAACTTAAACACAAACTGACAAAATAATTCAAACCGGCCGGCCGGGCACGCAGCTTGGATTCACTTAATTTTGAATTTGTTATAAACACAACACCTGCCCAAAAACCAAACACGAGTGGCTGCCAAGAGCGGGAAGGCACGTGGCGACCTAAATATAGCTAATCGCTTCCTGTGTAATCCAGCCCGTAAACTTAACAACTCTGTGTAACAAAGCCATTAGATTAGAGAGCTGTTTACGAGTTATAAATATAACATTAAAATGTGTTACGATTCGATGACGATCGGGATAAACAACTTCTAACTTAATAGCCTTAGCACTCATGCTTAGGAACTCCTAGTGACAAAGTCTGAGCCAATCAAGTAATTTGTTTTGTTTTGGATGATGAAGAACTATCTTAATGGACTAAATAAAATAATATTTACCCACTAACTTCTTCAACCTCTAGGGTTCACAAGCTATCGATTCTTAGGCCCGGTTCAACAAATTCCTAGAACATATTGAATTACTTAGATCAGATTTTGTGTGAAGTTATCAATCAAATAAGCTAGGGATTCTGGTTTGTGTGACAATCTGAAAATCTGTGCATCCCTTTAACGGCTAAAGAAGGTTAGTGAGTTGTTTAAGTTAGGTATGTTTATACCATTGTAGGTAGGTATCTATGTGACGGAAACAGACAGAACAGTGTTTCCTCATAAATAGGACACCCGTGGTATTTCCCATTCATTTTATGCGCATTCATTCACTGCAACTACGCGACTCTACTTAAATATCCCCTCATACATGTGATAAAGTACGGTCGGCCACAATCTCAGATACCCCATGGCAGCTCTTACCGCGCGCGGCATAAGGGCGCCAATCGAACAAAAAGAGGTCTCTGAGACTGTGGCGTATCATGATTTTTTGTTGTCCAGAACAGAACTTAACTCTAAAGGCAAGAACGGTAGGTATACAATGTGAGGCCAAGTCCCCCTTTTGCGTATCTTATCATACGACAAACAAGATTAAACTCTCATATCTAAGCACTATTGTTGATGGCGTCACGATAAATCTAAATGTAGGTACGTACTTGACTTTTTATCGCGTTTTTCCACGAGAGCACGAGTCGAATGCGTGATGTTCCAAGTTCTTAGAAATGTCCCCTTGTATAATGTGCATATAGGTAAATGTTAATTACACAGCTGGCGCCATCGCCACCAGTTCAAATATAGATCGCGATGACTGTGTGCGCAGACGCATCTCGCACATACTTCGCATGCAAGTCAAGTTTGCACTTATGCACAAAACAAACTGCAAGACGTTTATTACTCATTCAATATATTCAGGCTTTCTTTCAGACGGTTGCTGGTTGCGACATGTGTGATGCATGAGCCTGTCTAAATACCCAACGCATTTATTAGCATAAGTCTGTCGAACAACGTCTGCAAATGCGCATAAATTATAGAACGCTTCATTATATTGGCGCCCAACGTGGGTCAATACTTAAAGTGGCGACGAGTTTAAACATCAAGATGAAAACACTGTCCTGTCTGGTACCTACGTCGTCACTGGCGCCAATGATAATATTATCCGTGATATTTTTTCAGCATTTAGGTAGATACTTACCTATAGTAAGTACTTGATATGATAACAAATAGATATGTGTGGTGGTGATAAAAGGATAAATACTTACGATAATGTAAGGGCGCGTTTATACGACACGAATTGTGTCACGCGGCAACCAAATGGCAAGCGCGTGGTGTCCGCGCAGACCCGGAGCGGTCGCTGGGTGCAGAGCAAAATAAGCTCTATTTAGTTAGCAGCTACGCTTCTAGGGAATGGCGTAGGTAGACAATGCAATGCAAGCGGTCGCGCGCTGCGACCGCGCGGAGACCGTGTGAAGACCTCGTTTGTCTGGAAAATTTCGTCCTGCACGGTATGCAAGAGGTTGCGGGTTCAATTCTTGTCCCGAGCAAATTTTTCAACTTATTAGGTATACCTAAATGTTTAACGTCTCGCTTGTCTGCGCTGTAAGAACGTTTACGCACTGCATCCAGTCCAAAACCGAGACCTCGGTCGGAGAGGGCCGTAAATAATCCGAATTGGAGATATTCGATTGGCCCTTTCATACAAATACTTTGTACTAGGGTGTTTTTCCACCGCAGTCGTCATCGGGACGTCAAGAACGAGATGACGCTGACGCTGTCGCCGTAGCGATTTCGGACCATTTTCCCCCACCAGTTCGTTCTCGGTAACGTTACCGATTTGTGGTGGACAGAGATGGGCGGTGGGTATATACCCAATCTACCCATTTGGGTATTTACCGGGTACATTGGGTATATACCCGGTAAATACCCGTATGCACCCATTTGCTGGGTATATACAATTTGTGACTTAAAATTAACAACAAAGTATGCCAATCAGTTCTAAACCATGTTCCCTACGCAAAGTACGTCTTAGTAATTTTTCGTTGAACGTATATTTACAAAGTTATGCATGTTTTTGTGATTTCTTTGTATGAAAACGAATATTCATAAGGAAATTTGTCTTATATTTTTATAGAATTAACAACCGGTATGTTTAAAAAGTACTTTGTCATACTTTGTATGACTAATAAAATAGTTTTTAATATGAATTTAACAATAATTATTATTGATTAGGAACAAAGTGTCAAAAATTTATATTTATATTGAAACGGTAGAAAATACACTGATGAAGTCAGGTAATTTCGGTCTAATTAAGATGTGAAGACGGGTTAAGTGTTGCAAATAACAAAAAATTATAATCATAAAGTATAGTTTTATGTTTGTTCTCCCCGAACAAAGAATAACTAAAACTTATTAAATTCGTTTATTTTATTTTGCAAATGGCATTGTGCTCAAATTGCTATACAGTGAAATGTAAGCCGTCCAGCCCTCTCGCCTCATCTACACCGCCGCCTTGGATGGTGAACAGCGGGTAGTCGTAGTTGATGTGGAAGATCGTCTGAACCCGCCCGCTCACGCAACTCGGGTCCGACCCACAGTTACATTTTGTGTATTTAGCTCCGCACTCCGGAATCTATTTATTTGAGTTCAGTACTTTCTGGGAAGATGGAAACCTGGCACACGGATATCTGGCTCGGACTCGAGATGCTTGTTAGGCAGGTCCACAGATGTCCACCGTTACCGCTATTTCTCCATCAGCGTTCGGTCGTCCTGCAAGAGTTCATGGGCCTGCATGGCATGGCAAGATGGTTGCAATTCTCTGATGCAACCCCGGTTCGGTCAAAATCGAGGGTTGCTTTGACCAAGTGCTTGTGCTAACTTCTAACATCGAAGCAGGATTCCAAAAGAAACTCAAAACAGTGGCGGTATTCGTCGATCTCAGCTCAGCATTTGAAACTCTTTGGAACATATCTGGAAACAGGGACAGTCAGGGACTACCCTACGAGCTCGTAGTTTTTTTTTATTGCCACGCACGTATTGTCTTTATGACGCCCTCCTTTCAAACGCCAAATTCTGAACAATAGTGTTACGCAGGGCTTAGTCCTGGCGCCTACGCTTATCAACGTCTACGTCAGTTACATACCAAAAGTCACCGGACGATCATTTATATAGGCGACGACATTGCCATCACAGCACAAGCTTCGACACTGGACAAAGCGACAACACTGGTTCAGGAAGCCGTTGCAAAGTTTGAGCGCTATTTCATCGACTCCCCAGTCGATTAAACCTAACCCATGTAAAACTGTGAGCTGCTCCTTTTACCTCAACAATAGGCAAGCTAGTACGTAAAGGTGTTAAACGCAGTTTCTGCAATGAAGCACGACCCTAACCCAGGCTATCTTGGTGTAATTCTAGACAGAACTTCCACTTTTAAAGCCCCCCTCAAGAAAGTAAAGAAAATGGTATCAAACAGCTGCAACCTTATACGGAAACTACCAGCGATAACATGGGGCTGCAAAGCGGATACACTGCTCATATCAACACTAGCCCTTGTCTATAGTGCGGCCCGAGCCAGTGTAGGCCAGCCATCATACTGACCTGTTTGACGTTGAATTGAACAGCGCCATTAGGAACATATCCGGAACCGTCAGACCCACAAACACCAATTGGCTTCCCGTCATTTCCTACATATTCCCGTCACGTCGGTGAAGATAATTAATGATCAGAATGGAGTATGATAAGATCAACAATATGCCGCACCTGCCACTAGTACCTCATCTTCAGGCAACCCGCAGTGATCTTCGCCTACCATCAGAGAGATCTTTTGCCATGCCATGCACGCCCACGAACTCTTGCAGGACGACAGAACGCTGATGAAGAAATGGCGGGATCAGTGGACATCTGTGGAACTGCCTAACAAGCATCTCGAGTCCGAGCCAGATATCCGTGTGCCAGGTTTCCATCTTCCCAGAAAGCACTGGACTCAAATAAATAGATTCCGGAGTGCGGAGCTAAATACACAAGTATGTAACTGTGGGTCGGACCCGAGTTGCGTGTGCGGGTGGGTTCAGACGATGTCCCACATTAACTACGACTACCCGCTGTTCGCCATCCAAGGCGGCGGTGTCGATGAGGCTGACTCGGACGTAATGAGGTGGCTGGACGACATTTCGACATTTTACATTTCACAGTATAGCATTTTGAGCACAATGCCATTTACAAAATAAAATAAACGAATTTAATAAGTTTTACTTATTCTTTGTTCGGGAAGAACAAACATAAAACCATACTTTATGATTATATTTTTTTGTTATTTGCAACACTTAACCCGTCTTCGCATTTTAATTAGACCGAAATGACCCGACTTCATCAGTGTATTGTCTACCGTTTCAATGTAAATATCAATTTTTGACACTTGGTTCCTAATCAATAATAATTATTGTTAAATTCATATTAAAAACTATTTTAATAGTCGTACAAAGTATGACAAAGTACTTTTTAAACATACCCTTTGTTAATTCTAAATTGAATATTCGTTTTCATACAAAGAAATCACAAAAACATTGATAACTTTGTAAATATGCGTTCAACGAAAAATTACTAAGACGTACTTTGCATAGGGAACATGGTTTAGAACTGATTGGCATAGTTTGTTTTTCATTTTAATAATATTCATTATACTTGAAATCACAAATTGAATGTACCCAGCAAATGGGTGCATACGGGTATTTACCGGGTACATATCGGGTAAATACCCACAGGTGGGTATATACCCGGGTACGTGCCCATCTCTGGTGGTGGACAAACGCACCTAGGGCTACTTCGTACCGAATACCGTATGTAAATTATGTTTTGGACTCGGATCGGACCAAGTGGTAAACTCTATGGTCTCTTTTTGTGTTTTCTAAAGCACTAACCCGTGCTAGGGAACTATAAAAATATTTTTATAAGGTTAAAAAATTCGCTCGGGACAGGATTTGAACCCGCAACCTTCTTGCATTCGCGCTCTACCAATCTCTATGGTCTCTTACAAAGTAAGGCGATATTATAACTGAACAACACTTATTTATATCCGCGATACCTAGCTAGTCACGTAACTGTAAACAATGTTAATTATATAGCATTAGAATTGCCCACTTGTAACAAACTGTAAACAAATGATGAGATAACGTGGAAGAACCAGAAATTGGTAGGTAAGGTAAAACGTCTATCAAGCAAATATTACATTGAAAACTACATTATTGCGGTCTGAAAAGTACCTGAAATCTGGAAAACGAAGACTTAACTACCAACTTTTTTGGAGTATCACAAAGTACATGCAAAAAACTAGTGTTGTCCAGATTATACATCCAGATTATATATTATGTAGATAATAATATGTGCTCATCTGTTAGACTCTAGCTGACTCTGTACACCTAGGGTATTTTGTTACAGACTCATTGGTAAGTATGCACGGTGCGACTCTTAAATTATTACTAAATTCCCAGCGAGATGTATTTTCGTTTCACGATATCGGCACTTTGATCGAAGCGTGATTTATTATTGAAATAGCTCTCAGGCAGATGCACGTATGTCGATAATAATTTACAACAATCTTGAAGGTGTGGCCCGCGACCGACAACCTGTTTCTTCGGCCTGTAATCTTGACATCGGTCCTCTCTATATTCCGCCACAATAACACAAAATTAACAAGCAAAAAATAAATATACCGACTTCACTGGTGAAAAGGTACACAGATATTAGGTAAGCTATTGCACTGATTCCGAATGATTTGCTGTGTCCGTTCATCAGATCTTCACCATTTTTTAAAGGGAAGTAGGTAGGTATACCCTTTCAAACAAAAAAAAGAATGATCAAAATAGATTCACATAAAAAGTTCAGTACGGGCAGCATGGTAAGCCCGAGATAGGCCCAACTGTCAACTTGTCGGTCGGGCTCGAGTTGGCTCTACGCCAACATGGCGATGGAGACAAAAATACAACATTTTTATTAAAATGGAAATAACTACTTTTTGCTCAACATGAACCTAATCTATTGCCATCTCGAGTCACGCCTGCCATGCTCGCACAATAGACATGGCACGTCTGACACTCGAGTTCGAGAGAGTGTCAAAACGACCATGCTAAGCATACTGAGGCACAAACTTAAAAAAAAATACGGGTCGAATTGACTGACTATACAGGGCGTCCCACGGCTATGCCACATGGAGGGAAAGTACCTTGAATATTGTGGATGGAACATTTTACTGAAAGAAGACATTATTTGAATTTAAAAAACAATTTAAACTGCATTCATAGATATCTAAATAATTACATGGTTGAACCGGGAATCGAACCCGTTACATGAAAAAATAATTACCCTGTAGTTTTATCATACCGATCGAAAAGCTTCATCATAAGGATTATTTTTTGTTAAATAACATAGTGTCAGAAATAAAAGGAAGACCATGAATTTTAACATTTTTTATACCACATTCATCAATTTATCAATGAAAATCACAGTAACAAAAGAATAAAAGTATGAAAATGAAACACATTTTTGAATTATTTCTTTATAATCAGCCAGCCGCATTGCGATGGACAAAATTTTACGCGTCTTTCGGCTCAGGATACGGCTCGATTTGATGCATACTACCAGGTAAATGTTAAAATTCATGGTCTTCCTTTTATTTTTGACACTATGTTATTTAGCAAAAAAGAATCCTTATCATGAAGCCTTTCGATCGGTATGATAAAACTACAGGGTAATTATTTTTCTCATGTAACGGGTTCGATTCCCGGTTCAACCATGTAATTATTTCAATATCTATGAATGCAGTTTAAATTGTTTTTTAAATTAAAATAATGTCTTCTTTCAGTAAAGTGTTCCATCTACAATATTTAAGGTACTTTCCCTCCATGTGGCATAGCCGTGGGACGCCCTGTAGAGTCCGCGCACGATACCTAAGTCTGCGCGCGACAAGTGGCGTATTAATTTAATTTGCTATGAAAAATAATCTCCCGACCGTAATAATAATCAAAGAAGCTCTATAAACCTGCTCTCTACGAAGTTAAATATTAAACTGTATTGCACACGAAACATAGACTGTAGGTACAATAATTCGGTAAAAGTTTTGCCCACGCGCAGACTTATCGTGCGCGGACTATACCACCTAATTTTTTGAAGTCAATAAAAAAAGCAGAAAAGATCCACAGAATCCAGAAGTAAATCAATCAATGGGCAATGTATGTGTCATATGAACTGCATGATAGTTGATATCAATTACCTTGGAGCTATTCTCCCCATTAAGATTCATATTCATTGAACGTGAGTCAGATGATATCTGGAGAGCTGGTGACCAATCGACTTATTTTGTCGTACAAGGCTGGGAGCTTCCTAGCCTGGTTGTTAAGAGTCCGCTGATAACGATAATTTTTTTTTGGCCGTTCGTTCGCGGTTGAAAGTTTGTTATTTATAATCTAGAGAAAGTGTAAGTTTTTGGGTTATAAAAAACGAACTTTCAACCTAGCTCGACCAGTGGCGTACCGTGGGCAAATAGCGCCTAGGGCAAGCATCGTAATTGCGCCCCTTCATATATCTTTTTTCAGTGGCGATTCAAGACAAAAATAGGCTATAAAAAATCCCACGCCGCGCAAAATTACTCAAGGAATCAGCCTTAAACGCGCGCGTAGCGCGCCCGAGATTTCACCGATTTTACCCATTTTGTAAGCCGCGATATGGGAGCAAATTACTATCCTTGGACGAGATCTATTTTCAAAATTTTACCGATTTTACCCTTAAATTACGCGATCGAAATTAACACAGTTCGTAAATAGGACGAACGCACGCAGCACGCAAGAAAATTCAACAATTTTACTTTTATCTTCATTGTTCGTAAATGGGTCTAACGCGCGCAGAGCGCCCGAAAATTCACCGGTTTTACCTTTGAAAATCGTAATTTATGTCACCTTTGTAATAAAGACGAATACGCGCGCTCGGATATTCACCAATTTTAGCCTTTTTCGAAGGTGTGGCAAGTTTTTTTTACAACGCGCCCGAAAATATATCTATTTTACCCTGAAATATCATAAAGATTTTTTTGTATGCAATAGGATTATGTGCGGTCACGATAATTCACCGAATTTACCTTTGAATTTTATTGTTCGTATTCGTTAGTAAAACAAAAACGCGCAGAAACGGCTTTTAACATGTAAGAAGTTGCCACGTATTGTTAGCTACTTACCTCATATTTTTTCGACAATTTAGGATTCAGTTTTAGAAGAACATGTTAAGTAGGCACCTAAATTATATCTTCTCTATCGTCACTTACACTATTTACACTACCATGCATGACTCGTCTGCAAATTTTAAGTAAATTGTTGGATTATTTTGAATTTACGAGTTGCTGTTTTGCGCCCCCTTGAAATGGCGCCCAGGGCACGTGCCCTGCCTGCCCCACCCTAGTTACGCCACTGAGCTCGACCAATAATAATAATAGTGATATCGTGATCAGCGGAGTCTAAATAAGCAGCCTAGAAACTCTTTACGCCTAGAAACTTTTCAAAGCGCCCTGAATGACAAAATAAGTCGATTGGTCATCAGCTCTCCAGCTATGAGCTCTCATTGAGAACTACAACGTGACAGCTTCGACTCGACTCGCCAGCTATTTGATGCAAATTGCAGACTGGCGATGGGAACAATCAGTCCTTAAGACAAGGTCATAAGGGCGATTTTGGCATGGAAAATGTGCACATGGATCAACATTTCATTAGCGCTAATGTCTTACATCCGGGCAAGTCCAACAGCTCGCTGCAAGTAAATAATAATCAACCATCAATATCATTATGGAATTACCTATTGTTCATCAACCTTGGAATGTGGGGTTTAGAGCCAATTCCATTGATTCATTTCTATTGCTGATGGAAATATTTAAAAGTGCTATTTCTGGAACACTGCAAACCAACACACTTATTGTTGTTGGCTTATTGTTTCCGCATGCCGTCTTATCGGTCGCCTTCTTTGAAATTATGACTATTTGTATTAGCAATAAACGTAGTGGAAGTGGACGATAAGGGCTCTGAACAATAGGGTGTTATCATGTAGGTAGGTGCGTACTTGTGCTTATTGCAAAAGGGTGAAATGATTTGTCGGCTGGTACATTGACCGCGGAGCTGCGAAGATAACCCTGCTCCTGCTGCGTCCACTTGTTTTGTTTCCAATTCCGTTGTTGGAGCACTGAGCACGATGCGTCACCCCCAAGTGGTCTTTGATCCACAAACATTACACTGGACTCTGTCCCAAATACAAACAAAAGATACGAGACGCAAAATGAAGATATAAACACTCCATTATACCAAGTGGACCAAATCATCTAAATAATCGTGGCTTGTAATGTCATAGGGGTAATGTTTGTTTGTGTAGAAACTGTGTAAGATGTGGCTAAAAAAGCAGTTATAGGAGACTGTGTAATGAGTGTGTTTGCAGATGCTAATGAGGGTTTAACAAGTCTCTGCTTACAGTTTGCACCTGTCTGCGCGAGAGATGCAGACAGGACCCTTTGAAAGTGGTACTGAGATGCACGTTAGACGTCCGTGCTCAATCACTACAAAAGGTTTAAGTTACTGCTTCTAAAGAGGGGTTTTCTTTTCAGGTTCTAACTCGTAAGAAAGAAAATCTTAAGAGACAAAGTGACGGTCCACAAGCTCACATGCTCACAAACTTGAAACCCTTTTAAAGTGACGTTGAGATGCACGCTGGACGACTTTGTTCAATCACCACAAAAGGTAAACGATTCTAAAGACGCGTCATGTTTGCAGAACACGAAAGCCGAAAGTAAGAAAATATGTGAAGGTCTTCAAGCTCACAAGCTACCTAAAAGTTGAACATTTAAAATCGGAATAGGCATAGCAGAACGTATGGATCACTTCAAGAGTCCTCAGTGTAAACAAGCACGCACTCGGTGCGGGCTGGCGACTCATTTGCAAAACAAAGAGTGCAGAATGCGGCCGAAATAAAAATATTTACGCAGCCACCGCTGACTCAGACGCGCTTTGTTTGGACGGAGGAATAAACCCCTTAAACAAGAAAATAAATTACTGTCAAATCGGTTAAAATTAACCATACAGGGACCACGTAGCAAGCACTTTCAGGATACTGGTAAAGCGATAATCGCCCAGTTTATCTCGAAGTAATTCGTTCGTTGTGCAAAAAGCCACGTACTTGATGATGTTATCGCTCCAAGAGACTTACTGAGCTGACTGCAACATAACATACATGTTTTATTAGTACAAAAAAGGTCCTAAGCATGATGCATGAGGAGCACGCCGTGTCACCGACCTCGCCACTCTGCTCTGGGACAAGCAACAAATTGCGACCATTTAGCACTGAATTCACTTCAGTTATTCAATAAAAAGATACAAACCACACGATTCTGCATAATAAACGGGGCGCCCCGTCCCGTCCAATGATTTAAAACGTTCACCAAGGGACTTCATGTTTGTTATTGTTCTCTCAGGCTATGATAATGAGTTGAACTCACAGTTCAAGATGACGTCAAGTCGCATACATACCCGAACCGATGACGGAGAGAGTCGTTCGAGCAATGAAGCCATAAGTAATGTGGTCGATGTGCTCTCCCTCGTTTCAATACGATATCTGAAAACAAACAAACCACTAATCAACTGAACTAGTGCTTGATGTGATGACATTTGCAGCTTCAGGCACAGAATACATAATTGTAGAGGCTTCAGGTACAGGGGTGCAGGCTTCAGGGAAAATGGTGTAGGGTTAGGAAATATAGGTACCTAGGTAGGTAGGTGAAGTAGGTAAAATGGTGTAGGTTAGGAAATATAGGCACCTATATTGCTAGTATAGCGCTCCACTCCAGTCTGTAAAATCCATAGTTTTTCGATAGTTCGATACGTTCGTTGGCATTTCGATGGTCTACTAATCAGCAGTTTTCAGTGCTATTGGAGCACTGAAAAGTGTCAACAGCAGCGATTTTCTTTTGTCGTCTTTGAATATAACCATTTTGAAATGTTACAGACTTTAGGCCTGTACAAGGCAGGACCAGGCCCGTACGTACTCCACTATAGTCTGATTCGAATTACCTTCCTATCTACCTATATCTTCGATCGTTGTCGACTATTGAATACGCGCTTGAGATGAAGCGACGCGAGTGGTCCGCTACTTGATGGATCGATGAAAGCTCTTTGAAATGGATGTATGACTCAACGAATCTTAATGTTCGCAGAACAACAGTTTCTATTTGCTGTGGCCGAGATGGTAACGCAGATATCTAATTCATGATCATCATGTAGAGTCAAGTGAAAAATTTAAATGGCTAACCGAACCACTTACCTAGTACCTACCCCTAGTGGTGCAAGTGGTACTAGTTTGCCCCACTTGTAGGTACTTACGGTCGGCCACAATTCCAGATACCCCATGGCAGCTCTTATCGCGCGCGGAATAAGGGCGCTAATCGAACAAAAAGTGGCCGTCTGTACCTACTAGTAATGGGTTCCGTTTGGCACCCTTCGGGTAGGCGGAACCCTAAAAAGTGCCTACCTTGTCTCTATACATCAGAACGCATTGGAATAATTTTAAGGGTGAACAAAGAAACTTTGACGTGACTGTACATATTACTAGACTGTTTGCTCGTTCTAAATTTTGTTCGAATGGATTGGCCGCATTCTATCACGAAGCACTCAATCGACACCAACCGTTACTAATATAGCATATGAGTGAGTAGGTATATGAGCAAACGTTCCTCTAACGGTGCCCATGATTTGCCTATTTCAGAAGGAATGCGTTTAGGCGTAACTTATTTGTCGTGATTGATGGCGCTTGCGGCAAGAACATCATATTCCCGTGATCGTGGTTGGTATCTAAGTATGCAATATTAACTTTTTGCATAGACTCCTGGTGGTAAAGGCAAAGTGATATGTTGTTAGCATTTAGAATGAGCTCCGTTATTTCCGGAAACTCCAGGTTGAGTGTTCCAGGCACTGATCGCCGCGGCACGATCAGATCGGCGGCACTTTTGTGCATTGACCCGAATATGGGGAACTACAGACACTTCCTGCTCTCCGCGACTAGGCCCGCTATCTTTAGGCGCAAGAAACCCAAACATGGCCGAAGCAAAAACAGGTGGCCTTCATCGAGCAGCACGAATGCTGAGATACCAGCGAGGGCATTGCATCTCCCTCAAGCATTCCGTTGAATTTGAACGTCGCACAATAATGACGGAAAGGAATGCAGGTGACACGCATACTGGAGGTAATTTGAGCATCACGGCAGCACCGCGTTGTTTGTCCGGACCGTGTCGAGTGCATACTAAAGGTGCGTCTACAATCGTCATTCCATGGCGATCGTCCCTCACCGTAAAAGGCTGTCACCGCGACGACGGCAGTGAGGTTGCCAAGAATGTTGCGGCGAACGCCTGGAAACTGTTAGACACCGACCTGTGGTGGCAAATACCACATGCATTTGCAGATACCACACGGCAAAAGTCCTGGGGAAATCCTCTTTGTCATTTAACAGCCATACATGAAGGTTTGGGTAGAATACCTTCACTTTAAAAATTTTATACTACCGCATAGTAGTATGTAGAGTCGTCTTCCTTATAAAAGCGGTGCGTATAATAACACTTGACTTTATCATCTCAGTGGCGCTGGCGCCTAATCACAATGAAACCATCCCAGTCGTGATAGAAATTTCAGCGGGCCTATTAGGCTAGTATTCGCGAGTGGGTACCGTTAGGTCGACGGAATGAGACCGTCCGCTCCACCGGTACATTCACTGCAACGATTGCGGCCCTCTTTGAGCACCGTTTCGGTACAAATTAGACAGCGGACAGAAATAACACCGATGAAACTAGGCACTTCAAAAGTGGAATGTTTCGGCAAGATGACAGTCTAAAAAAAGATCGGGGCGATATTGGGCCCAAATGTTGTTGAGTTTTGAGAAAGGTTGGAGCAGAACCCACAGTTACGTTGTCGATTGTAGAGTCATAAATTTGTAGCTAACCCAAGATCTATATGACAGTATCAATGCATGTCACTTTAGAAGGGATTACCAGACTTCCCGACTTATTTTTATTACCTACTTTGTGATTGCCTCATACTTATCCTAAGTAAAACCTAAGTGAAAAAAAGCAATGCGCAGTTCAGTAATCGTTTTGGAAAGGATTAACAAGCTCACACGTGATGAGCGATTCCACAGGCGGATCGTGAAGTCACGCAACGCTCTGGAACAATGGTGGCGATGATGGGCGACAATGGGGATGTCGTGCGCACGCGCATAAGACACGATGTGACTGGCCAAGTGTTCGATTTCAATATTAGCTACCTCGGTACCCACGTGGTGATGATTGGGATTTAAAGGAAGTTAAACGCCTCGTCCTGAATGGTTTCTATAGATGGTTATGGTTCAGCGAACAAATCCGTATGATGTATGGTTGGTAACTACTTACTTGGGGTAGGGTGTTGTAAGCAGCCCGTTTATATGTAAAGTTTGCACGAAATTATTATTTGTATTTCTCAATTCAACACGCATCTGCGACCCAGATCTTGCTCTAAAAGAGCTTCTTATTATAATGAATTACTTATGAATGAAAACTGGATTGAATATATTAATACGTAATTGTGTTCGGGCCCTACATTAGGGAGCGAATAATAGCGAAAATATCTCCTTAAAATGTGTACAAAACCGTGACCCCTCTTAAAGAAGTGAACATGCAACTAATTTCAAAGGATTTCAAAGGAACTCGTCCCAACATGTTATTATTGTATTGCCAGATGTTCCCAAAACCACTTCAGTAATTTGGTGTTCGAGTCTGCAGATGCTATCTTGAGATGTTGCCAAATTGACTTTGATTGAATTAGCATAGCAGGTCTCTCTGTGACTTTCAAGAGCCAATATTGATATTCGTCGTGAACAAAGAGCTTCCAGCCAGTCCCTAATTACTTATTGTCAAGTCGTGGGGGATTGTCTCACCCGGCTGCCCGTGGTCCCACATGGCAATGGCACTCGGGCCCACACAGCTAAACACAGCCGTTTTTATAATCTGCGGGAGACCGCAGCTTTTACTTAGAAATGTGGTTATTGAAAACACATTTCGCTCTGTGCCCGTCTGTAACGATGACATGTGTGATGCACGATCACACCTCCAAAGCTTAGCTTTGAGACGAACAAAGGAAGCCCGTAAAGTTCATTTCAAAACACTTAAGTGTATGGTTGTTATTGTTGCTCGTGAAACTCAAAGGAGTTCACGAAGGAGCGATCCAAAAATTCGCCGCCTGATGATCTCATGGAGTCACAAAGCGCTGCAGCTTGCATTCATGCCGTCACACATCACGAGGCTAAAATAAACCCGCTCGGTCGAGGCCACCTCATGCCGCCGCCTCAATTGGCGCTATCGGTCAATGAGTGGGAGGGGAATTGGGATAGGGACTGTTATTGCCACTAAATTATTGACCACTTTAGAGGTCAATGCATGAGTAACTAAGCCCCAGCACACAGAGTTAGAGATCCAATTTAACAGCTATGCGACTTGGACATCTTTGGAGGGACTTAACGGAGCGGTATCTACTTGGGAAAGAGGTCTATTCAATAACACTATGCGTCAATTAATAGAGAGTTCATGTGAGTAACTAACGCTGGAGGTAATGGGTTAACGACCTTAAGCGTGCGAAAGTTTTTTGGCGCGGCTGGCCTGACTTCCACCATCGAGGACGCCCCGTTAGATACTTTGTTAGAATCTACTCCCAAGATGGAAGCGACCAAAGTACCTAGACTAGACAATCTGGCTAACAGATCGAAGTTAAGTACCTACCTTTGCAAAAACAACTTTGATGGATTTCATGTCAAAAATTCAGTGATTGATAACACACGAAGTCAAAGATCACCCACGGTCACGGTAGATCTATCTAACAGAGTCGTGCTCAGTAGATGTTGGTTTCTGTTTATTCATGAGAACGTTCACAGGGCTCATACGGCCCTACCCTAGCAACAGTTGGTCGTTATCAATGGCAAATGTGCCAACGATAGCTGCGGCGAGCGGACCAAATGGCAATCTACCGGCGCGATGCCCTAGATTCGACTCCGTGTGTGTACATGCGAGTACAAGCCACTCTATTTTGCTGATTATGAGAAACGGCGCGCACCTATACGGCTATACTGCCAACTGAGTTATGTAACATACACCTATGTCGGTTGTGCAACTGAACGTGGCGTGTAAGCGATTTTGCTCCGTGGTGAAATAACTCTTGTCGATTGTAGAGTCACGCACGCCCAACGATTGGCAACTATGCAATGGTGGCTAGGTAGGATACCCTGTCTCAGACTAACTTGTCTTGGAAACTCCGAGGGAGCAGCGTTAGATTTCGCCATTTCGACAAACGATTGCACTAGAACCTTAAAAAAATGCTCTGTGAAAATACTTTCTAAATACAACGTGTTACAAAACATCCTAACTCTTTTTACAGGGTGTAACCTAGTGGTCAAGAGGATGTCAAATCTTTAAAAAAAGTTGAAAAAAACAATTTTTATTTTATAACCTCAAAATTGAAAAAAAATCATAACTTTTTTGTTTTAGGTATTAGCTCAAATTTTAAAATATGTTTGTGTGTGTAGGTGCATTTATATAGCTTTGAGTTGTTAAAACATTGTGAAAGTCAAAGAAAACAATATTTAAAAAATACTTTTCTCCCGCCACAGCGTTCACATTTTATTAATTTCAAAATCAACGGAACGTCATAGAGCATAGAGCAAAAAAAAAATTAGGTTGTCAAGATTCAAGATTCAAGATTCAAGATATTTATTTGCTTTGAACGTGGTAGGTACATTTCAGATGTGATCCCGATCACCGGGTGCTATTACCCTGTAAAAAGAGTTAGGTACTTTTGTAACACCTTGTATACTTTCTTGACAAAGTGTCAGTCCGACTAGCTATGTCTATCAATGGATGCCCGTTCAGTGTATCGCTCAGTACTTATACCTACAGCATGACCGCCACATCTATTGAGCAAAGTCCTTCCTAGGGAAGCACAGGTCATGATAAAAGTTTTATCCCACTATCGGCTATCGCCATCTTGCTTTATTTCACCGCGTGAAGCGGGATGCCGCTACCTGATCGTGGGATAAAGCTTTTATCTTTAAGTTGTGCTCCCCTACCTGATCAGAAGGTCTAAGTATGTCGACACATGCTCTCCCTTTGGAAACCCACTCTTTTGATCTCCAAAGAGCGATATACAGACAGAAGTGTCTATCAAGCTGTACACCTGGATAAGGAAGCCTGGTCACGTCACCCAACCAGCAGAGCTACACTGCTGTGGGTAGCTTTAATTGGTCGCGTTTGGTTAAAAACCCAGTAAACAACTATACATGCAGGGTGATACATGAATGTCCTGCCATACTGAAGATAGAAGCAACTTTTACAAGTGAGAAATCTAGAAAAAAGTATCGATACCAAAATTCGATACCAACTGCACCAAATGTATGAAGGAGCTGATATTTATGTAAAAGTTGCTTGAAGCGATGAGTTAAGCGACCTTCAGTATGACAGGACCTTTATTTAACACCCTGTATAGCTTCGTCTCTACACGTGGGAGGGCCCGGCGTGGGCGCAGATCAAACGCGTCTGAGTCACATCTAATGCGCACCTAACATAACTACCTGGGCCCTTAGCCTGTAACGCAATGGCGGGTCAATGGCGTCTCGGCAGAAGGACAAAACCGGGCTCTCCTCGTTTTTCTCCTACAACCAGAGAACTAATCCTCTAGAATTAGAATCAAAATATTCTTTGCTGTACTACAAAAACATTAAAAGGACGGACAGCGTTAGCAAATCGTAATTGAAGTCGTCACCTGACAGCCCATTTTGGCACCATTGTGTTACAGGCTAAGGGCCCTGGGCCCTTAGCCTGTAACGCAATGGCGGGTCAATGGCGTCCCGGCAGAAGGACAAAACCGGGCTCTCCTCGTTTTTCTCCTACAACCAGAGAACTAATCCTCTAGAATTAGAATCAAAATATTCTTTGCTGTACTACAAAAACATTAAAAGGACGGACAGCGTTAGCAAATCGTAATTGAAGTCGTCACCAGACAGCCCATTTTGGCACCATTGTGTTACAGGCTAAGGGCCCAGCAGATTAGATGGCGACCTTCCGGCGTCATTGCATTGGAGATCTGTTTACCATGCGCCGAGGAATCTACTTGAAGCTGTGACACGTGGGTTCACGTGACAGTGTGATTTGATTGAACAATTAAGTGCAGTAGGTACCTAGGTACTTGATATTATAATTATTGTGCTGCGTTTCAAACCTAGAGATAGGTCGGTCCTATACCTACTTTATACCAATATGTAGAAACGCAGTTTCTTCAATACGGAAGTTCCTTCCTGGTCATTAATATGCAGCTCTGGTGTCCTGAATTCTCTCCGGATGAACCGCTCTTCCAAAAGAAGGCGTTACGACTTTTAGAACTTAACGATCTGGCTCTATCTACATCTAAGTACAAGCTCTACATACAAACCAAAAAAAGCTCACATTTCTGTGTCAAACTACCTAGGTAGTTACTAGTTTGAAAATAAACTTCTTATCATACCAGGATTATGAAAACAAAGGATCTCGCACTTATTAGTATCTTGGAGGTAATTCTATACTAAGCTCAGTAATACACCGGGGAATTTTAGTGGTTTTAAAGCCGAAGGTATTTAGTTGCACTCGTGATTCTGAGCCTAATTCCAAAATTATACCTCAAAACGAGCGAAAAAAAAATTCACTTCTCCGTACAAACGGCTATCGCCAATCGACACCATTTGTATGGAGAAGTGATTTTTTTTTCGCGCGTTTTGGAATGAAATTTTGTAATTTGGCTCAGAATCACTAGTGCAACAAAATACTTTCGGCTTTAAAACCACTAAAATTGCACGGAGTATAAGTATAATTTGTTAATGGGTAATAATATGTACATAGGAACTTCCCTACTGTTTGTTTTAAAATACAGCGACGAGCCACTTTACCAAATCGCCTGCATCGAACGGTGTTCTATGATTTTACGATTTCCTGTTATATTGAACGGCAATTCAGCCGCCGTCGTGGACGCACCATGGGCATTGCCTCGGGGAGACTTAACAGTTCTTCCAGAACCAAGAATCGACATTCAACTTTACGGCACAGGGAACACAGACGAAACTGCGTTCCCAGGGCGCTGATCGTGTTACCTAAGTTGACACAATAAAGGAAATTGTATGGCTTGAATTATTATTCTCATATCTGCGCGTCTGTACGATGTTCAATGTATTTTAAGTAGGTAGGTACCTAACCTACCTAGATCATAAAGGTAAGGACTTGAGAAACATGTCCTCTAAGCACCTACTTAAATGAATTTAAAATTCTAAGCGAGAAATACCTTCACGAAGCAACTCCTTTAAAGATAGCTGGTGGTGAGTCCTTACTTCCAATTAAAGGACCAACAATTGCCCTACCGAGATCAAGATGGAATAAAAACTTGATCATCCTGAGCTGAGTGCAGCGAGCGGCGCAGGCGCAGACCAAAAAGTCGACGCATTCCATTGTTGATTGGAAACGAGTCGCGGTACCGCGGTCTCGCAGCCCGATGGGAAAAGTCGCACAACTAGAATGTACCAGACGCTAGAATAGCGTTATGGAGCTGGCTTACCTACCTACGTCTTATTATAAAGGTACTTCTTACCTACTACTCGTAACTACATCTTGAGTTCAAGACAAAAAGATCTTACACATCCGCGGTTTCCCCATCCATGATTCATTGACCCTGACATCTGTTCTACCACCTTACCCGTTTTTACATCAGCAGAATACAAATTGGCGTTGATTTTTCTGCACGGGTAGTGGTTGTGAAACATACCAAGGTGTTACAAAAGTACCTAACTCTTTTTACAGGGTAATAGCAACCGGTGATAGGGATCACAACCAAAATATTTTTTTGATCTATGACGTTCCGTTAATTTTTAAATTAATAAAATGTGAACGATGTGGCGGGAGAAAAGTATTTTTTAAATATTGTTTTCATTGACTTTCACAATGTTTTAACAACTCAAAGCTATGTAAATGCACCTACACGCACAAACATATTTTTAAATTTGAGCTAATAACAAAAACAAAAAAGTTATGAAAATTTTTCAATTTTGAGGTTATAAGATAAAATTGTTTTTTTCAACTTTTTTTACAGATTTGACATCCTGTTGACCAGTAGGTTACACCCTGTAAAAAGAGATAGGTACTTTTGTAACACCTTGTATTGAAATAGAATATATTTTTTAAATTATATGTAGAGTATTGTAGAGTATCGATATATTGTATCCCCATCTTCCTGAATCTTCTCTCGATTGGATCCCAACCCATCAGATTAGGTAGGAACCCAAGATTGAAGTTTACTTGACTGGACTGGAAGATGGAGCTTGGAGGAATCCGTGGAAGGTTTTTAGGTTGGAAGGATTGCTAAGAAGGGAACCACTAATGTGGTAGAGTTCCACTCTTATTTCATCTTGGTAGAGCTGTACCTCAAAGTCTTCGAAGGCATTTGTTCAGTTTTTCAGCAGACTACAAACAAAGAAGAAGAGTCAAGACCTACAAAGGCACCTCAAGCGATCCATACTTAAGTCGGTTATTTCACTCTCGTTTCATCTTTATAGAGCCATACATACTTCAAAGCCTTCTAAGGCATTAAGGCCCGGTTTCTGAGTTGAGAATTTGGCTAAGCAAATGGGTAAGTATCGTCCTGTCTCTGCAGATTTCTCACAAAAGAGCGTGACAGAGCGATACGTAAGCATGTGCTTAGTAAAATTCTCAACTCAGAAACCGGGCCTAAGGGTGGTATTCTAGAACGCTACTTAAACTCAGTTCAAACTAGAACGCTACTTAAACTCTGTTTAAACTCAGTTTAAACTAGAAAGCTCCTTGAACTCTGTTTAAACTCAGTTTAAGTAGAGTTTAGTGTCGACTGTCGATAAATCAGTGCATTTTTTTATTTGAATATCCCTCCCTTCATATCAAAACATGCACTGCTTTATCGACAGTCTGAACTCTGTTTAAACTGAGTTTAAGTAGCGTTCTAGAATACCACCCTAAGTAGTTCAGTTTTTCAGCAAACTACGAACAAAGAAACCACCTCAAGCAACCCAGAAGTCGGTTATTGTATTCTTATTTCATCTTCGTAGAGCCATACATCATCCTTCAAAGCCTTCGTTCAGAGTTTCAGCAGACTGCAAAGTACATAGCCTCAGTGCAAAGCCACCTCCACCGGCCTGCAGTCGGTTATGTTAGCGGTTCCTTGTCGCGGCAGGCTGGGCGTAATGCGGTGCAATCACCGCGCTGGTTCCCGTGAGAACGCGACCGATACGGCCGCCCGCCGCATGCCTGCGCGAGCGCACTGAAAGGTCAATTTGTTCAGGCCCGCAGGTAGGGCAGGGGTCCTGAAAAGGGACTGTTTATTTTGTCCCGTGTTGGCACCTCGGGTTAAGCTCGAAGAGCCACTGTATTCTCCAAAAGAAGCACCGTAAATAGTTATAAAAAAAACTATTTCAATGAGAGCAGTTTTCCCGAAAATAAGCCGGTTTTGACGGTTGACGCGTGCGTGTCTTTTTGAGAATCCAATGACGACGATTAAAAAAAATGGACCAGTTGCCAGAAATACAGAACCAAAAGAACCACTGTGTATGTATTTTTCAGAAAAAAATAATGTATTGTGTCGGTGGAGAGGGCTCGGCACCCACGACGACAAAGTTGCGAAATCTCCGATAGAGAACAAAGTTCAGTGCTGAAACCTGTTTAGAACTTAGGGGCTTGCATGACAGAGACAGCCTTGTAAAATGGTGTCCTTGTAAGATGTCATGGTTATTATTTAGGAGGAATATAGGTAGGTGCCCTGAAAAGTTTACTTTCAGAATTTTATTCAGAAAGTTCGATCCCAACAAAAACATTCTGTAAAAACTAGCCAGGTCTCGATGGATCTGCTTGTTTATCTCTAAAAAAGTAATGAAATCTAGACAAAGTCGTGCCAAGTCTAAGGTTCCTTACTGCGATTTCTTTATTATTATAGTTAATGTTGTGAGACTTGGCCGTTGAAGGGTACACAAGCGGTTCTGGCGACAGATTGGTGCAATGGTGTCATGGAGCACCTGGTTTTGTACCCTTGTGTACCCTTTAACAGCCAAGTCTCACAACATTAACTATAATAATAAAGAAATCGCAGTAAGGAACCTTAGACTTGGCACGACTTTGTCTAGATTTCATTACTTTTTTAGAGATAAACAAGCAGATCCATCGAGACCTGGCTAGTTTTTACAGAATGTTTTTGTTGGGATTTCACTTCTTTTTGTAGGAACCTATCGAGGGCATATTGATTAATTTTATTAGATTTTCTTATTTGACACAGTTTTTAAATTTGTGTAACGTTCGAGTAGAATAAAGTTAATCGTCCGACTATTTCTTGTTGAACGAGCGAGCGAAGCGAGCGAAGCGAGCGAAGTCCTCCGAGTCTGCTGGAACAATCCGGCGTTTGTATGTATGTATGTTTGTATGTATTGGTATGTATGAATGTTTGTTCGACGATGGCGGGTAAACTAAATTAAAAGAATTTTTAAATTCGAACATGAGCCAAATCGGTCGATGGGTTGCCGAGATATGGGGTTGTATACTTTAAATGCAAAGCGCGCGAGCGCCTGCGCGAATGGCGTAAGCAAAGTTATAGATCTGTAACTGAGGTCGCGAGTTCATAGTTCGGAGTGAACCACTAGTGGGACGCTATAGGCTAGATTAAATGAAGATGTGTCCCACTACGCTGGATTTTTGCAATGACAGTCGATTTTTTTATGTACCAATAGTAGAAGGGGCATTACCATAATATCTCTAATAAAGCTGATACCAGCTGAGGGTTCTTCATCAGATACTTCAGACCTTAGATTTTTGACATCAAATGAAGCGGCCCACCAAGTTGAATATTTTTTGTAAGCGCGGTATATGTCGATCTATAATAGTTTAGTTGGGCTCTTGTGTTTTCTAATCAGGGTCACCAGATACTCCAGATCTTCGATTATCCTAGTTTTTATAGTTTTCCCTTTATGTGGCCATTAAACCCTAACTCTGTACCAAATTTCAGCTCTCTGAGTTTATGGGAAGTACTAGTTCTATTAGGGCTCTTGTGTTTTCTAATCAGGGTCACCAGGTACTCCAGATCTTCGATTATCCTAGTTTTTATAGTTTTCCCTTTATGTGGCCATTAAACCCTAACTCTGTACCAAATTTGAGCTCTCTGAGTTTATGGGAAGTACTAGTTCTATTAGGGCTCTTGTGTTTTCTAATCAGGGTCACCAGGTACTCCAGATCTTCGATTATCCTAGTTTTTATAGTTGTCCCTTTATGTGGCTATTAAACCCTAACTCTGTACCAAATTTCAGCTCTCTGAGTTTATGGGAAGTACTAGTTCTATTAGGGCTCTTGTGTTTTCTAATCAGGGTCACCAGGTACTCCAGATCTTCGATTATCCTAGTTTTTATAGTTGTCCCTTTATGTGCCCATTAAACCCTAACTCTGTACCAAATTTCAGCTCTCTGAGTTTATGGGAAGTACTAGTTCTATTAGGGCTCTTGTGTTTTCTAATCAGGGTCACCAGGTACTCCAGATCTTCGATTATCCTAGTTTTTATAGTTGTCCCTTTATGTGGCCATTAAACCCTAACTCTGTACCAAATTTCAGCTCTCTGAGTTTATGGGAAGTACTAGTTCTATTAGGGCTCTTGTGTTTTCTAATCAGGGTCACCAGGTACTCCAGATCTTCGATTATCCTAGTTTTTATAGTTGTCCCTTTATGTGCCCATTAAACCCTAACTCTGTGCCAAATTTCAGCTCTCTGAGTTTATGGGAAGTACTAGTTCTATTAGGGCTCTTGTGTTTTCTAATCAGGGTCACCAGGTACTCCAGATCTTCGATTATCCTAGTTTTTATAGTTGTCCCTTTATGTGCCCATTAAACCCTAACTCTGTACCAAATTTCAGCTCTCTGAGTTTATGGGAAGTACTAGTTCTATTAGGGCTCTTGTGTTTTCTAATCAGGGTCACCAGGTACTCCAGATCTTCGATTATCCTAGTTTTTATAGTTGTCCCTTTATGTGCCCATTAAACCCTAACTCTGTACCAAATTTCAGCTCTCTGAGTTTATGGGAAGTACTAGTTCTATTAGGGCTCTTGTGTTTTCTAATCAGGGTCACCAGGTACTCCAGATCTTCGATTATCCTAGTTTTTATAGTTTCCCCTTTATGTGCCCACTAAACCCTAACTCTGTACCAAATTTCAGCTCTCTGAGTTTATGGGAAGTACTAGTTCTATTAGGGCTCTTGTGTTTTCTAATCAGGGTCACCAGGTACTCCAGATCTTCGATTATCCTAGTTTTTATAGTTTTCCCTTTATGTGGCCATTCAACCCTAACTCTGTACCAAATTTCAGCTGTCTGAGTTTATGGGAAGTACTAGTTCTATTATGATGATCATGAGTGAGTGAGTGAGTGAGTGAGTGAGTGTGTGTCATAAATGCGAAACTTTGCTTTCGCTTAACTTCGGAACTAAATGACCTACAGACTTGAAATTTTGGATTTTAAGTATGTGATTATAGCTTACTAGATGACGAAAATTTCTGCGTTCTGGTCTTATCCAGAGGTTCTCAAATAGGGGCCTGAAAATGCGGCGAAATGGTTCCAGTAAAGGATGGTACGGCAGTGTTTGCTTCGCGCTCGACCTGGCGGGGGCACTGCCGTGCCCCCAGATTTTACAACCGAAATTGAATGTAGAGAGATGCTCTAAAAGTCTATCTCTACTTCATAGATAGAGACTTTTAAACTTGTAAATAGGTAAGAAACGAGGCCTATCTAATTCAACAGTGTGCCTACGATAACCGAAATGCACAGATATCTAACTGAATACCTACCTACATGTTATAGTTTGATAACATTTTTAACATTATAGAAACGCGCATTCGTCTGGCTACGGTCCTGGTGACCATATCCACGGCCTGGCTGGTATAGCGAAATGCGATAACGGCGCGATCGCAGGCCAACGGTTATGTCATACATAAGGAAGGTGCGTTTTAACGCTTCGGGGAATTTGACAGCTTCGTTTTGGTCATTAATGGCCCTGAGTGCGAAACCGCGGATGCAGGTGTGAATCGTACGTGTGGCCGGTTTCTCGCAGATTATTACGCCAATCGCTGAAAAGCAACAAGTTGTTTTAATAAAAAAATCTAGAACACTCCTTCCATAAACACATAAATTAACCAGTTAGGTACCTAACCACGTCTTATCTAAACAGAGCCCCAGTTTAGAACTAGTCTATTAAAGCCATTAAAATGTAATTATTACGGAATGCAGTGACATGCCTAGGTACCTACGTATGCCTATGCCCGTAACCAACTTTGGGTTTTTCATTGCAATCAACTAATGCTTTAATGTTGGTAGCTGGGCTAGTTGGTGTAAGTAATTAAGGAAAGGCCGATGTCCCTTAATCGCTTGAAGGACGGACGAACAGCATTCCATGAGAACAGAAAAAGGGTTCGCTTTTTGTGGACGATCCCTCGAGCCGTGTTTATTTATAAAGTCCCTTTTTAAATTAAATAGTATGAAGTTACAATGTTGCATCAGCTCCGTGACTGTTTCCTTCAAAGAAACAATACCTCAATGAAAACGTGGCAATGTTCACTTGGGAAAAGTTCCTCCCTCCTTCTCATGAGTCCAATCTTTTTACCGTGTGAAAATAGCAAACAATGTTCCGTCGACAAGTGAAGTTCAAAGAAATGGTTCATTGAAGGCATATCATGACCAGTTATTGCTGATCTCCCTTGCGTTGTTTCGAGCAAGAAAGCCCGCCTTTTGATAGCACGCGTAATGTAATCTAAGGGTCTGTCTTGAGTGGTTGCCCCTACACACACTGCATCCATTGAGGTCCCTTCACACGGTCAGAGGCGACAAAAAATAATACAAAAACCGTTAGTGCTCCCGAAAAAAATGTTCCCATAGCTCATCAATCGGGCTCATTGACAAATTGTGTAAACTCGTTTAGGATATGACGGCATAAATTGGCTTCGTAATGTAGAGCATATATTTTTAAAAGATTACGTCGCGTGTGTCGATAAGGTTCGTCTATTAAACTTCGACCTATGAGCTGGATTTGTTTGCGCTAGAGACATAATTGAGTACCCAAGTACCTACACCTATCTACTTAGTACTGACTTCAGACTTTGTAATCAATCGATGATGATGGCGATCATGAGTCAGTATCGGTATCAGTTAGTAGGGAGCCCATTGCATTAGCAGTAAGCGAACTGCAGTGCCAGTGGGTAGTTAATACTTAGCACACATGTGCAGCATATGCGTGGGACCGACTTCACTGAATGGACCGAGCTCTCAACGAGATATGAGACCGCTCTCTTTGAACGTTCTCACGATTCATAGAAAAAGATAAAAAAGTGTGTTTTTTCTGTGGCGTCAATCGACCCGACGCGCGTCTTCAATGCCGATAGCCAGATAAAATATTCCAGGCTTGTCAAAGTTCATGTTTGCTTTAGATAACGAAATGTAAAGATCATTCAAGTAATTGTAGAGCAATATTATTGTTAATATTGACTAGGATCGATCTTTCTTTGTTGTGAAACAAGATTGAGATGCTCGAGGGTTTCATAGCGAATAGGAATGTTAGTGTGAGAGCCAGAGGGTACATTAAGCTATCACCATCTCGTCGAGAGCGGCCGGGGCGTCTGGCTGAACAGCATTCTTCGGAGCCAGTCGGCGTCCGGCCCAGGAATGTCTGCAGCCTCTCCGCAACCCGACACGGAAGGAGCTGCGGCGGAAGCGGTTCATGGAACCGAACGAACACGCCTTTAACAACCTAAGAGCGCAACTTAAAGTTGGAAGAAAGGACTTTCCTCCTTGGGCATGAAGTGCATTTTGGGACTTCAGCTTGAGCGGACGCACGGGCTGTTATCGGCTTCGTAACTCTAAGATTATGTGAAGATTCAAATGTCGTACGTGGCTTGATGGTGCCGTTCATATGTGAATGGTACACAAACTGAGTAAGGTTGGTATTAGACTGCATGCCGAGGGTGTTTAAGGTTGAAGACTCCGAGAATGTTCCAGGCCACAGCCCGAGACGGTCCCGCTCCACTGTGCCGTGCATCCTGTCTTGTACAAAGTATAATTTTCCAAGTATTTTACTTTATCACTATCTGTATGCCCTGGAGGCATTTACAACAGCCATCGATTTGACGAAGAACTATCTACCTAGGCCATTTTCCGCGGTACTTTGAAACCTATTTACAGCGCTATTAGCTGGGCTGCTTGTAGGTTGTAGCGCGGAGTTCTCGCTCCATTGTTAGTGAAGCACGGACCCCCCACAGCGGAAGTATACATTACTTGGTGGTATTTTGTTTTGAAAACGCTTAATCGCGTCACAAATCGTCGCGCGGCTCGATTGTTGATTAAACAACGAAGCGGGGCCCGCATGCCTCGTACATCTCAATTGTAAACTGTTATTGGAAATCAATTGACATTGGGTAAGTAAATGGACTCAAGCGAGTTCGAAGAATTGCCTTCACTAAAAGCCGATCACGATGTGTGCATCCCCGTCTCTGAGCGTGATGAAATGTCTGTTTATTTAGCCGATATTGAAGGATAAATCCAGCCGGCGATCACGCGTCTGCATCGATTGCAGACATCTGTCCGCAGTTAATGAACACGTATCACGTCACCCGACGGGTCGATCCCGATGTGAAATCAGTGACTAGTGTTGACGTGATGTTCGCCAGGTAGGTAGGTACCAGTGTAATCGCATCGACTAGAAGTGGAGAGAAAGTGAGGTCGGCAGGCGCTTTCTATCCGCCCGCCGCGACCGCAGCGGCTTGCGAAAGCTACCGCAAACATGGCCCCACCACCAGGTTTATTCACTTCACTTGCATAAAACACTGGCCGAGTTCCAATTGGTACCTATCGAACCTCCTGGAAAATAAAAGGATAGATAATTTTTCTTCAATTTTAGATTTTTTCAATCAAGTTGGCCACGCACTCTGTGACGGTAACGTACTGAATCAGCGATTTAAATTAAAATGTCGATTACGTTCAGAACGTTTTTCACATTGAAGCATCGTATAAACTTCTGGTACGTTATGCTATTCATAATTCTGTCGATTATTTCCCTCGTGCCCTCCGTTTATGTGACGTTTTACACGGACGCGACTTGTGGCGAGAATACTCCGAACCACTTCTTTGCAATGCAGTTCAAAAAAGAAGGAAACTACACTAAATTCGGGATGCTAAATGCACCGAGGTACACCGCCAACCTATGAAACAACACCAGTGTAACTTAAATAAGCATAGGGGTACCTATCCTCATTCTATTCATGATGAACTTTCTATGAAACGCGTGTTTGTACAGCTACTCACATTTTAGCGAACACAATGGGTCTGTGCGCACAGTGTGAAGCCATTATTCTTGTTGGCGAAGACTGCGTAGACAATGTCCATTGTGCGACTCCCGCGCAGAAGCGATCTGAAACGAGATCCTCATCCTTGCGCCGAGGATTAATAGATATTGCGCCAGCGCAACGACGCATAGGTACAGTCGCTAGCAAACCTGGAACAAAAAACTTGAGCAAATACATTTTAGCCAGAAGTTTATTAAAATATACCCACAATAGCAAAGCTAACTGATGAAGATGGATTCGCAAGAGGAACAAAATAGAGTCCAATTAGATTCTAGTTGGTGGTTTTGGCAAGCACTGTACAAGAGAAACGTGCTCAGTGGAACACGAAACGCTCGAGTGATTGGGCCAACAGAGCCGCGATGCTTGTGAAATAAGCTTACTGACTGAAGCATAATGCAGATTATTGTATAAACAATGGAGTATGTAGGTCTACCTACCAATCTAATATTATGTAAGGTCGGCCACAATGACAGATACCCCATGGCAGCTCTTACCGCGCGTGAAATAAGGCCTCCAATCAAACAAAAAGGGATATCCTAGCGTGTGGCCGACTATACTTAGAGCGAAATATAAATTGATAATTTCGTAACTTTTGTTATGGTTTTAAGAGCTGATCTAAATGCAGTAGGAGCAACACGGGCATCAAAAACATCCAGTTTCAGAAACATAATAGGACGGAGGCTGACGTCAACAAATCGAATAAGTATTAAAGATGTCATTATGGAAGCAAAACAACAGCTCATAAGCATTTTGTGGACAACGACCACGAATGGGCTGAACAGCTAAACATGGCCTTTTTTGTCCGCATTTTCTTATTCGATCTTACTAATATCCAACAAGATACAGCATCCACGAAACCTTTACAGAAGACGTTGTCCATGGCTTGCTTAGACAGAACCATACGATCATTCCTCGCCCCTTAGCAGTCAATGGAATGTCCGTAACAAAACCAGTAAAGCGAGTATGCATTAGTGGTAGATGACGTCAGCCCACGAATTCGGCAATGGAAGGCAGACGACCTCGAGGCATGATTATTACAGCTTACAAGGCTTGGTGGTTCGGGGGCCTCCACGAAAACTGCGCCACACTTTTGTATGACGCAGCACACTTTTATGGGGGGTTATACAAGGTGTTACAAGAATAGAATACAGGTGTAAAAAGAGTTAGGTACTTTTGTAACACCTTGTAGATAGGTCCTACCATATCCATACCATATCCTGGCCAACCAAATCTATAATGGACATGACCTTTTGTTTCATAGGAGCATCCAGTGTACTTATACTGAACTGCGTGATCAAGTTTTCCTATGGGTATTGATTGAATAATTGGATGAAGTTAACTGACGACGAAGTAGCTAGGCAGTTCGTCGTAGTAGGTAGGTAGGTACGCAGGATTTCATCAGAACCATGAAGGTCGATCGTTACAATAGCACAATACAACAATGGTCGACGAGTTACCTGAGAAAAATTGTCATGCCTAATGAGCTATAACGTAGATAGCCAGATAGGTAGGTTTACCTGATGACTTCCAATTAACTTAATAAGTTGAATTACAGATCCAATTTGCGCTTCGTATTCTGGTGTAGCAGGATCGTCTTCTAATTAATCCAAGACAAAGGTAGGTAGGCGTCGACGGGAAGGTCATATTCATTTGTGTCGTTTTCCACTTCGTTATTGTTATCGTCTAAGTACTTACCTATGTTAAGTGTTCTACAAATGGCATCCATGTCTTCTTTAAAATAATGATTTTGAATCCTGTTTGAAGGAGAGGGCATTTTCGTCTGCCCTTATTTGCACTAATGTATTTTCAGAGGTTGAGATCTTCAAGTGGGTGGACTGCAATAATAATAAGTGCCATCCAGTCAGACTAGGTATTGTTTCCGAGGACACTAGTCGCATAAAACGTCGCGCAATGGTTGGTAACAAAGGGCCCGACCGGCCAGTTTACTGACAGCCTCGAGATGCGGGTGTCTTGTGGTGAGCACCACATCCACTGGTCTAACTAGTTCTCGTTTAGTTAGGTTAGATTGATCTCCTCGGCGACAGTTGAGTCAGGTCAGCACTTCCAGGATGCGGCTCTATTCCATTTTCAGCCTAATGGAGTCCGTTCACATCCGCGTAGAGGCTCCTATCGAGATTAACTTCGAGTCGTAGCTTATAGGCGAGGGATTAGTATTAAGTAGTACCAGCGTTGAGTCAGCGTCGTGCCCCAAATTTCAAAGCACACCATCCGTTCAACTGCGCGTGCAAGGGACTATCTGTCGACTCTAGACGGCTCAAGTGTCATTTTAGCTTGGAGCTAGAGACCAAAGAGCCGTTGTTCTATGGCTGCCGATGCTCTATGAGGTTGATGTAGCACTAAACGTCTAGCAGATGCCTCGTTTGTTGTTTTCAGTTTATGTCTATTCGTCCCAGTTTGTGTTTTCCCCGATTCGATTGCGCTTTCTCGTGTCCGTACTTCTAACCAGGAGTCTGGAACGATAATTTGAAATAATTTCACAAATAATTGCGTGGTTCGTTTTTGAGGTATTGACATCGAGTTCTCGGTGGTAGTTCCACCCGAATTGGGAATATAGTCGCTTTCAGTAACAGCGGCTGCGTCGCGGCTCAAGATGGCGCCGGCACACAATGCCACAGTCTCCGGCCTTCGAGCCGGGTTGGGAACACATTCGGCTCTATCAACAACAGTGCTATTTTCCAAGAAACGTGCTGCGCGTGCTTCACGCACATTTTTTACAAAGTCACCCCGAAACACTTCTTGATACTTGAAGGGCATCTGATGGCCCTTACCTTTTACTCTATCTAGGTACAACGAGGTATCTATGGTAGGTATGCGAAGTAGACACCACTTATCTATTGCAGAGTTATAATATTTTCATTATGATAATCAATGAGCAGTCGTGCCATTAGCTCCGATCAAGGATCAGCTGCTGTCGACATACCAAACTACAATTTATAACGAGGTAGCAATTACCAAGCTATGTTGGTCGTGGTACAAATTCCTTCGCCTTCTTAGCGCCAGCCTACCTGTGGAGTGAAAAAAGTATTCTGGCTCCGAGGGCCGTGGCGGCGCTTTTGAGATAATTTATAAGGTTCTACCTTTCTCGGAATTTCGAAATCCCGTCTCGATAGCCCCATGCTCAGCGTCGGGTTTCAGGGAATGGAATGTAACGGATTTGGATCGGAAAAAACAGTGCTTTGTACTATGTTTATAGCGTCGCCCTTTGTGTCCGCTTTTCGTAACGTTCTCTTCTCATTTAAATGGCTTCCAAAGATGTTGCTGTGCCTTGGTATCCACGTAGATTAGTTCCATCGATCGATGCAAGTAATTTGTGTTAATTAGTTCCACTCGTTGCGATGAACACAATCATGTAGGTTGTAGGGATTTCCAAATCACAGACTGTAAGAGGAAGGTTTATATCTAAAGGAAGGGCAGTCTTCGAAGTTGTGTATGAGGAAACAATCCAGTTTACCAAATCTTGTGATTTCATTGAACTCTACCTGGCTAAAACGACATCTACGTAGCATAGGTACAGATCGTGGGTTGGATACCCACTTTACATTGAATTGTAGGGTCCAGTCCAGGCAGCTGGGCATTGACTACCTATTGTTTCCAGTGTCCTTAGCAACAGAATACGTATTGTGTATCAGAATTCAGTGGTCCTTCTTTTCCTACCTTCTCTTAAAGAACAACGAAAAGAAAAGACGTATCACATTAAAAAAAACATTAAACATGAGTCTCTTGTAGGGTAGGTACGGGTAGGTACCATCTTATCTAGATAGACAGAGACATAGAATTAGAGATAGGTATATCTTGTAATTTGGGACTAAGACAACTCTTCAAGTTTTTTCAGCAAGCTATAGGGACCTAAACTTACCTAGGTACTGTATCTCTTGCATTGTAGAGAGGTTCTTTACATACCTTTCTCACTGTGTTTGGATTCAATATCAGCATGATGCAGGCATTTTGTGGCTTTGGCTTTGTGCAGGCAAGGCAGTCCAAGGGTCGAGAGGCGAGACTCGAGAGCAGGCAAGGAGTGGAGCAGTTCTCAGAAAAGCGGACCGCATTCCGCGCCAAGCGCTCCCATTGGACGCTGTGGAGCTTCGAACTGCATGCCATAGACAACGGCGTCCCATAGAGATGCACTGCCTTGGTGGGTGGGGTGACGATTGACGTGATGGGTGACACACCAGAAAATTAATCCCTAAAATATTAGTTTGCCATAGGTAGAGCGGAAAGTGAACTTACCGCAAAATTGAGCTGGCAACGAAATATCAATAGAGTTCATGAGCTCTCGGAATTGGTCCTTCGAGCCGGACCAGAGCGATTTCGCATTTGGTCAAACTTTTGCAGGAATGCAGCTCTGTCTGTCTGATCTCCGCGTAAGTTATCTGTGGGCAGTCACGAAGCAAAGTGAATGCGCCTGCGCTGGCTCCTCCGCCTCCCCTCCCGCGGCCCGCGCCGGCTTGTCGGGTTCATTCATTAAAATATGCATTTATTATGTGCCTACATAGGCTGTCGCGGCCATAATATCCTATTACGGTCATTGAAGCAAACAATAATAGCTCACGGATGCACATAAAATGCGTGTGAACGTTCGTTTGAACTAAATTTATTTTGTGGTCTTTTCAGATAGCGGGTGAGTAGATTCATCTTTCTGCGAGACTTCGTCACAGGCACCACAGGGCTTTGTTGAGCTGTTTGCCAGGGGCCTTAGCCTGTAACACAATGGCGAATCAATGGCGTCCCAGGTAGAAGAACAAAACCAGGATTTTTTTGTTCTTCTCCTACAACCAGCGAACTAATCCTCTAGAATTAGATTCATAATATTATTTGCTGTACTACAAAAACATTAAAAGGACCGACACTGGACCGACAGCATTAATAAATCGTAATTGAAACCGTCAACCGGGAGCCCATTTTGGCACCATTGCGTTACAGGCTAAGGGCCGAAATCGGCACCGTCGGCCCATCCATAATAGCCAATTGGCCACCTTAGGCCACAGATCAAGGGATGTTTTGTGACTAGCCCCTGCGGCGACCGAAGCCTGCGATAGCGGAACAAACAAACGATGAAAATAAAAATAAAAAACTTGGCTGAATTACCTATTTTTGTTTACAATAATGATAATAATGCTGATTTATTGCCGGTGAACGAAAAATCGCTAAACAAAAATAGCTCAGCCCCTGTATTATCTAAAATATCCACCTTAAAAATAACGAATTTCAAATGTCAAAATAAAGATTGTTAATTTAAATAAGGGCTATTTTCGAGTGTTTTGACGCTCGGAGGTTGAGTGGATTTTTTAGATAATAGAGGCGCAGTTTAGCTTCAAAATAAAAAAACTGAATTTTTTTAATTTCCCGCCACATTGCTATCGTCCAACCCATAGACTTTTCCAACCTACCATAGGGCGCCGACGCATTCCGATAGTCTAATCAGACAATCGAATGGAGAAATCGGACGTGTATTGCCGCCCTAAAAGCGGTGCCAAAAGACGTCTGGTAAACCTATTTAACAACTAAAAAAACAAGACCGTCCGACATGAAGTAGTTTCTTGTGATACTGAAATATGCAGGTAGGTAGGAACCTACACAGAGAAGAGTGGCCGCGTTGCTTGAAGCGCAAAGCGACAGTCCAAGTCCACGTTAGTAAATCAGGATGTTGCTTTTTACATTGAGTAGCTTCGGCGAGAAAGACAATCGCAAGTTCCACGACCACCGAGAAAGAGCAGGATGCGTCCTTGAACAATGAGTTTTGAACTTTTTAGGGTTGCCGGGGGTGAAACGTGTGGCGCGGGGAGATGAGGCTGACAGCTGCGAAGCACGTGGTGAGGCAGCTGACGCCCGCGCACGAGCAAGCTGCGCGCGCACCTGCCATCCCTGATCCCGCCAAACTTCAAAAATGGAACAACTTTTTTTCCACGACTGACAATGTAAGGTAAACGTACGTTATTTCGTGATAGTACACGATTTCGTGAGTTTTTGTTTCCGGCGCAATAATAAGCAATTGATACAATGTTTAATAGCATTATAGTTTCCTAAAAAATCTCTATACTTTTACCTATCTAAAAAACCAACATACCTTATTTTTATGCTTAAGCTGTGTAAGATACGATGCTTACAACACTCCGTTAGGCATAAACAGCGGTGCGAGACGTGCGCGCCATACATCGCGCTTCTTGGTAGCGTAAGGATCGGTGGTGACACTCATAAGCTTGTAGCAAGACAAAGGTAGGTATTTTTGAATAAAACTTTTGGTATCGCTATTCTGTGATTCATAACGATTCATTTGATATACGTTAAGAGCTATTTGTAAGCATAGAATTGCTTAAAAATGCAATTTATTGACTCACGAAATAGTGGACATAATTTTTTTTCCTTGTCCCTTATTTCGTTACACTTACGAACTAGGGGAATTTCAGAGACTTTTTAAATGTTTGTTCATTTCTATATTAGTTAACATATTTGAAAAATGGTTTGAACACCAGACAAGGTACTTATTTAAGTTACTTTTGAGCCTGATTCGGTATACCTTTTTGTCAACACAAGTCTTACAAAACGAGTTTGAAAGAGGCCGAGTTGGCAATTTTAAACGATTTACGCAGATGGATCAGCGTCATAATTTTGCTCGTTTTTCGATTAATTGCATTTTGTTTTGGTTATATTCAGTAAGCATAGGGTACTGAATAGTTTATTAACATTATGTAATAAGAATTTCCAAGATTAAGTGAGGGGTTATCTCAAAACTAGTATAACGAAATAAGGAACACCGTTTTTCTTACAATGTCCGCTATTTCGTGAGTAATGAATGTAGTTTTGAGTTAAGATTGGATCGGAAAATGAGAAGAAAATTATTAGTTTCAGGCCTATGAAAAACTTATACACAATTAAAACTATTAGTACCTATCAAGCATAAGTATGAGTTAAATTCTGATTTTACAAGGCCAATTTTACTGAAGGCGATACATTTTCTTAAGGCCAAGGATCCCGACCTAAAACCGGATTCATAAACCCAAAATGCATGAATTTTCTGGTTTTCAGGTTCCGTACCAACACGAAGGGTGTCAAGCGGGATCATATAATTATATCTTAGAAAAAAATACTGAAAAAAAACATATAATATTTTTTTTAATACTGTGGCTATCTACATAAACAATTATAAAAATTATGTATGTTTGAGAAAAACTGTAAATTTAAGTACATAAATAACGACTTTATTTTTAAATAATAAATATAATAAGAAAATTTTCTATATTATGTTAATTTAGTCATTAAAAAGAGAATTTAATTCATACAAATATAAAAACGAGATTTCTGTTTGTAGAACTTTTTTTAAAAATTTTAGTGAGTATTAAAACATATATTTTATAATTTAAAATTAGCTGTATTATCAGCATTTCTATAAGCAATGAAAAAAAAATAATCATTCAATTTTAGTTTTTTTTATTGGTGACGATTATTTGGAGATACGTACCCTATTGGCATTTAAAAAATGTATAAGTATATCGATAATGTTGATTTATTTATGTAAGTTTAGAAAGTGACATTTTTATGTCTGAGTTTTTTTTTATGATTTCTTAAAAATTTAAATGTTACTTACTGATTTTTATGTGTTCATTCATTATTATTCCTGCTAGGTACCTAAAAACTGTTAAACAAACAGATCAATAACTATAACGAAATAGGAGACAGGAATTCACGAACTTAGGAGCAGAACGAAATTACTATACCGAAACAGGGTTCAAATCAGAGGTTTGTAAGAAAATTCATATTAAAATAAGTACTTGCTAAAACTAAATGATTAATGCTTTAAATTACTTGCAAAAGACCAATCTTCATCACACCGAGGGTTTCAAAGGGATACCTAATTTAGAAAAAAATATAAAATTCCTTAAAGTTGCCAAAGCCTTAACATACCGAATCAGGGGACATTTACCTTAGTTTGCATCTGCCTGCCGTAGGTAGGTAGGTAGGAAGGAAGGTAGTGGCCGACCGTAGGTACCTATCGGTAGGTATAATCCGCGCGGGATGAGAATGGGATGCGAACTTTTGGAACTGAGACGCGCGCGGTAACCAAACTCGCGTCGAAGCAACCTTGTCAAAGTAAAATAAAGTATTTTTTCGATTGACTTTGACAAGTTTCCGTCCCATTATCATCCCGCGCGGATTATATTCTTGAAACAAACCTCAAAGATATTATTATCAAAGATAAAGGCATCGCTTTTCAGCACGTCTATAAGTAGCCTGCGTTGTTGTTGTTGATACGAGATTCGAGCTCGATATCAGCAGGCTGGCTTAGCATAAGCCGTCATATCAAAGTTATTTGTCTTTTTATGTAAACCACAAGAGTGGAAGAGATATCTTGTCTGTGCAGATACGACGCTCATGCTATTTCTACTGCAGGAAAAGTAGGTAGGTAAGTAGCTCTAGCCTCGTCCTGCCCAAGCTTAAAAAGTCTTAGTTCGTATTTCTATCCAATGTACTTTCAAAAGGCAAAATTTTTTGAAGTGCTTACTGCCCAAACAAAGATTATAATTTTTTTTCATGTTTTACATGTCGGATATTTTTTATATATTTTTGGGGGTATAATGGGGTTATAATGAAAAGGAAAAAGTGGTTTTGGAACGATTATATTTAGTTCTTTTTAAATGACACTGGGCTTAACTTATATAAATGGCTATTATGAATTTGTCCTTTTTAGGTGACATTGGGTAATATTAACTAGGCTTACGAATAGTCAATATTTTGTTATTTTATGAATAAACCTGCTTTTGAGATCTATTTTATTACTAAATACTTAATTTGAAATTATCATAGACTTTTAACAAACAAAAAAATACTACCTCTTCAGTCATAAAACACAAAAAAAACCTCTAAAAATCATGCAAATAAGATGTTTGCATCAATCCAACGGACATATTCGGGAGAAATGTTTGCTCCGTCCATAAACTAGTGGGGACACTTCCCTGTGTACTGCTGGATCGTCCGCCTCGACTTCGTGGTCCTCGACTAGTATTTTGGCGCGTAGTGGATTTTCCTCGTCTTGGCCTTGCCTGAACAGGATTGCCTTCAATATCCGACTCTGACGAGACAGTTTCTTGTTGAAATGCACTTAGTGG
This sequence comes from Zelleria hepariella, assembly GCA_949319315.1. Taxonomy (NCBI): domain Eukaryota; kingdom Metazoa; phylum Arthropoda; class Insecta; order Lepidoptera; family Yponomeutidae; genus Zelleria; species Zelleria hepariella. The sequence continues at coordinate 8,321,935 of OX439392.1, read as the reverse complement.
TGAATATTGAGGATCTCCTACATCTTCGTCAGACGGCAAAAGGTCACCAATATCCGAATAGCCCAGATCCTGAACTTCCTGATCTCTCAGCATTACAAACAAAATGCATATATTTTAGTCAAATCTACCCAATTTGATCTTAAAAGTACATATTAATTTAAAGAGGTTACAAAATTCAACAATGCGCTATACTACAGAAATAAAGCATTAACATTGATAATTAATATTTACAAATTAACTCAGTTTAGTTTGCAGGACCAAAAACTCAAAGATTCTAATAAAAAATCTGGATTTTATCTCACCTTTTCTCCGGGAATGCGCCATCTTTGTAATATGCACTGCAAGAGGCCAGATAAAGTTGGATGGAGGCACTCACTTCCTTTATTGGTGACACTCCAACCAATCACAAGCAAGTACAAAAAATGGTTTATCTGTATTGGTCGAATCACTAGCGCGAAAATTCTAATATGACCTTTTAAAAGGCTACTGGGCAGATCTTTTAAACTTGATTTTCGGAATGCTGGGGAGGAACCGTGAACTTGATTGTGTCATTTAAAAATCACAGTGGGTAGGACGAGGCTAGGTAAGATAAAACGTACCTACTTATTGGGATCACTGCACCCAAAGCCCAATAAATTACACAATACACCCTCAATCAACGCTCATCTTGGGCAAGGCAAGGCGTAGGTGTAGGTAGGTAAATAGATACTGCATAGATAAGTTAAATTGTCGTTCAATGTCAGATTAATGATACCTACAACTCCTACGTTGTTCGCTCAGTTTTACACTGAATCAGTCATCAAATGGAGACAAACCGCGCTAGCTAGTATACCAGACTGCTTTGTCGCATGCAGGTGCGTTTCCTCAAATATCATATATGATTGCCGAGAAGTGGTGTTCGGGTAATCAGTCTTTCCCATATCGGTTTTTAGCAATTTTTTTTAACCACTGTGACTGTGCTGTGTGTGTGAGACCAAAGAGTTTGTTACTTATTTGATTATATTGTTTCATTGATGTGATTATTGCTATGTCAACTTTACTGTCAATCAAATGGTGGCACACACTTATCAAACGTTGTGAGATATCATTTTATACAATGGATGTTTTGTGAAAATTACATATTTTTCGTATTGTGCCTGTGGTGACAGTGAATAAAATAATAATTGTGAAATCAGTCCTATTGTGTTTGATTTTACACTACCTACCCACTGGATTATGGACGAAAACAACATTGCGAGCGAAGATTCGAACAAAAGAAACAGAAACGATGATGATAACCCCTCAAAGGATACTAAACATGAACGTAAGTAGAGTCTACTAGATTATTTACCTATGTACCTAGTTAGTTACCTACATAAAACACTTAAAAAACAAAGAATGAAACCAAATTCTTTAAACATGAAAGAAAAAGTGCGCGCCCTTACCTTTTACCTGCCCGCTCATCCGATCGCTTTTCCGTTTCCGTTCCGAACGAACTGTTTTTCATTTTCAGCGATTTTCTTTCACGCGAACGATTGACAGCTGCTTTTGCATTTCTTCGAGACCAAATCCGATTCCCATTGGTGCATGACAGAGACAAACTGAACACGCTCTACCCTCAGTGGCTCGCAGACACTTGCCGTCTCGTTCGCACGGAGCGTAGCGTACACAGAGTGCGCTCGTCATCATTTTCGTTTCCGAGCTTGACTCGAACCGAACGTCCGAACGTCAACCAGTCGCGAGTTTCGCGCTCTTGTCGTCTGAAGTGTAGTGTGTGGTTGGTTGTATCGTAGTGCCAGTGAGAGTGGAACAGCTGTTTTTGTTATCAATTTGGATGTCGAGGATATTTCCAATCTAAACAGTGGACGGCTTTATGCCTATCTTGGATTATTCAACGAACAAAGCAAAAGGTAATACATTTTTAAATCTGCTTTGAAATGACGTGTTTTCACTATGTGGAACGAGGGCGAAGTCAATGAATTTCTAAATAGCAAACATATGGATGCACATAAATTCTATTTCCATTTGTTTTACATTGCATTAAAAAAGCTTGTTCTCGTTATAAATACACAAGTTCCCTTTCTTGCTTTCTGCATTATTTTTGTTTTATAACCTCAAATTCTTCATTCGATCAATAAAATCTGAGTGTAGATTCTAAAGGCAGTTAATTCCCGTAAATTCGATAATACTGTAATAAATAAAGGGTAGGGCAATATTTAATTTATTTGTAGGTATATCTATCCTACCTTAATTTTCTATCACATTTTGATTGTGCTCCTGAAGTTAGCCCTCAATTAATTTTATGATTTTGCTGTCCTTTTATTCCAGTTACTTATTCAAAAAGATCACTGGCGTTATCCTCTTAGATAATAGACAGTGTCATTTCAGCCTATCCAACATATTTTGGCAATTAGTTAATAGAAGTAACTTTAGTCCATAGAATGCCATCCCTCATTATAGTATTGTTTATGTAGAGTTATCTGGGGGCACGGCAGTGCCCCCGCCAGGTCGAGCGCGAAGCAAACACTGCCGTACCATCCTTTACTGGAACCATTTCGCCGCATTTTCAGGCCCCTATTTGAGAACCTCTGGATAAGACCAGAACGCAGAAATTTTCGTCATCTAGTAAGCTATAATCACATACTTAAAATCCAAAATTTCAAGTCTGTAGGTCATTTAGTTCCGAAGTTAAGCGAAAGCAAAGTTTCGCATTTATGACACACACTCACTCACTCACTCACTCACTCACTCATGATCATCATAATACAACTAGTACTTCCCATTAACTCAGAGAGCTGAAATTTGGTACAGAGTTAGGGTTGAATGGCCACATAAAGGAAAAACTATAAAAACTAGGATAATCGAAGATCTGGAGTACCTGGTGACCCTGATTAGAAAACACAAGAGCCCTAATAGAACTAGTACTTCCCATAAACTCAGAGAGCTGAAATTTGGTACAGAGTTAGGGTTTAATGGGCACATAAAGGGACAACTATAAAAACTAGGATAATCGAAGATCTGGAGTACCTGGTGACCCTGATTAGAAAACACAAGAGCCCTAATAGAACTAGTACTTCCCATAAACTCAGAGAGCTGAAATTTGGTACAGAGTTAGGGTTGAATGGCCACATAAAGGGAAAACTATAAAAACTAGGATAATCGAAGATCTGGAGTACCTGGTGACCCTGATTAGAAAACACAAGAGCCCTAATAGAACTAGTACTTCCCATTAACTCAGAGAGCTGAAATTTGGTACAGAGTTAGGGTTTAATGGGCACATAAAGGGAAAACTATAAAAACTAGGATAATCGAAGATCTGGAGTACCTGGTGACCCTGATTAGAAAACACAAGAGCCCTAATAGAACTAGTACTTCCCATAAACTCAGAGAGCTGAAATTTGGTACAGAGTTAGGGTTCAATGGGCACATAAAGGGACAACTATAAAAACTAGGATAATCGAAGATCTGGATTACCTGGTGACCCTGATTAGAAAACACAAGAGCCCTAATAGAACTAGTACTTCCCATAAACTCAGAGAGCTGAAATTTGGTACAGAGTTAGGGTTTAATGGGCACATAAAGGGAAAACTATAAAAACTAGGATAATCGAAGATCTGGAGTACCTGGTGACCCTGATTAGAAAACACAAGAGCCCTAATAGAACTAGTACTTCCCATAAACTCAGAGAGCTGAAATTTGGTACAGAGTTAGGGTTTAATGGGCACATAAAGAGACAACTATAAAAACTAGGATAATCGAAGATCTGGAGTACCTGGTGACCCTGATTAGAAAACACAAGAGCCCAACCAAACTATTATAGATCGACATATACCGCCCTTACAAAAAATATTCAACTTGGTGGGCCGCTTTATTTGATGTCAAAAATCTAAGTTCTGAAGTATCTGATGAAGAACCCTCAGCTGGTATCAGCTTTATTAGAGATATTATGGTTATGCCCCTTCTACTATTGGTACATAAAAAAATCGACTGTCATTGCAAAAATCCAGCGTTGTGGGACACATCTTCATTTAATCTAGCCTATAGCGTCCCACTAGTGGTTCGCTCCGAACTATGAACTCGCGACCTCAGTTACAGATGTATAACTTTGCTTACGCCATTCGCGCAGTCGCGCGCGCGCTATGCATTTAAACTATACAACCCCATATCTCGGCAGCCCATCGACCGATTTGGCTCATGTTCGAATTTAAAAATTATTTTAATTTAGTTTACCCGCCCATCAAATTTCATAACGATCCGACCAAATTTACTCAAGTTATCGTCGAACAAACATTCATACATACAATCATACATACATACAAACATACATACATACAAACGCCGGATTGTTCCAGCAGACTCGGAGGACTTCGCTCGCTTCGCTCGCTCGTTCAACAAGAAATAGTCGGACGATCAACTTTATTCTACTCGAACATTACACAAATTTAAAAACTGTGTCAAATAAGAAAATCTAATAAAATTAATCAATATGCCCTCGTTTCTACAAAAAGAAGTGAAATCCCACCAAAAACATTCTGTAAAAACTAGCCAGGTCTCGATGGATCTGCTTGTTTATCTCTAAAAAAGTAATGAAATCTAGACAAAGTCGTGCCAAGTCTAAGGTTCCTTACTGCGATTTCTTTATTATTATAGTTAATGTTGTGAGACTTGGCTGTTGAAGGGTACACAAGGGTACAAAACCAGGTGCTCCATGACACCATTGCACCAATCTGTCGCCAGAACCGCTTGTGTACCCTTCAACGGCCAAGTCTCACAACATTAACTATAATAATAAAGAAATCGCAGTAAGGAACCTTAGACTTGGCACGACTTTGTCTAGATTTCATTACTTTTTTAGAGATAAACAAGCAGATCCATCGAGACCTGGCTAGTTTTTACAGAATGTTTTTGGTGGGATTGACTTTATTTGAACAAAGCTTTGGCCATGTAGTTAAGGAAGATACCATTACAAAGAAACAGGATTGTTTCTATATAGTTATGTCTGCAGCACAAACAAACACTAGCAAAAAAATATGGTTTGTCCTTGTCATCGGTAGTTACACTAGTTACCCGATGTGGCCTCCATGGTCTAGTAAAGTTCCATGCATGACCTCACTTTTTGGCAACTACTCACACTATTGAATGTAGTTACTTGTTTATGTTCTCTGTACCTGTTTATAGCTTCCCTGCATAAAACACAATGTTAATGAGAATTTATGTGTATTTCCATTGTTGTTTTCCTGAATCAGTTTCTTGCCGATATAATTTCAGTTTGGTTTCGTACTTGTAGCGACATCTGTTGGGTAGAATGTAAAAATGCTTTCATGCACAACTTATGGTTCTGCAATTATTCCTGAAATTTTCATAAAATATTAAGTTATCCATTCTTACTGTAAACATACAACAAATTTTGTACTGAGAATAACCCAAGAAAAGGCATAAGTAGTAAAATTTCAAGTTATACTCAGTATAAGATATTGTATTCCACGTTTGTTAGTAGCCTGCAAAATTTTTACTTTATTGCCTAACAACAGCTTAAACCTTAGAGAGTGGGACCACTTCTAATAAACTCAATTTTCTTTGTTATCAAGAGCGATGAGCTGGCTTGTAGTTTACTGCAGTTTGCTCCTATTATAGTAGTTATTCCAGCAAAGAGCACAGGGTCAATTACTTCGAAACTACGGGCTATAGCGGCGTCTGTGATGCGGCGAACGGGGCGTGGGCCGCGCGCATTCCACAGCTAAGCACTGTGGGTCAATAGCCAACAGCATTCGGGCCAAAACTTTTTTTCGTTTCCTTTTATTCTATCACTATTTGGGATGTTTAATTGGATGAACGATGAGTCTATTTAAATGACTATACTAATAGTGGTATAAAAACTGTGATTTTACCTTTTTGTTATGTATGACAAACCACTTATTATTTTCCTTTCACATTGTACGGTCGGTAACAGTCACATCACATAGATACCCTATGGCAGCTCTTACCGCGCGCGGCATAAGGGTGCCAATCGAACAAAAAGGGATATCCCAGCGTGTGGCCGACTGTACTTACCCACCAAACTAGCACTCTGTGGGCCAACATCCTACATCATTCCGGCCAAAGCAGTTATTTTGTTATTATTTTGGATAAAAATGAGGGCTTTTCAATCATACTTGTCAGTCGAGTTTCACCTAAATGAACTTATAAAAATGAGACTCTTTACTAATGAGCTCATAAAACCCATAATTCCAAAGAGTGTCTTTCATACTTATGTAATATTCGCCATAGCTTTTAAATAGTACCTAAAATTATCATTATATTTTTCTAAACTTTGAAGGGTGTTTGCAGCCCGGTAAAGTGTTCGTATTGTTGTTATGTGTAAGTGTGTTATAGTGCTACATTATATGCTTTGTTGTCTTGTCGTTTTTAAATGAAATAAAGAACTTTGAAAAACAAAAACACCTAAATGAACTAGATGGCGCTACAACAACGTAAGAGCTGTCAACCTACGAATTTGACAACACAGATTAGGTTACCATAGATATTTCTGTCATCTGTCATAGTAGTGATATTTATTCAGTGTCTAATTTTTTCAATGACAATAAATTCATGCTGCAAACACAGATCGCACTCAGACGCAGACGAAAAAGTAGTAAAAAGGGTCTCAGCTAATCTGTGACGGACGTCATATTTAACAGCTCTCTGACGTACAGCGCCGTCTCTTGGTCACCCGCGGAACTATGAAACGTCATTTGAAAAGACCTGATTAACGTGATCAACTGAGATGACGATAGTAATGATATCAATATTAGTTCTTAACATTGAACTTACCATACATTGAAACTATTGTTTTTAGTTAATTACCTCATTACAGCAAAATAAAGCTGCATAGTCATAAAATATAAAAATCTGCCCGAGTGGGAACCGCCCACTGTGCCGCCTCGTTACAGTCAGCACGTTTTTTCTCTTGAGCGCGGCCTTTGGGAAACTTTGGCCGTGGAATGCAGTCGGCCGGCGGCGGTACCCGCCTTGTCTGGCTGGTACTTACATTACATTATTCGAGCGGCTATGTCGGCACCGGCGGCTTTCTACCTCCACATAGCGGTCCGGAATCGCGAGAGGAGACCAGCGAGAAATTATTATTGAGCCTCCATTTTCTTTTACCAATAAAATTGGTCCCTTGTAATTGTACGTCTCAGACTCCGCCTTCCTGAAAGTCTGAAATATAAAAACGTCATGAAATTGTGAATGGCTGCATTTTAGATCTGTTTGTACTCTACCAGTATCTGCCTACATGGCGTAAGTTTTTTAATGCATGCGCCATCTGGCGGATGTTGGCTTCCGCCGAAACTTTCCGGTCTTTTATAGTTCAGTTTATTTTTCGATCCCTTTATGATGAGAGAAGCCAATGTTTATACTTACTATAAATATGGTGTGCCTCATTCTAATTAGTTACTCTCCTATAAGCACATTTATAACTAAGTGTTCATCTAATTTTGCCGCATAATTGTTGAAGAAAAGCTGCTGCGATCTATTGTAGCTTTAGAAAATAACGTAGGTTTATCCTAGTATGCACTAGTTAAGAAAGAGAGAGCGATGCTATGCCCTAGGTGCGTAGGTGCCACAGTCGCGGGAATGGAATTTGAATGCCTCTCGCCGACCACCCATAGGCATGAGAACATGGCTGCCTCCCCTTCCCCACGCTCAGCCTGCTTGCTTTCGGTCGGACAAGGCGCCGCCTCGCCTCTCTCCTAAAGGCAGTAGGCACAATGCTGAATTTCATTTGCTTTTTGCGGCGAGCGCCCAGGCGAGACCTTGGATGCAATCTCCTTTTGCATTTTTTTGCATTGTCCATCTCAACGAGCCAGTCTTTTTGTTCTTATTCCTCTTTTGCCATATTGAAACCATTGCCGATTCACTGTGCAGAATTTTGAGAACTTTTCTGAACTAACAATCTGTCTCATAAATTTATCAGACCGAAGGCATCTATTTTGATATGAATTGAAGAAACGAATGTCGTAAACAACATCATTACTCTGTTGAGTACTGTCCGCATTCCAGTAACTTTTTTTGGTTATCGCTTTTTTATCCGGCGTTAGACCCGCCCAGCAGTACCGCCACATTCCAAAGGCCCTTTTTTACGTTGTGTGGTCGCGGTTTCCGCTGAGACGGCAACGCCGGGCTTCAAATATGAATGAAATCCAGTCGGGAGTGAGCGGTGCGGCAACGTCGCGCCAGACGCTAGCGTGATTGAGAACTTTAGTACTCTCCCGCGACGTCCCTTCGCGCTCTTCATCCATCTACATAATTATAGCTACAGCAGCCAGCCCCGACACGGGGTGGTCTCCAATATTAATATTCATTTACACGTGATGTCGCATTAATTATCGGCACAGGAATAATGTTCACGTTGGTCATGGTTTTAAACATTTTCTCTGAATCCTCAGAACCCTTTCTTGAAAGCAGGAACCTTTTGCCTTGCGCCACATGGTGCATTGCATAAGAGTTCAAACAAATGGCAGTCTAGAAAGCTAACCCTCGTAGAAATTAATGTAAATAACAATAAAGGCCCCACAGCTGTGCAGTCAGCAGTGGCCCCTACAAAGAGCAAATTTGGAACCCCTCAAAAGTTGTACACGCATGCGTCGAGGGGTGGACATTGCAGTTCCATTCCACTTCGCCCCCAGTCGACATAACAAACGCGTAGCTAGTCAACGATGCTCGTAGACTGTGGAACGCCATTCGTGGATTTGGAAAATTTTCAGTACTTTTGGCCCAAAACGCGTGCTGAAGGAGCAATGTGCGTTTGCAGTGTTACGTGACTATAGTGTTGTACAGTGTTTCAATTTCTCATCAAAATGCCTCTCTTGATCGACCGTAAACACAGAAATGGTAATTATCGATCCGTGTACAACTGCGGCCATTACCCCAGCCGTGGCTTTATTTTTATCATCGCATTTCTTGAAGAGGATTAGTTTTACTGATTATAGATTGTATTGTGTTAAAATTAAACAGTGTTGAAGTCATAATATTAAATTAGTCGTTTAATTCTAGGGAAAGAGTATGACTAGGGACACGAGTTAATTTTAGTAAGGAGGTATTGATTGAAATTGGGTAGAAATAATGTTGTCGACATTAGCACGTATCGTGTTTCCCATCTTCATAAAACTTCCACTCCGTAATTTTCCACGCTACTGAAAATGCAATATGAGCTTAAAAAAAATTGATTACTCGGTTCATCGGGTGCATGCGCACTAGGTGCAATAGCGCGGGGTGTGCGGGGCGCGGGGCGGCGGGGAGGCCGCGGGAATGGAATGTCGATGACGCAGCCAGCCGGCCGGCCCGGCGGGTTATGTGAAAACTGTTTCTCATGTACCCGCACACTCGCAGCTCCGTACGTCTGTACGCACACACTAACCCCTAGCGCCATGTTCTACTTTATTGTCCACTTCGTGATCCCAGATGAAGCGTCGATATAAACGCGCGGAGATTACAGGGTGCGCCGACAAAACGCTCACGTCTCGTTTGTTTTGTTGCAGTGGCTGGAAGCTCCTCGGCCGCAACCCTGTCACCGCAAATGGCGCTCGAGTACACGCACGCTCTGTTCAAGAATGCCCCCCGCGACGGCAAGATGCGGCCGCTCGTGGAGCTGGTGCTTCCCAGTGGCGGCTGCGAGGAGGGCTCCTCGCCCCCCGGCCCGGCCTCCCCCGCGTCGCCCTCCTCCGCTGACAAGACTGACAACCACGAGCTGACCTTCTGCCCGGAGGCGCCCGACATGCGGCGCGAGGACGAGCGCCTCAAGACCTTCGACAAGTGGCCCGTCGGCTTCCTGCGGGCCGACGTGCTCGCGCGCAACGGCTTCTACTACCTGGGCCGCGGCGACGAGGTGCGCTGCGCCTTCTGCAAGGTCGAGATCATGCGGTGGGAGGAAGGAGACGATCCCGCTTCCGATCACCAGCGCTGGGCGCCGCAGTGTCCCTTCCTGCGGCGGCGCGCCGGCGTCGGTAACGTGCCGCTGGACGCGCCCGCCGTGTCCACAGACGGACGCGACGAGTGCGGCTCGCGCGCGCCCGTGCCTACAGCCCCCAACGTGCTGCGCATGGCCGGGCCCGTCCATCCGCGCTACGCCTCGCAGGCCGCCCGCATGCTCACCTTCCGCGACTGGCCGCGCTCCATGCGCCAGAAGCCCGAGGAGCTCGCCGAGGCCGGCTTCTTTTACACCGGCCAGGGCGACAAGACCAAGTGCTTCTACTGCGACGGCGGCCTCAAGGACTGGGAGGACGAGGACGTACCGTGGGAGCAGCACGCGCGCTGGTTCGACCGGTGCGCTTACGTGCAGCTAGTGAAGGGACGCGATTATGTTCAGAAAGTGATGTCGGAGGCTGCGGCGGTGCCGGCGGCCCCGGAAGCGCCGGCGCCGGCGCCGACCGCGAAAGCGCCCGTCGAGACGCCCGCGCCCGCCGAGGAATCGGTGGAGGACTCTAAGCTGTGCAAGATCTGCTTCGCTGAAGAGCGAAACGTGTGCTTCGTCCCTTGCGGCCACGTGGTCGCGTGCGCCAAGTGTGCCCTGAGCACGGACAAGTGCCCCATGTGCCGGAGGACGTTTTCGAACGCAGTGCGGCTTTACTTCTCGTGAGGGCCCGCCGCCCCCGGCTCGATGCTAGTCATGGTTTAGCGTTCCGCGCGTCGCGTGTGCTGAAACCACCCGCGCTCTCGCCCTTTCCACAGTACGCTTTCGATGGGAATTCTGAAAGACTACGCTTAAGCTGTGATTTAAATACTAAGTAACGATAGAACATAGTCGCGGTGGGCCGTTTGAGCTGAGTTGACCGCACGTCGACATGCAGGCGTTACGGATCTCCAGTGAAATTTGGGTCCATACGGATGTAGTTCGCGTTTCAATATACAAACCACGTACGATTTATACCAAACTTGGTAAATATCTATTTATCATGTTTAACGACTAACAGTATTTGCGAACTCCCTTATTTCGATGTGGTTTGTAAATTAAAAACACAACTAGTTGTGTGGAATGAATGTCCCTGGAGGTTCCTAATAATCGTAGATGTTCAATTCATTTCAAATTATTTATCGAAATTCAATTTATATCTGTTTAGATCTATTGTAAATATGTTTTATTTAGCGTATCAGTTTGTCCCACCGGCAAAAATGAGTGTGTAAATATTGTGAATTTTGTAATTAATAAGTGCTACACCTCTGAAATCTTGATACTTCGGAATTTCTTCAAAAGTTACATCAACTGGCTTGAAAATTTTGGAACTTGACATTGGTAACTTTGCCTTTGGATGCACCCTAATTATTTCCCAAAATATTTATTTAATTCAACATAGAACTTGACTGACATTTAAATAATACTAGTAGAAAGTGACTATTAGCTATGTTCCTTTAGTAGCCATATGACAGTAATTCTGTAAAATGATAATTTATATTTGAATAAGCAGTGAGTTAGAGGTTTGAACGGGTCTTTAAAATTATTATTCTCATAAAAAAACAACAAATCACATAGCGACTAATACTTGCATTTAAATTGTTTTGGATTTCAATTAACTACCCACAAGTATAGCTGCGGTGATATCACTAGAACTGACATAGGCTTTAGAGATGTTGCAGATTTTAATCGTAGCTTTATTTTAACAGCTGTCACTACAATCTAATAATTAAGAGTAATGTAAAATTTGGCCAACAGCCTTTTGTTTTCATAATTATTATTTCATCCTGTTGATGTTATTAAAAGATATGATGTTACATTGTTGTTTTATTCCACTGAATATGCAGATGCACCCTCGAATTCTCCCGAACAAGAACAATAAGCGAACAAGAAAATACTTGAAAGCTGAAAATCGCACAGCCGCAAAAACGGCGATTATAAAAAAAAACTATTAGTCCTGTGTTGGCAAGGGCCAACCCTAATATACAGAGGATGACATATTTAGTAGGTAGCTTTAGACACTGAGGTTTTAACAGGCACTATAAAATAAGACTACTATGAAAACACTACTACCGGTGTGTGAAAGGAGCCACTCCACATATGAATTTCTACAAAAGAATCACTAGTAGACCTCTTCGGGTGAAAGCAACGTCGGAGTTTTGAAAGTTTGTTCTATAAAATCTTTTTGAAACTACTAACGCCATCTATGTTCGTCAAACTAAATCGTTAGGCACAAGCTGGTTGAAGCTTACCGTCAACAGATGGCGTTGTAAAGTAAAAAATACGCTTGACCCGGGCAGGCGGTAAGTTTGAAATGAGGCCGAAAATAATTTAGAGCAAACAAGTAATTTTAGCGCAAAAGTGTAATTTAATTAGTGTTTTTATAAAAAACAAATGAGAAAGTAAAATTAATCAAAAAAACATACTTTCAAGATTCACATAGCCACGACCGACTGGATGTATTTGTTGCCATGTCTAAGCAGCTCTTGTTTCAAGTCATTCACTTTCTTGTCCAAGACACTGTCGTCAGAAGTGTCCTTTTCGATTTCCTTACATTTTCGTAGGAATTCTAGGATCATCTCTTGGCCCTTAGCAGTCTCTTCAGAATCAACACCTTTTTCGGCTTCGACGATATTCGTTTCAAGCTCGGCTTGCATGGCCTCGGCATTCTGAAATAGAACAACCATACATAACTGATGAACGAAAAGAATAGAGTTAATCGTCGCGCCGCGAGATAAAAACGTTTGCCACGGTGTCGTGCCGTCGGGGCAGAGCCACATATTAGGGTCGATTACTCCCTGATTGCCTACGCGGCGCCACTTTCCACATCATGAAAGCTAACAGGGGGGAGCTGTTTCATAAAACTCGGCTCCGCAATGTACATCGAATTGTCATTGTCAGTTTTATGAAATGGCTCACACATGTTCCGACGTCTGGCATGATATTCTGAGGGATGAAGCATGAAGAGGCCTTTACTCGGCAGTGGGTGTCGTTTTTGTTTTTTAAAATTCTCTATTTAATTTAAACATTTATAATAAGTTGAAAAAATTCACTCGGGACAGGACTTGAACCCGCAACCTTCCGCATACCGTGCAGGCGCTCTACCAATTGAGCTACCGAGTCAAGTAACTGTCGATGCGAATTTCTTCAACTAGTCTCCGTCAACTACGGAACTACGTATGCGGAAGGTTGCGGGTTCAAGTCCTGTCCCGAGTGAATTTTTTCAACTTATTATAAATGTTTAAATTATTCCCTAGCACGGGTTAGTGCTTTAGAAAAAACAAAAAGTTCTCTATTTAACTTAACTTTAAATACAGTACATTTACACACGACACAGTCGCGGTTGCACACTTACTTATAACTTATACAATATTTCTTAGGCTAGAACGCCTTTCAAACTAACAGCTTCTGTGTAAGTGTTTATTTGCTTATGCCTATTCTGGCTTTATAAAGCCAATCACTCGGCAGTGGGTTTTATAGGCTAATACCTCAATGGTAGGCTGCGGCAGGTCAGCCAACTTAGCGACGTGTAGTCCCAGCGATTTCTCGGCAGGAGATGGCAGGATCCGGTGCAGCAGCAGTTGTCCGTCGTGGACTGAGGCCTCTCTCTCTCTCTCTCTCTCTCCAACTAACCTCAATGATAGACTGCGGCAGGTCAGCCAACTTAGCGACGTGTAGTCCCAGCGAGTTCTCGGCAGGAGATGGCAGGATCCGGTGCAGCAGCAGTTGTCCGTCGTGGACTGAGGCCTCTCTCTCTCTCTCTCTCTCTCTCTCTCCAACTAACCTCAATGATATACCAGGTCAGCCAACTTGGCGACGTGTAGTCCCAGCGATTTCTCGGCAGGAGCTGGCAGGATCCGGTGCAGCAGCAGTTGTCCGTCGTGGACTGAGGCCTCTCTCTCTCTCTCTCCAACTAACCTCAATGATAGACCAGGTCAGCCAACTTGGCGACGTGTAGTCCCAGCGAGTTCTCGGCAGGAGCTGGCAGGATCCGGTGCAGCAGCAGTTGTCCGTCGTGGACTGAGGCCTCTCTCTCTCTCTCCAACTAACCTCAATGATAGACCAGGTCAGCCAACTTGGCGACGTGTAGTCCCAGCGAGTTCTCGGCAGGACCTGGCAGGATCCGGTGCATCAGCAGCAGCTGTCCGTCGTGGACTGAGGCCTCTCTCTCTCTCTCTCTCTCTCTCTCTCTCTCTCTCTCTCCAACTAACCTCAATGATAGACTGCGGCAGGTCAGCTAACTTAGCGACGTGTAGTCCCAGCGATTTCTCGGCAGGAGCTGGCAGGATCCGGTGTAGCAGCAGTTGTCCGTCGTGGACTGAGGCCTCTCTCTCTCTCTCTCCAACTAACCTCAATGATAGACCAGGTCAGCCAACTTGGCGACGTGTAGTCCCAGCGAGTTCTCGGCAGGACCTGGCAGGATCCGGTGCATCAGCAGCAGCTGTCCGTCGTGGACTGAGGCCTCTCTCTCTCTCTCTCTCTCTCTCTCTAACTAACCTCAATGATAGACTGCGGCAGGTCAGCCAACTTGGCGACGTGTAGTCCCAGCGAGTTCTCGGCAGGCCCTTGGAAATCAGTTGGAAATCAGATTCCTTTTGGGAGCGTAGGTTCGTATCCTACCGGCTGCGCCATGTAAAGTTACTTATTATAGATAGAGGACGTCAATCAAACACCGAGCTCATGCTAAGACTGATTAGATATATTATTATTCATTGATACCCCCCGTACATATTAACAGGCAGGATCCGGTGCATCAGCAGCAGTAGTCCGTCGTGGACTGACGCCTCTCTCTTCAACTAACCTCAATGATAGACTGCGGCAGGTCAGCCAACTTGGCGACGTGTAGTCCCAGCGAGTTCTCGGCAGGCCCTGGCAGGATCCGGTGCATCAGCAGCAGTAGTCCGTCGTGGACCGAGGCCTCTCTCTTCAACTAACCTCAATGATAGACTGCGGCAGGTCAGCCAACTTGGCGACGTGTAGTCCCAGCGAGTTCTCGGCAGGCCCTGGCAGGATCCGGTGCATCAGCAGCAGTAGTCCGTCGTGGACCGAGGCCTCTCTCTTCAACTAACCTCAATGATAGACTGCGGCAGGTCAGCCAACTTGGCGACGTGTAGTCCCAGCGAGTTCTCGGCAGGAGCTGGCAGGATCCGGTGCAGCAGCAGCAGTAGTCCGTCGTGGACTGAGGCCTCTCTCTTCAACTAACCTCAATGATAGACTGCGGCAGGTCAGCCAACTTGGCGACGTGTAGTCCCAGCGAGTTCTCGGCAGGACCTGGCAGGATCCGGTGCAGCAGCAGCAGTAGTCCGTCGTGGACTGAGGCCTCTCTCTTCAACTAACCTCAATGATAGACTGCGGCAGGTCAGCCAACTTGGCGACGTGTAGTCCCAGCGAGTTCTCGGCAGGAGCTGGCAGGATCCGGTGCAGCAGCAGCAGTAGTCCGTCGTGGACTGAGGCCTCTCTCTTCAACTAACCTCAATGATAGACTGCGGCAGGTCAGCCAACTTGGCGACGTGTAGTCCCAGCGAGTTCTCGGCAGGACCTGGCAGGATCCGGTGCAGCAGCAGCAGTAGTCCGTCGTGGACTGAGGCCTCTCTCTTCAACTAACCTCAATGATAGACTGCGGCAGGTCAGCCAACTTGGCGACGTGTAGTCCCAGCGAGTTCTCGGCAGGCCCTGGCAGGATCCGGTGCATCAGCAGCAGCTGTCCGTCGTGGACCGAGGCCGACGCGTGTGAGTTGACAATCCGTGTCGGGTGCAGCGAGGGGAGCCGGGTCAACTCGTGATAGTGGGTCGCGAAGAGGCAGAAGCACTCGCAGCGGTTGGCTAGGTCCCTGCGAAGTAAAATAACAAAATAATTATGCTTACTACATTGGTTTGCCGGTTTCTCGGAGGGCGATGGGAGGTATACACACAACAGCGCTGGCGATGAAAAAGAATTTTTTTTTTTGCACATTACATCTAGTTTTTATAACCTACGAATAAAACATCTTACGGCCACTTTTGACTAGTGCAAGTGTTATTCATAGGTTTTAGTATCTGGGATCCAGGCCTCCTTAGGTCCTAAAAAATATTAAGAACTCGTTCAGAGCCCGTGTTTAACAAAAAAAAAAAACGCATCTAAAGTAGGAAAAAAAAGTAAAAGCCCACTAACTGGGCAAAGGCCTTCTCTCAGAGAGAGAGAGAGTTCAAAAACAATATTAAAAAGCAATTCATTAATTTACAACAGATGTGAGTTTTTTTCGTTTGTGGCATAGCGGTCGTATAGCTCCACATTCATAAGAGAGAAACATACTCAGCTATAGCCCAGGCCAGTCCGCATCCTTCGTAGGTAGACGTCCCTCTTCCAAGCTCATCGACAAGCACGAGAGAATCCGGTGTTGCCGTCTGAAAATTTTAAAAATTTCACACTTGTTTTGTTGTTTACAATAATGAAAAGAATACTGTTTTATTGCCGCGAACGAAAAATCGCTGAACAAAAATAGCTCAGTTTAGCTACAAAATGTAAACTGTGAAAATTTTTAATTTCCCGCCACGTTGCTATGTTCCACCCTTAATTTCAGTATCAGAATCAGAATCAATTTGTTTTATTCAATATTCCATAAATAAATTATTTACATTGAACGTCAAAATATTATCTAAAGTAAAAAAAAGGTAGGTATATAAATCAGATACTTATTACTATCTAATACTAAGTATCTAGCTACTTTTTTTTCTCCAGCTTCACTAGCTCTGATCGTTCTTGGATTTGGGTAGTTTGGTTGAGTTGTGTTGTGGGACAGTGGCATAGATACTGACAGGTCACGTTTTAAAAAGTTGCTCAATAATCAAATAAGTATGTAATAGCAATATTTGGCTAGCCAACTTTACTGCTCACGAGCAAACAGATCGCTAAGGATGGTTGAGATTGCAGCGCTCAGCAGCTACCTTGACTTCTTGCTTTTGTCATGCCCCCCAACCAAAATTGATTTTTTTATTTACTCATAAAAATTGCTTTTTACTAAAAGAGCTTTTTACGTCCATATTGGTGAGCAAAATAAAGGGCGAGGCTAGGTACGATTCTTTCGTGCAAGGAGAAAGATTATAAAATTGCTCCTCCACAACCACAACGTTTGTCGATAGGACGCCTCCGGCCGAGCGCACCCAGATCGACTTGCCGCCCATATTCTTGCTTTGATTCTTATATGCTGGGAAAGCGTCAGAAAGTTGATTTGACGAATGAAACTCACCCTCAAAATGACGGCCAATGAGCCATCATAGCAGTTCATAGATGGCGTTCACAGACGTGGCCGTTGAAGAACCGGTATAAGAATGTCAATTTTCGCTAAGTACAGATTAATTTTGACAGCCGTATTCCGTTCTTCTATAGCCACGCCTGTAGGCGCCATCTATGAAATGCGTTTTAAATTTGAGCTGAAAACGGCTCATTCCAGTATCCAAGCGTCAGAAACTCAGTTTGTCATTCGAACTCACTCTTAAAATAGCAGCAGATTCCAGCATAAAGGTGCTCTGGGCGCGCAGCTCCCGGTCGGCGGCGCAAGAGTGTCTGCCATTTATTACTAGTTTCCTTGTTAAAGGTTATAGCTTGCTTTTGTCAGAGTTTGTTGAATGAAACTCACCCTCAAAATGGCGGCAGACTCCAGCATCTCCAGCATAAAGGTGCTCTGTGCGCGCAGCTCCCGGTCGGCGGCGCAAGAGTGTTCGCCATTTATTACTCGTTTCCTTGTTAAAGGTTACTTTTGGTTGGTTTTGTTGCTTTTGTCAGAATTTGTTGAATGCAACTCACCCTCAAAATGGCGGCAGACTCCAGCATCTCCAGCATAAAGGTGCTCTGTGCGCGCAGCTCCCGGTCGGCGGCGCAAGAGTGTCCACCATTTATTACTCGTTTCCTTATTAAGGGTTACTTTTGGTTGGTTTTGTTGCTTTTGTCAGAGTTTGTTGAATGAAACTCACCCTCAAAATGGCGGCAGACTCCAGCATCTCCAGCATAAAGGTGCTCTGTGCGCGCAGCTCCCGGTCGGCGGCGCAAGAGTGTTCGCCATTTATTACTCGTTTCCTTGTTAAAGGTTACTTTTGGTTGGTTTTGTTGCTTTTGTCACAATTTGTTGAATGAAACTCACCCTCAAAATGGCGGCAGACTCCAGCATCTCCAGCATAAAGGTGCTCTGGGCGCGCAGCTCCCGGTCGGCGGGGCGAGAGTGTCCGCCATTTATTACTCGTTTCCTTATTAAAGGTTACTTTTGGTTGGTTTTGTTGCTTTTGTCAGAGTTTGTTGAATGAAACTCACCCTCAAAATGGCGGCAGACTCCAGCATCTCCAGCATAAAGGTGCTCTGGGCGCGCAGCTCCCGGTCGGCGGGGCGAGAGTGTCCGCCATTTATTACTCGTTTCCTTATTAAGGGTTACTTTTGGTTGGTTTTGTTGCTTTTGTCAGAGTTTGTTGAATGAAACTCACCCTCAAAATGGCGGCAGACTCCAGCATCTCCAGCATAAAGGTGCTCTGTCCGTGCTGCTCCCGGTCGGCGGCGCCGACGCGCGCGCACACGGCACGCAGGCGCGGGATCACTGCGCGGGCGCACGGAACGAAACACCCCGCGTGGGCCATCAGCACGCATGCGCCGGCCGAACGCATCCAGGTGGATTTACCGCCCATGTTGGCGCCCGTTACTATGTGCATGAGGCACGAGTCTGGAAGAGAATATTATGAAATTTGACGCTGTAGTTAATCTCAGGGGTCCCAATCAATTTGCCAAATTTCATGCATTTATGTAAATATGTAAAATAGATAAAGAGTTATGAAGGGGTAAAAAGTAGGACCAAATGGTTCGGGTAAATATACACACTGTGCGTTCGCCAGTTTTCCTTGAACTTGGCTTGATCGTAAGTTGATGTCGAAATTTAAAATCCCTACGCTCAAAATGCCAACTCAAAACGCTTGGTTTTGTCCGGTTCAAATGACCACTCTAATTCTTCCATTGGGTCCCTCGATTGGTTCATTGATTAGTCCCTCTAATTTTCCGAGTAAAAACTTAACGGACCTAAATGAGCGTCTATTCGGTGGACCAATCCAGCAGGCGCATGGTAAGAGATACCCCGCATGGGCCATTAGCACGCATGCGCCGGCCGAACGCATCCAGGTGGATTTACCGCCCATGTTGGCGCCCGTTACTATGTGCATGAGGCACGAGTCTGGAAGAGAATATTATGAAATTTGACGCTGTAGTTAATCTCAGGGGTCCCAATCAATTTGCCAAACATGTGTTTATGTAAATATGTAAAATAGATAAAGAGTTATGAAGGGGTAAAAAGTAGGACCAAATGGTTCGGGTAAATATACACACTGTGCGTTCGCCAGTTTTCCTTGAACTTGGCTTGATCGTAAGTTGATGTCGAAATTTAAAATCCCTACGCTCAAAATGCCAACTCAAAACGCTTGGTTTTGTCCGGTTCAAATGACCACTCTAATTCTTCCATTGGGTCCCTCGATTGGTTCATTGATTAGTCCCTCTAATTTTCCGAGTAAAAACTTAACGGACCTAAATGAGCGTCTATTCGGTGGACCAATCCAGCAGGCGCATGGTAAGAGATACCCCGCATGGGCCATTAGCACGCATGCGCCGGCCGAACGCATCCAGGTGGATTTACCGCCCATGTTGGCGCCCGTTACTATGTGCATGAGGCACGAGTCTGGAAGAGAATATTATAAAATTTGACGCTGTAGTTAATCTCAGGGGTCTCAATACATGTGCCAAATTTCATGTGTTTATGTAAAATAGATAAAGAGTTATGAAGGAGTAAAAAGTAGGACCAAATGGTTCGGGTAAATAAGATAAAGATAAAGATAAATTTATTTTTCTTGCCACAAATTTCTTAAAGGTAGGGTAACAGACACATAAATAAGACAAAAAGTTGTGGAAAGCTGGAGCCTAAACTAGACCAAAGGTCTGTATTTTAGGTCTCCAGGCCTCCCATTTACAGGCAACAGTGTAGTAAGTTCGTAAGTTCCACTCACTTATCGATATACACACGGTGCGTTCGCCAGTTTTCCTTGAACTTGGCTTCGCGTGTCTAGCTCGTATTTTGATGTCTAAATTGAAAATATCTACGCCCATAATGCCAAAAACTCAAAACGCCTGGTTCTTCAAAATCTTGACAGAATTTGAGACTAATCAATCAAAAAAGTTATAAAAAAAAAACTTTTATTAAACCAACATGGCTGATGCTCAAGCGGCTAAATTCATTGTCCAACTACTTATTTGGACAAGTGATAGAAAAAAATTGAACTTCGTTTCTCCTAGTTTGTAAGACCGGATAAGCGCGCGAAGCGCGCCCGAAAATTCACCGATTTTCTTAAAAGGAAATAATTAATACGAATTCCCACCTAAACTTTCGTGTGGCTACTTTGCAAAACTACTAAACCGAAAATTTACAGATTCATCCTAGATGATGGCTTGAATTTGCCGCTCTTTTACTTTGCCCTCCCTAGATCCGGGGGTTGATTTTGGCGCCCCCTGAAACCCCCCCCCCCTAGATCCTGGGCTGTTAGGAATAACTGATGACGACAATGAAGATGACTCACCTCTCTTGAAGGTGACATCGTTTGGTATATAGGCGACGGCCTCTTGCGCCTCCAAGCACGGATGTCTAGCCTCAACCAGCAGTAGTTCGTCTCTACTCTCCGTAATGATTGGCCTCGTGTAAGGCAGCGGCGCGGTGGCGGCTGCCACTGAGAAGGCGACTAGCACGTCGAGACGGGATAGGATGTGGGAGAGGTTGAAAAGGCACTCCGAGTAGCCGGCTGGAAGGAAAACGTTTGTGGGTTTTAACGTAAGTTAAACTTTTACGTACACACGACGGAACGTAGACGTTTACACGCTAGCACTCTACTCGGTTACGTTACGGGCGACTTTACAACAAAAGTGTACAGTCTGACGTGCTGTCGTGTGTACTAACTATAAGAATCCCCTGGAGCTGTGCAGCCCTCTTCTGCTTGCACTTTTCAACACTTTAATTATTGAATTTAGGAGAATGATTCAACTTTAGGACAATAAAATATAGTTGCAGACGTAGATAATAAAGCTATCGACATGTGGACTTACTTTTAATTTCACATTCCTAGTAATAATAAAAATTGGTGGCGCTAGTTAGACTTATACGCACCCAGTTCCGCTATCGAATTTGATTGCATCCTGTAGACCAGTCTAAAGAGGAAACCATCTACACTAATAATATTATAAAGAGGAAAGATTTGATTGTTTGTTTGTTTGTATTGAATAAGCTCCGAAACTACTGGACCGATAAAAAAAAATATTTTACCATTAGAAGCCGACATTATCCCTGATGAACATAGGCTACTTTTTACCGCGGGAAAATGCTTCATTCCTACGTGAAAACGGGTAATAGGATAGCGGGTAGTAAGAATTATCCTTCCGTACTTATCTTTTTTACATAACTTCTAAACTGCTGGACCGATTGGGTTGAAATTTGATATGGGTATTTTGATGGTTTTCGGGATGATTTAAAAATACAATTGGACCCGGTAGGTGGCGCTGCTGTCGGTATGTCAACTAATAAACGGCTTGACCGCTTGGGTTGAAATAGACGGGGAAAAAAAGAGCTGCAACCTTTTATCTTAGTCACCGCTGACGAAGTCGCGCGCAAAAAGCTAGTAAAAAATAAATCTTCAACGTCGATAATCAAGGCTAGAAGCAAACTAGATTTACCTGCAATACTAACGATCTCCGCAACCACCTTGTCCTGCTCTCGTTCGTACGTGGTCTTGGTCTCGACATAGTCCTCGGTTAAACTTTCCAGCGCGTTGGTCTTGAAGCGGACACCCCCTTTGACGGCGTCGATTATTGTATACTTCTTGTTGCCACGGAGATTCTGCTCCTCCTTCATAGTGACCCTGGAGGAAAAAATTGTGTTACGAGATGACATTTATAAAAAAACTCGACTCTTTAATATACAGGGTTTTAAAAGACCGCCGACAGACCCGAAAGCCACGAATACTGGACACCAAAATAAAGTACTTTTTCGATAAATTATGAAATGATTTTGGATTTTTTTATTTTATTTTGATTTTTACGTTATAATTTTGTAAAATATTTTATCAGGCAATGGAATAATTACGCAGAGAAGTCATATTTATAGTAAGTAATAGTAATAGTAAAAAAAAGCTTTGAGCAATCCGACTTTGAACCTCATTATTTCAGAAACCATTGATTTCCCAGGAATAGTTCCTTGACCAAAAACGTTCGTTATGATGAGGATGTGGCGGTCTTTTAACACCCTGTGGATTTACAAAGAAAGGTATGCATCCGCCCGCGCCACCCGGCCTCTCGCCATTCAAGAGCCCTACAGTTCTAGTGATTCAGCCTGTAGCGCTAGAAATTAAAGTATTTTGGGTTTCAGCCAGCGGCGCTAGAAACTTCAATATATCGGCCTGCGGCGCTAGAAACTTGTATACTTCGGCCTGTGGCGTTGGAATCTTAGTATGTTGGCCGACCGCGCTAGATACTTGAGTACTTCGGCCTGCAGCGCTATACACTTCCGTATTTGCTCTGAGCGATGCTAGTTATAGCATAGTTTATTGGGTGCTTGCGGCATAAGTGTTACCTAAAACAGAACCCGTTCTGCGGGTTACTCTCCAGCTTGATAGTCTTTCCGGCGTCAAGCGCGAGGTCTCTCCGCAGCCTTGCCTAACTCTCTGTCGGCGGAACCCTGAAGCTTCTGCAGCTGTTCGTCCAAACACTGCAGTTGCTCGCCGAGGCAGCTAATGGCCCCACTCAGAGTTAACGCACGACTTACTTCTGGGCTGTGTTTAGGCCTAAAAGCGGCTATATTCAGCCTGCGGCGCTAGATACTTGCGTATCTAAGTTCAGCTTTCGATCCTAGAACCTAGAGTTTCGGCCTGTAGAAATTTGAGGACCATTTTTGGGTTTCGGGTAAAAAAATTAAGCGTTTTGGCTATGCTGTGTTTCGGCCTAAACCTGGTGGAAAATTTGTGTATTTTGGGTTTCGGGCTAAGAAATTATGTGTTTTAGCCTGCGGTGCTAGATACTTGAGTACTTGGGCCTGCGGCGCTATAAACTTCCGTATTTCGGCCTGAGCGATGCTAGTTGTAGTATAGTTCATTGTAACTTTTTGTAACTATTAAATAAGTGTTACCTAAAGCAGAACCCGTTCTGCGGGTTACTCTCCAGCTTGATAGTCTTGCCGGCGTCAAGCGCGAGGTCTCTCGCAGCCTTGCCTAACTCTCTGTCGGCGGAACCCTGAAGCTTCTGCAGCTGTTCGTCCAAACTCTGCAGTTGTTCGTCGAGGTAGCTACCACTTGCGTCAACCAGGGTTAGCCAGTTAACTCTGAGTTAACGTCAATTATAGTATGGAAATGTCAAATTAACTCGGAGTTAGCTGGCTAACCCTGACTGACGCAAGTCCGCCTAATGGCCGCACACAGAGTTAACGCACGACTTAGCTCTGTACTGAGTTTAGGCCTAAAAAAAACGGCTATATTCAGCCTGCGGCGCTAGATACTTGCGTATCTAAGTTCAGCTTTTGATCCTAGAATCTAGTGTTTGGGCCTGCGGCGCTAGAAATTTGAGCACCATTTTTGCGTTTTGAGCATTTTGGCTATGCTGTGTTTCGGCCTAAACCTGGTGGGGAATAGTAAGGAGCGATAAAAAAAAGTAGACGCCGTGCGAGTCTAAAGTTCTCAATTGACGCCATGCGAACAGATCAAGCATGATTTTAGTTTCAGCCTGCGACATTAGATTCTTGCGAATTTTACTCCAGGTTTTGATCTTAGAGTCCTTAGTGTTTCGGTTTATTGCTTGCGGCATAAGTGTTACCTAAAACAGAACCCATTCTGCGGGTTACTCTCCAGCTTGATAGTCTTTCCGGCGTCAAGCGCGAGGTCTCTCGCAGCCTTGCCTAGCTCCCGGTCGGCGGAACCCTGAAGCTTCTGTAGCTGTTCGCTCAAACTCTGCAGTTGTTCGTCGAACGACGCTTTGACGAGGAAGTCTCCTGGAAAAGTATGGACGCGTTTAGGATAGTGTAGTGTTTAGACGTGTATCCATAAGTGAGGTATGGTATATGTGAGTGCGTAGGCTTACTTAATTCGAGGCACGATTGTTACTGATTGTTATTTTTGATTGAGTACCTAAATTACAAAATGTAATATTTTTAAGCTCGAGATCCTTGGAGTTTCTTTACCATGATTCTTCTCTAAGAACGATCAGAGCTAGTGAAGCTGGAGAAATAAATTTAGCTAGATACGTAGTATTAGATAGTATTAAAATACTTTTTTTATACTTTTGATAATATTTTGACGTTCAATGTAAATAATTTATTTATGGCATATTTAAAAAAACCCTTTCTATTGTATTGTATTATTTTATGTATTCTTTGACTTTGACTAACCCCTGGCTCATTTCCCAATATGTTCATTACGCAGTAGATATTAGATTCGTCAAAGCAATTCAGATGATTCAACAATTTATAAAGTGGATCTCAAGATAGGAAACAAATTAATGTGCAATCATGTAGAATTTTTCTGACGAGCCAACAGGGATGGAATTAGCACGTATTTTGTCCGCTTCTAAGCCGGTTGGTTACAGCCTTATTTATCTTACTCTTCGGAGTGTCTAGCACTTGAGTAATTCAGCCTTGTCGCGGCTAATTTCAGTTTTTACTCGAATGTATAAAGACTTTTGCTTCGGTGTGCGGGGCTACGCCTTTGAGTATTTCAGTATGCTTAGCATGGTTGTTTTGACACTCTGTCGAACTCGAGTGAGATACTTGCCATGTCTATTGTGCGAGCATGGCAGGCGGGACTCGAGATGGCAATAGATTAGGGTCATGTCGAGCAAAAAGTAGTTATTGCCATTCTAAATAAAAATGTTATATTTTGGTCTGGCAACACTGTTTAAATAGATACCGATTATTACCGATTGGGGTACATCACTAGCAAGTGAAGGATTGCGTTTCGTTCTAACGCAAGAAACTAATCAAATTTAATGCAGTAACAAAACGCTTTTCCGTCATTTATTTACCAACACAACAAAAAGGCGAAAATAAGTTGGTCAATATATCCGATATGCATTAGTAAATACACATACAGCGAAAAAACAACAAACACTAAGAAAAAAAAGTATATTTTCCCTCTAATCTATGCTCTTGAGGCCTTGTCTACACCTCCGTGGGTGCCAGACATGTGTCGTTCGCATCTGTCAAAATTAGGCCGACACCATCTCGGGCAATGCCGCCATGCTGCCGGTTGTAGGCTCGGTCGACGCCATCTCGATCTCGGTCGCCATTTTGGCGTAGAGCCAACTCGAGTGCGACCGACGAGTTGACAGTTTTGCATAGAGAAGGGCCTATCTCGGGCTTACCATGCTGCCCGTACAGCTGCAAGTTACACTTTTACGATATGGCGCCAGATACGTGAATATTTACCCCTTTCAACGGCATCCATGTCCAAGGTGCTCTCAATCATGAGCTGGTACTTGGACAGGTCGTCGCCAAGCTCGGACAGCGGCTCCGTGAGCGACCCGTGCACCGTCGATTGATCCGCCGCGCCGAGGCAGCGGAGAAGCGCTGGTAGACGGTTGATAGCCTAAATAGGAAAGTAAAAAGAAAAAGAAATTGCTATTAAGACGACGTACGTCTCACAACTAGCGCCGCCAATGGAAAAAAACACATATCTTTTTTTGGATGCGTTTTTAGCAAAAAACGCTCCTGCGATTTCTCAACGCGAGGCTTAACTATTTTTAGGACCGAAGGTTTGGATTCCAGATCCTAGAACTTAAGAATGCAATCGATTCTCGCCAAAAGTGGCCACTTTTGGCGAGAATCGATTGCATTCGTAGGAAATCCAATCCTGGAATCCAAACCTTAGGTCCTAAAAATAGTTAAGCCTCGCGTTGAGAAATCGCAGGAGCGTTTTTTGCTAAAAACGCATCCAAAAAAAGATAAGTTTTTTTCCATTGGCGGCGCTAGTTGTGAGACGTACGTCGTCTTAATTAGACTACTCTATCCACGGCACCGAACTAAATCCCATAGAATCCGCATTACGTATAAAGTCACAATAAAAACTTGTCCCCACAGAAACAAATGATCTCAGCAATAGAACAATACGAAACATCATTTCGACCATACGTCTAATATTCGAATGTCAACCTTATTGCATTAGTGTACAGTTTTACTTTGATTGCATGGACTACGAGCAAATAAGCTCCCAAAGGCAGTTGGGCATCTATTTTTCCAGACACATTTCAGAGTTCTATGTTGTATCTAGTTTTATCCTTGATCGAAGATCCACGGAGACAAGTTAATATAGCGTTCTCTCTGTTACGTTATACCATACAAATGACAAAGACAAAAAAAGACAGTGGGCGTAAACCCTTCTGAATGCTCGTACACACTGCGCTACTTTTTGCGAGAGTATTTAGCGAATTTGTAATTTTTTTTGTGACAAATGTTTCTATAAATAAATGTAGAAATAAAAACAACGAGCGTCGTAAAAGCTGATTATCGTCTGCGGTGAATTTCTAGAACAATTTTCATCAACAATGAACAATGAGTCCAAAGAACACGTCAGGTCACGGAACAATAACGATACGGATAAAATATGCACAGCACACAGCGCGTCTGCACAGTACGGGTACCACGAACAGACCAAAATGTACACGTACTCAGTACACTGCATTAACAGTCATCGCTGACGTTTCCCTATTAACTTGTCTCGGTGGATAGAGTATAGTAGGGCCGCCAATTCCAAATGTATTGTGGCTATGTTTATTCTGGATTTTTTAAGCTGTGCATTGGATGAAACAAGATCTAATCACGCAACTATTGTAACGGTATGGCAAGCTTGTGAAACAAAACTTTTGAAAATTTAACGATTTCCAGGAAAAATCTTTAGGGATTACGTCCTGAGAAATCGAAGCTCAGAGCGGATCAAACTACAAAGCCGAGCTCTATCTAGCCCCCGAGCTTACGTAGAGCGATATAACGCCCACGTAGTATGTTCAGCATACCTGATAGATTCTATAGCAGTCTTGCAGATTGGCCTTCTTCCTAGTGAGGCGTCGCGCCAGAGCTTGCAGGTCGGGTATTCTGCGCAGGTAGACGTCGTAAGTCGTTCTCAAACATGGTTATTGTAGTATGTTATTGTACCTGATAGATCCTATAGCAGTCCTGCAGATTGGCCTTCTTCCTAGTGAGGCGTCGCGCCAGAGCTTGCAGGTCGGGTATTCTGCGCAGGTAGACGTCGTAAGTCGTTCTCAAACATGGTTATTGTAGTATGTTATTGTACCTGATAGATCCTATAGCAGTCCTGCAGATTGGCCTTCTTCCTAGTGAGGCGTCGCGCCAAGGCTTGCAGGTCGGGTATTCTGCGCAGGTGGTCGTCGTGAAGCTGCAATCGCAGCTGCGAGTTGTTCACAAACACCTCTACGACGTCCAGACGCTCGTTTATGAGGTTTATGTCGCGGAGCGGCTGACGCAGCCATTGGGCTAGCAGGCTGAGGGAGAAAGGGGAATTTCAGACTTTAAAGTAACTAGTGGTTTGCCCCTAACTGTGAACTCGCGCCACCGTATCTCAGTAGTTACAGATGTGTAACTTTTTACTAACACCATTAGCGAAAGCGCGCGCGCTTTGCATATTAACTGTACAACCCCAACCCCTCGACCGATTTCACTCTCTTCGCTCGCTTGTTCAACAATGGTTCACGTAAGTTAGCGCCTCCAACATTCTCTAAGTTAGCGCACTTTGAGAATGTTGGCGCAAACTAGGATTTGTACCAAGGATTATTGATTTCACCAAAACTTTTAGGGACTCCATAACAGGAACATATTTATGTAGTCACTAAAGTCCGAACGTCAAGCAGAGGCAATTTCGGTCATTGACCTGTTTGTATGCGCAATCTCGCTAAGCCATCTGTACGAGCGAGACAGCCATATAATTACGCGGGAGTGACAGAGACGGGTCAGTGACCGAAATTGCCTCTGCTCGGCGTCCGGATTTTACATTGATATTAATACGACGTTTGGCCAACCGTTTTCCGTGGTGCGTCCGGCAGCGGTCCAGCAGTCCGTACAGACTGCGGCACGGCGCGTGACTCGTGTCGCCCAACTCTGGGAACACGTTCAAAGCGGACAGAGCCGCCGCGTCCACGGAGAGGAAACAATCCGATTGGATCGTGAACAGGTGGAATCTGGAATCGAGGGAATAATAATAATTATTAACCAGTAGAGCAGTAGAGCCTGCAGCTCGATGGTCGGACGACATCGTTATGGCGGCGGAGGGTCCATGGATGCGGATGGCGAGGGACCGCGAGAGATGGCGCGAGGGGAAAAAGACCCAGCAGTGGGCAGCGGTGGGCTGATGATGATGATGATTAACCAGTAGTTCGCCACGTACTGTGAACTAGCGATTTACTGTCTTGGCAACCCCCTTGAACAATTTGGCTCATGTTCGAACTTAAATAATATTTTTTCATCTCCCAGACTCGGAAAGTATGCTGTTATTAGTATCATACGATGAGGCAAAAGTAATTTTTGCGCGCTACAAAATTTGAACGCGACGCCTTATCCGCGGAGCTTATTTGACCCATCTGTCACATGCAAAGAAGAAAACTCATTTCATTAAGCTTTGCGTACCTAGTTGTCTACTATAGTTTTTATTTTTTTGTTAATTTTAGTTATTTTACTAATCTTTTATCTGTCAGTCGTAGACTTTTGAGAGATGAGTGAAAATGAGATGAATGAAGGATTTTGGCTAAGGATGACAGTGACTAAGGATTTTGGTCAATCCAAACTTACCTGCTGAAATTGGTAGCGTCGGACAGCAAAGACATGTACTTGACAGCGGCGGCAAGACTCGTCATGGCCGCAGTTTTCGTCGTCTCCGGAAACACATTGGCGTCTTGTTGCTGGCTGTCTTTGAACTTCAGAAGCCTGTTCAAGTCTTGGATCAGACCTTCGGTCGAGAAGTCGCCTTTCTTGCACTTGGTCACGGTGACGTTGGTGCGCTCCATGACTTTCTTGAGAGCTTTGTACTGAAAAAAAAAAAAAAAACAAGAAGTTAATAATGAACCCATCATTTCGAAAAGGGCACGAGTCCAAAAAGTTAAACTATTCGGGATCAACAAAAATGTATTTCTTACTCGTATCGTTTTCATACAGTCTCTGATTTTCGTTTGTCTTTTGAGTTGACTTGTGATGTATGAAGATGTGCCGTTTTCTCAGGGAATATGTAAAACGCTTCAATAAATAAAGTGGCGCCAAAAAGTGGTTTTTATTGACTCATGCCCTTTTCAAAATGATGGGTTTAATTATTTTAAGGGTCAAAAATCATCATCATCAGCCTGTTGACACCCACTGCTGAGTGTATGCCTATTCATTTTCACGCAACCTCTCGCGATCCTATGCCAGAGGCAACCACTGCTTTCCGGCTAATTCCATCTGGCTGGTGATCAGCCAACCGATCTCTTCTCCTATGGTCGCCATTATGCAATCGATTTCGTCCATCTGCCATCAGTGCAAAAATAGAGATCGACCACAAATGCGACAGTAAATTGCTATTAGCTTGCATCCACATCATATATCAGTTGTGAATGATATAGATGCTAGTTGTGCCCGGTATGCGTTAAAATACCTCTGAGCTTTTTCATTCTGAGTAGTGAGTAGCCAGCTAATCTTTCACAAATGTGTTTATAAATAGTTTTACTTGGTTTTCATCGATGCCGGATACCTACAGAAAAAAAATATCGGGCTTTGTACTGGAAAAACCAAGGAGACCATATTTTTATCGGCACTTTCGTTGTGTTCGTGTTTGTTTCCTTTCCTTATCTCTCTTGTTTTGTTGGGGACACTTAATTTATTATTGTTAGCTGTAAGGAGAACCATAACTATTAGAGATAACTATTGAAGTTTGTTACTTAAAAGTGTCCAAAAATTATGTTCGTTTTGTCAGCCTTACTTTCATCCGTTGAATGTAAGTATAGCTATGTTAATGTAGTGCATCGGGTACGGATCACTTTTAAGGGTGGCCTCTCACTACCTTATACGATTACCGGTGACCATAGATTACTTTTTGTATTTTATAAAGCATGCTAGGGAACATGCTAGGCTGCTACCCATGCTAGGGAACTTTATAAACATTTTTATAAGGTTAAAAAATTCGCTCGGGACAGGATTTGAACCCGCAACCTGCGCCTGCACGGAATGCAAATCTGAAATAAATTGAATTGAATGTAAGAGCTTGCGGGTTCAAAACCTGTCCCGAGCGAATTTTTTTACCATATAAAAATGTTTATCACCATAGATTACCTCGTCAGTATCTCCATGCGGCACAATGCACTCGGAAGGCGAAAGCTGCACCGTGATTGTCTCTAGCTGCGTCAGCAGATCGTCGTCCGTGAACTCCGAAACTGACATCTGGTACTCGCATGCCGACACACAAGCGACGCCTAACAGGCGACCCTGGAAGATTAATAATGGATGTAAAATATTTCGTTTTTGTAATACAACGTGTTACAAAACATCCTAACTCTTTTTACAGGGTGTAACCTACTGGTCAACAGGATGACAATTCTGTAAAAAAAAGTTGAAAAAATCAAATTTTATTTTATAACCTCAAAATTTAAAATTTTTCATAACTTTTTTGTTTTTGGTATTAGCTTAAATTTAATAATATGTGTGTGGGTGTAGGTGCATTAACAACTCAAAGCTATCTAGGTCGATTGTAAAATTTTATATTGAAATAAATTACTATTACTATTACTATTACTACTATCTTTGAGTTGTTAAAACATTGTGAAAGTCAATGAAAACAATATTAAAAAAATACGTTTCTCCCGCCACAGCGTTTACATTTTATTAATTTAAAAATCAACGGAACGTCATAGAGCAAA
This sequence comes from Zelleria hepariella, assembly GCA_949319315.1. Classification (NCBI taxonomy): domain Eukaryota; kingdom Metazoa; phylum Arthropoda; class Insecta; order Lepidoptera; family Yponomeutidae; genus Zelleria; species Zelleria hepariella. Next base: position 8,291,114 of record OX439392.1, on the reverse strand, counting down.
ATAAATATTTTGGTTGTCATCCCTATCACCGGGTGCTATTACCCTGTAAAAAGAGTTAGCATCTTTTGTAACACCTTGCATAATAGGTAGTATTGCTGTTTGGGGTTTAATATCGGGGAAAACACAGAACACAGTGATTATGAAAGTTTTAGGTTAAAATAGGTGCAGAATTTTTTTCCAAGAACAGATATAGATATGTACGCGACGCTCGGCCAGTCACAGATACCTACCTAGTCTACCTACACCTCATGGCAGCTCTTACCGCGCGCAGATGTAAATAATACGTTTGGTGTACATAAAGGGTATTCTATCTATCTATGTAATTAATAATTTCAGGCTTAGTATTTCGGAGATTATGGCCCGGTTTCTGAGTTGAGAATTTTGCTAAGCAAATGGGTACCTAAGTATCGTCCTGTCTCTGCAGATTTCTCACAAAAGAGCGTGACAGAGGGATACGTAAGTATGTGCTTAGTAAAATTCTCAACTCAGAAACCGGGCCTATCTCCATTCCCTCTTTAATCCATATACGTCAAGCCTTTTCAGCGTCAAAGAGTCACAAACATCCATTCTTACATAAAAAGGAGAAGGTTCTCAATTCATCGAAATGTTTAATTTTGTAATATCTTTTCTTATGTATTTAGCACTAATATAATAGGTATAGGTGCTGGGCAAGCCTACTCCACCTAAAACAATGTCCCAGGAACTGTAGCGTCCGAGTGGTCCCTTCAACCATCTAGTGCGAGTGAAGATGCCACTGGACGCTGTATAAATTATCTCATTCCGTAGATGCAAAGGCCTTATGCCTTAGTTAGCATTAATAATATTGTGCAAATTGTAGACTTTGCAATAAGCGTGTCATACATTAAGCACAATGTGTAATTGGGGTTATCATTTGAATTAATGTTGAGCATAATATTATTGAGCGTCGCGAGAAAACCCAGATTCAATAACCAATTCGTCACACTGCAATTTGTTGATAAAAATAATAAATAACAAAGCACATAACTGCACATAACACCTATTATAAAAGATTATAAGAGTGCAAATAAAAGTTCTAAATGGGTTTCAATAAGTTCCACTTTCATTCCACATGGTTCCATTGATAAAATAAAGAGGCCAAGGGCGTGGCTGAGGAATCTAGATAATATTTTTTCTCAGCAGTACAAAAGGATTTCTATAGCAGATAGTTAAACACCCCACAATAATTTCTTAAGTATTTGGAAAACTACTGGCGGATTACATAACGTTTATAATCCTAGACACAAAACTTCACGAAAATACGATTCGATCTACATTCAATATCATACTTAAGGCGCTGGGCATAGTGAATTAGCCCGCGCGCAAAGAAAAATGCACAAAATCGATTCCTGTATCAAATACACAAAAAAAAATCGAAAATTTCCACATATCAAACCCTAGAATTAGTTGAGACCTATCTAACACAGCCAGTTTCCTGTTGATATCCAGAACAGATTGCAAGATATTTTGCTTGAAAAAAAGTGCGCCGCCTATTTTTTTCAAGCAAAATATCTTCAAAACTCTAATGAAATCGAAAATTTTCACATATCAAACCCTAGAATTAGTTGAGACCTATCTAACACAGCCAGTTTCCTGTTGATATCCAGAACAGATTGCAAGATATTTTGCTTGAAAAAAAGTGCGCCGCCTATTTTTTTCAAGCAAAATATCTTCAAAACTCTAATGAATGTCAACACGAAACTGGCTGTTTTAGATAGGTCTCATCTAATTCTAGGGTTTGATATGTGAAAATTTACGATTTTTTTAGTGTATTTGATACAAGACTCGATTTTGTGCATTTTTCTTGGCGCGCGGGCTATTCACTATGCAAGTGACAACCATGACGCGGACTAACGTAGCCTTAATTACCTTGATAACAGGGTCGGTTTTGATGTTGACAGCTAGCAAGCACGGCGGGGTGTCATCGGAGGCCCCTAAACCATCGCCGAGGATATCCTCGAGCTGCGAGAGGCACCCGGGAGAACCTTTGTACTTGAGAACCCAGTCGCAGCTCTTGACTGAACCCTCAGACACGTAGATCTCCACTCTGTAGCGTCTCACCTGCAAGAAAGATAATAAGTAGGTACCAAATTTAAAATACCCCTGACATTTTAGCTTCAAATTAACATATCTCATAAACGGCTGAACCGATTTTGATAAAACATATCTAAGAACAATCGCTAGAAAACATCAAATTAAAAAAAAACCGCATCCAAATCGGTGACAGACGCACAGACAACTTTGTAGGAATACTCTATTCCACAACGAGACTCATAGGCAGAATCTGCATTTACTTTATTGGCGGGAAAACGCTAAGGCCCGGTTTCTGAGTTGAGAATTTTACTAAGCACATACTTACGTATCGCTCTGTCACGCTCTTTTGTGAGAAATCTGCATAGACAGATTTGCTTAGCAAAATTCATACTTACCCATTTGCTTAGCAAAATTCTCAAATCAGATACCGGCAGTATGAGTGGCGAAACGAAGACTCATCTCCGAGGCGGATATTATTTTATTTACTTCCTATTTATCACTCGCTTCATGAGTCTTGTTGTGTGTGTGTGACGGTTACGATTAGTAATGGCGGATGAATAACATATTTTTAACCGACGACCAAAAAAGAGGGGTGTTATAACTTTGACCGCTATACATATGTATGTGTCTGTCTGTGGCACCGTAGGCACCGTAGCTCTTAAACGGGAGAACTGATTTAGACGCGGTTTTTTTATTTGAAAGCAGGTTTTCTAGCGAGTGTTCTTAGATATGTTTTATCAAAATCGGTTCAGCCGTTTATGAGATATGCTTATTTGAAGCTAAAATGTCGGGGGTATTTTAAATTTAGTAGTTATTGCGCTCCTATAGTGGTCTCTAATCTAGTCATGTCATGCCCCTATAGGTCAAGTATTTGTTTGAGACAAGTAATCTTACAAGTCACTAGCGTGTGCCCGTAACTTTGCTCGCGTGGCTAAGAACTCGTATTTCAAGGTATGTATTCGTAGAAGGGAACCCGTTCAAAGCGCCAGCCAAACGAAGCCAACGATCTGAATTAAAATGCCCCAAAAATTGGTCGAAATAAAGTCTAGCGAGCAATCGGGATAGCGGTGTCTCCACAGATTTATAGTCTAAATCTGTGAGTGTTTCATATCACTCTAGACCCGCTTATCAAACGGACAGACAAACAGAACGTTTTGTTTTATAAGCTAGGTATAAGCTAATAGCTCGGAAATAATCTCAATTAAAACAAACAATCATTGGCCTTTAGCTAGTGTTCGTGACACTGAAACTTGAGATAAAACTTTGCCAAGTTTAATCAACAAACATCTACAGACCGCTCTAATTTAGGCGATTTTGAGTGACGCGAATGTTTTCATCTATCAAATCAAGAAGGTAACATTAGTTTGCAGAGTGGGAACAGAGTTGTATCCACCGATCCCGGGATCAGATGGATGTCTCCACGGATCCCGCCGAGTTGTCTCCACCGATCCCGGGATCAGTGGAAACATCAACTGTGTATTATGTTACGTTACCAGGCATATATCTAATCGCTTCAGACCATCTGGTTGGTGTCCTTCCCCTGGCGCCTTTGCCATCACCTGCCCCAATATTATGAGCTTCATCACCCTTTACAACATAAGACTTACATCAGCCTTTATTATACACGCTCGTCTATCATTATCATAGAAGTTCAATGTTCTTTTCAATGATAGAGAAGTTTTCTTAGTCTAGCCGTTAAAATATTCACAAATTCACAATGATGTTGCTATGTGCTTGCAGGACTGCAAAGTAACGTGGCGGGAGAGCCCAAATTTTCAGTTTTTTAGCTAAACTGAGCTACTTTTGTTTAGCGATTTTGTTTCACGACAATAAATAGTACATTACTGCCGCGGTCTGTAATGGGTGCGTTGCTGGCTGGCGCGCTGTTGATAGCCGGCAGCGCAGCGTAGCGAGCTCCAGGCCAACACAGTGCGGCCAGCATTGCAGCCCTTGATGAACAAGCTGGAATGAAGGTCGAGACCGAAGGTCGAGGCCTTTACAGCGCAGATGATATTTTGGGTCCCCTTGTTGGTTATTTAGGGGGGGCATAATTATTACGGCGCATCTTCTGAGGCCCCAGATATACGAAGCATACATATGAGTATAGTATCTTCAATACATACCAACAAAAGCTTCTTGACAAGGGTCTCAAAGTTCCCCTTCGAAAGGACGAGGTAGTCCAGCTTCGCCGGGGCCAGCCCCATCCTCTTGATGTTGGACACAGAGGAGAAAACCTCCTTGGCTGCCGTCGACGCGTCCACGCCATGGACGCTATAGTAGTCGTTGCGATCGAATATGCGGACTGTAGTTGGTGGTTTCTGAAAATTACGTTGGCTAAAATAAGTTGTCCGAAGAAGCCCTCACAGCCTAGTTGGACTAGTCGATTGCAACATCGGCCGTGGTCAGTCCATGGATGGATGACCGCTAGTGGTAGTATAATATCTGAGCGCTTCAGTGCTTAGGAAGGCACGTTATACTGTTGGTCCCGGTTGCTGTCGATTAATGAGGCCTAAAAACTCTGACAGGGGTGGCCACTACCTCATGTGATTACCTACCCACCCGGTTGTCCGAGTAAAATAAAAGGCCAGCCGAGAAATAGATGGCGAGACGATCTCGACAAATATTTTCCTGAGTGGTCGGAGGTGGCTCAGGAGTACTCAGGACCGAAAAACCTGGGCTGACAGGGGATGCTTTTTGCCTCGCAGTTGCTATGAGTAAGTAGTAGACGTCGGAAAACGGATAACGTCTTTGAAGTGGAAGTGGGCAGAACACCTGGAGGTCCTGGCTAGGCGCACTGATGGCACATGGACGAATTCCATTGCGGAATGGCGACGTCGAGAGTCGAAGGGATCAGTTGGATGGTCCGACGCCATAGCCCAAGAAGCCGGAAAGCAGTAGTTGCGCCTAGTACAGGATCGTGACAGGAGACCTGAGAATGAAGATGCCTTTAACCAGCAGTGGGTGTTAACAGGCTGATGATGATAATGAAAATAAGTTGTTTGCTGACTTAAGGAGAATTTAGCACTCTATCTCACGCCTTGTTGTTCTTCTTAACATGTTTGTAGCTGTCAATTCCACGTTCATATAAGAAATACTGCGATCTTGGTCCAAGGGGATCTCACTACGGGTCAAGAACTACCTTATCAATTGATATTTTTATTTTTTTGCATTGTTTTCCTGTAGCCTCGGTTTAGCGATGTCCTACATTTTATTTTACTAAATAAATGATACTTTACAAATTTACCAAAAACAAAGAGTTAAGTATTTTAATAATTATAGATAAGGGGAAACGTCAATATTTTTCGTTAGCACGCAAGATGTTGATAACATTGTATGATACTGTAAATTATGTACCTATAGGTATAGCGCATAGAAATTTTCGCTTTTCCCGGCCAGTGATTTAGTAAAAAATATCCGCACTGTAGCTAGTTATCAAAACCTGTTTATTAGCGGGAAAATAGCTCAATAAACAGTTTTTTTTCGACAATAATACGTATTAATTGTAAAAAAAAAACCCGCAAATAAACCGGTTTTGAGGACTAGCAACTGGGCGGTATTTTTTGTTTAAAATTTCATGGTCCCCCTAACTGGCTCCCTAGGGACATGTTTTAGGATGGAGTAGACTAGAGATGGATGAGTTCATCTTAATTTAGTAAGTACCTATAATCCGCGCGCGATGAGAATGGGATGGAACCTTGTCGAAGTCACTCGAAAAAATACTTTATTGTACTTTAACAAGGTAGCTTCGACGCGAGTTTCCTTATGCGCTAGTGTCAGTTCCAAAAGGTCGCATCCCATTCTCATCCCGCGCGGATTATACCTACTTTCACTAAACTTGAATAAGTACTAGGGCGAGAGTGGGGTAATGTTGTATCTACTGCAACAACACTTCACTTCATTTTAGCTTGTAAGAACTATAATTTGGTACCAAATAAACATTTTACTTACTTACTTACTTACTTACTTACAATTTACACCCTCTAGCTAGCTAGGTCTAAGATGGCAGCCATAGCCTTGGCCTTTGTCACGCTTGCGGTAGGTAGAGATATCGTATGGTAGTAGTGCCGACCAAACCGAGTTTTCGATTCTCATCTTAGCTTCACTGCAGTACTAATCGCCATGTAAAGCGCGCTGTGTGTACCTAAACTGATTGAGGTTTTTCGCTCTGAAGCACTATTAAATTAAGGATCAACACTGAGGATGAAGTCATAACTTGAGCCTCTGAATCACTGAGAGCCGGTAACCACAGACGTTGACAAAAACGAATCTTGGACATGACGGCAACTGCTATTAATAACATAGTGCGAATACAAGGATATTCGATTGTTTATACAAATGTTTGAAACCATAGGCGGATCTAGGCCGGCACTTGCTTCCTCCCTCGATTGGCGAAGGCGAATAAACAAATGAATAAAATATTTAGAAAATTTATTAAAAGTACATACTTTTTCTTCTAGTGAAGCAAGTTTTATAAGAGTTAGGCGCATTTTCCCAAATACTTTTTCATACGATGCCGTCCTACTTAGCGTGGGCGCCATGTCTCTATTATTTTTCTCCCAATCTACACAGAGAGGATACAAATGGCTTATTATTTTTTCGTAAGCCTTTCTTCAATTAGACTTTTTAACAAACAAACGAAAAAACGTACTACTAATTCTTTAAAATATGTTATTGACCTTATGTATAACAGGGCAGAAAAGATTACATTATATTCTGAATCCGTCCCTGCCTGTAGCTAGCGATTCTCGGAATTACATATCATGATAGGGCAGGAGAGGTTATCATGGGGCTGGGAGTTCTTATATTCGCGTGGCGGGCTCCAGCAATGTCAGTAAGCGGTCGCTTTACAACAGTGTGTGGTGCCAAGTGTGATATCGAAAGTGAAGAATTTTGATCCCAGTTTTCGGTGGTGTGTAATACTTTTTTTTTAATTGTGGGTTTTAATTATTGCTTCTACGAATTGATATTTACTCACTCACAACACGAATGAAAATTTAGTAAGAAATGTGGATTAGTTTTCTCCGCACGTAATCGTAATGATATTATTTTCTTTCCTGTGGGCTAGCTAGACCGAAGAATCGAGTAGTGTAGGTGCAGCATTGTAGTGTAGGTGTAGCAAGCCTACTTCTTACTTGGTGACTGGAGGAGCCATATTCGCCGTAAAAACCATCTCAAAGTTTTGTACGCCTCTATTAAAATTTTGTGGAAAACTGTGCAAATCTGAGTGAGATAGCCAATGACAATGGTGGAAACCAAGGTTAACTTTCCGATACTCCGTACCTACATAATAATATTTATAACCATATAATATTTTCCAGATCTACGTCATCATGAGGCGTTTGCTCCTCATCGCGGCCGTGTCGGCTTTAGCGTTGGCCAGGCCCGAAACCTACCGAGAGAAAGAAGACTTCCAGTACTCGAGGAGCTCCTCGGATGAAGGCACCAAGTCCGGCTTTTATGGCGCTCAAAGGGGCAATATGGGGGGCAACTACGAACGCGCACACAACATGGACGGCGTGGCTCAACATCAGATGGGCTCCGCCATCAGGCAAGTCGAGGGAGAGGTTGGAGACACGTCCGCCATCAACAAAGGACGAGTCTTCACCGCCGGAAGCACTAGAGGCGTTTACGGACAAGGAAACTATAACTTGGACAATCTGAGCGGTAGAAACTTCCAGGAAAGCGGCGCGGGCGCTGACTCCCTGACGCACTCGTCTTTCTCCAATGGACACTCAGGGTTTGGCTCCCGCGCGTCTTCACAAACCGCTGGATTCGGCAGCGGCTATGAATCTTACAAAGGAAGGAATTCCGGCTACAGAAGTGGTCAGTTCCTGGAAGACCAGAACCGTGAAGCTTTAAATAACCTGCAATACGGCAGACAAGCAGCAGGTGGTTCGGCTTATTCACAATCAGAATACAATGCACACAGTGCGTACAACCAGGCTCAGAGTGTGTCTTCACAAAACGGTTACACAAAAAGCAGGGTGGTGCCTGTTAGGGTCGTAATGAGACCAGGATCGACTGTGAACGTTCCGGTCAATGCGGAGGCATATGACAACACCTACAGAGGTTCCGCTTATGACCAAAATGCTATCAATAGCGATGCGGAAGTGTTGAGTAACACAGACAGTGTTTACAGGGTCCCAAAACCTACTACGGCTGCTAAACATTACGAATCGGAATACAAGTACCGTAAAGAATGGGAAAAGCACGATTCTTTGCCAGCTGCTACGCCTTTAGTCATTCCTGGTAGCCCGGTTCCGCAAAACAGTGAATTGTACGAAGATTCTGTAGGAAGCACGAAGTCAGCAGCTCATGGATTCCGTTCTAGCGCAATAGGATCTCAGAACCAGTTGGAATATGCCAATGCGGGCTCTAATCACCAGTCTAAATACCAATCTGGCTACAAAGGAGTCCAATCGAAAACAGCTGGAGCTCATTCTAGTGGCACGTACAATAACCTGGGTTCTTCCGCTGACTTAATCAACAGCGGGGATGTAGACAGCGCAACTGCTCCAAAGTCGTATCAGTCTTCATATTCGTACAAAAAATCCTGGGAGAGGCAAGGAGATCCTTACGTGATTGTACCGGTTGGCGAAAACACCGAATCGCAGAGGTTGACAGCTGCATCAAATAGACAGGCTAGTGGATACAGGTCACATCAATACGGCACACACGCTGCGCAATCCAGATACTCACACGCTGAAGGCGAGGATTGTGATTGCGACGAGGAAGGCAATGTGCGAGTTGTAAGAAGCGTTGGCGACCAAGAGGACCTAGGACAACAGACCCAGCAAGTCCAGTCATCAGACTTCGAGGAGCTAGGTCAGCAACCAATTTCACAGAACTTGGAAGATTTTGGGCAGCTGTCCCAAAACAAATGGGATGCAGGTCAGCAAACACAAAACTCTTGGCAACAAGTTAGCTCTTTTCAAAAACCTCACAATAAACCTAACAAAGTAGAGGATTTGACACAGCACACCCAGAGCAACCAAAACAAATTCGAAGATTTCACTCAACAGAGCCAATCGCAAAATCTAGAAGACTTGGGCCAGCAAGTTCAAAGTGGCTGGGATGATTCTGCCAACTTAGGGCAGCAGACACAAAATGGTTGGTATGCTGAGGATTTGTTTAGAACCAATGGTAAAGTTAATACCTCTAGGCATGAGACTCAAAATGTATTTAAACCAACTGAACGTCATCAGCTTACAAGTGACAATTTAAATAATTTCGGTAATTTAAATTCACAGATCCAGTCTGGTCAAACAGGAGGTCAAACAGGTGGTGATTCACAGCAGACTCAAAATGGTTGGTACGCCGAAGATTTGTTTCGGCAACCTCGAGATAAATTACATAACATAGGTAACGAACGTCAACAAAATAGGAATTTACAGGAGAAAACCGAAGATTTAGGGCAGCAAACTCAGAATGCTTGGTATGGCGAAGAAACTGGACAACGCACTCTAAACCAGTGGAAACCATTAAACTATGGAAAGACAACCGAAAAATATTTTGGACTTTACGGCACAAACACACAGAGTCAACAGGGCGTCCCAAGCCTCACAAACCCCCGTAAACCGGCGACGACATTTAACGCTGAGGACTTGTTCAAACCTTCATGGGAACAATCAAAACAAAACTCAGATAGCTTGACAGACTGGAGTAAATTCGATGATATTTACAGTTCCTTGGGTAAAATAAACAAAACAAACTTGAACAATGGGGAAGTACACAGTCAAGGTACTGATGATTACAGCTTCCAACAGTCTTCACAAAATTGGGGTAATGTCTATGGAGAATCATCACACAGTGTACAGAGCCACTCTGAAGTACAATATCAGTTTATCAATAAGAAAACAACTGAGTCCAACACGGCCTATACGACAACTGAATCTAATCAAAACAAATATCCATGGGAAATAACTACGAGAAGGCAATGGACAGGTTCAAGCGTGTTCGATCATACTACTAAAAGAAATAAGGATCAATATCCCTGGGTAAACAATAACGAAGCAAAGCCTACCACTCCTAGTTTCAGTGCCGGTCGTGGCGACATTGACGGTAGTGATTCTTATCAAGCTTTTTCCGGAGTTAAACCAACGCCGAAAGCGCTCAACCCTGAAATTTCTATTGTGCAAAACAAGCCATTTAAAACTCCTGCCGAAATAGAAGCATTAAGCTTGACTAAAGACAGTGACAAGCCCAAAACTGATGTGTTTGATGCAAGTATCAATTCAAATACGAATAGGCAAGCTGACGATGGTTTGAGAGTCGTGGGTTTAAACCAACAATGGCTTGAAGAGCAGAAGAGAAATGGTCAAGCTTTTCAGTCTGAGAATAGAAACAATCAGCAACAAAGTCAGGGACAAAATGAAGACTTTGGTCAACAAGTTGTGCAAACTAACTGGAACACAAATGATAACCAATACCAGAGTCATAATCAGGCTGCAAATGTAGACCAACAATCGCAAACAAATTGGAACACAAATGAAAGACTACACCAAAGTCAAGCTCATGATGAAAATGTTGGTCAAGTTGTGCAAACTAACTGGAACTCAAACCACAAATTGCACCAAACTCAGGAACAAACTGAAGATCTAGGTCAACAAATGCAAACCAGTTGGAACAGCGATAATCTTCAACAAAGTCAGAATGAAGACTTAGGCCAACAAATCCAGAGTGGGTGGAATCCTAATGAAAAACTCACACAGTCTGATCCTCAGAAATCAAATGACTTTTATTCAGAACATCATCAACTGCACAAAAATCAGGAAGAAAGTGCAAAGGTCGAGGCTCAAACAATATCAGCAACACCAGAGATAACAACAAAAGCGCCTGGATTTTGGAAAAAAGTTGGAGGCAAAGTATCGTCATGGTTTGGAGGATAATTTTAAGACACCTTGTATTAGTTAAGAGCATTTATTTAAATAGTTTAAATTATTAGTAATAAGGACAAGTTCATATATGTGTCTACCCATTTTGCAACAATGTACATAATTACTTAGTCTTTGTAAAAGCCTAATTTTAGTAAACACAACCTGTGCTATGCCATGCCATCATGTATTCATGTTTTTCAAAATAAACTTTTGAGCATAGGGGAAAGTATACTTCAACTTTTATTTTGGATCATAAAGTGGTACACAAGACAGCACGTAGACGCTTAAACGCTAGCAACACTTTACAACAAAAGTTAACACTCTGACGTGCTGTCGTGTGTAAGTACCTAGTCAGTCAGTGTGGCATTTTGAGAATAACTTTTTTAGCTCCAACTTATGTATATCTTGCAGTGATCCGTCCCGTAACCAGTAGCTTGAATGCTTTAAAATGTAATAGTGAGGAAATAATGTTACAGATGGTTAACCAGCGACAGGATCTATATCAGGGCTTAAGTCTGTAATGCAATAGTGTGTCGATAGGTTCCCTGTAGAAGGAAAAACATCAGGTTTTGCTCGTTTTTCTCCTATAACCAGCGAACTAATCCTCTAGAATTAAAATCAGAATATTCTTTGCTCAACTAGAAATACATTTAACGGACAGACAGCATTAATGAATCGTAATTGAAGGACACTTACAAGTGGTAGCCTATTGAGGCACAATTGCGTTACAGACTCAGACCCCTGGTTGTCTTGTCTGTCAGTTACCCCACCCCCCATCCAAACAAGTTTGTACATGTTTGTTCAAAAGGCATGTTGTCTGAATTAGAACCAACTTATGCAGCAAATCCCTAAACATGACTCTCCGTACCTTCAACTGCTTATTGCGATAGGTACAGAACTTCAGAAACTAGAAACTGAAGCTTAGGGTCCTGTAGGTTACATAAAGTCGATTTTTAAGTACTGACAGAGCTTAACCTTAAGTTAAAGAGCATCGATATATGTCTCTCTGAAATTCTTACCTCAGGAAGTGAATTGTAATATTTCACGAAGGCTTGTTGCTGCACGGAATCTGGAAACATGATTCCATCGTCAGTAACTGTAATCCCTCGTAGTTTATTAGATAAGGGTATCACTTACCTAGATTAAGTGCCTGGATTGGCTGTAAAGTAGTCATATTGAGAGTTTGAAGCTCACAAACCCAATTTACTTTAATTTTACGAAACTAATTAAACAAAACAAAGAACTTCGCCGCTTCGCCCGCAAACAGCTGTGTTTTGAATGACAGATGACACCTGTCAAACAAACACTCAAAAGAAACTTTTGGCGCGAAAAATACGGACGCGTTCAAGTTACAACTTTTTGCAGTCGAGTCAAAGGCGGGCCTTCACCGGATTGCTCTATAAAACAGCAAGAGTATCCTAAGGCTGGGTTAGAGATGTATCTATGGGTTTAAACTATATGTATCTATGATAGATACATAGTTTAAACCCATAAATAATCTATCCCAATCTTTTTTACGATGTAAAGCGGGATAGACAGAGAGGTTATAAACCCTTGCAGCATTTTAGCGGAAATGGAAATATTTTTACTGGCAATACTAATTTGACGTTTTTATTTTTATCAGATTTTTATTAATCTGTGATACGACTTTTGTTTATTTTTTCATTTTTGGCAGCTGCTCTTTCGTCTCGGACGGAATAAAATAGTTTTGATTTATTTTTGTTAGAAATTATGTTGTTATTTAAATGTGGCCTATTCATCATACCATCTAGTTATATATTGGCGTAAGTATTTTTAAACACTTATCTCTAGAAGACACTCAGATTCTACGCAATTCGAGAAGCCATGGCAATCCCTGCTTGAAACATCTGGTGCTGCTGGCCGTGCTGGGGTAGTTAATTTTTTTAAATCCACATATTCTAATTACACATTTATGCCAATATTGAATAAGCTTGCTTCAAATACTCGCTCAATTATTTTGTTCAGTCAGATACTGTTGCAACCGCCCATCCATGAAGTCTTATTGGATTAGACTTTCTCTTTTTCTTTAATTAACTTATTTTAAATTTATTTTAAGGCTGTGCTCCAGAGTTGCGAATGAAACAAAAGTATTTGATGCCGGCCTTGTCCTTATGAACATCGCAAGTGTTGCAATTGGTGAGTCAGACATGGTTTAATTTATTCCAATTAATTAAGGTATTTGTTTGCTATGGAATTTGGTTGAAGGCCTAGATGCCATATTAACGGTGTAAGTTCTAGGTACAAATTGAGTACTGTAAGAACTAGATGAGTAAAAAAGTAGTTCAAATTGCCAAACATGATTATGTAAATAATAAACATAAGAAATTGCTTCAATGCATCTGGTTCTACTTGCAATCATAAGAAAATTGCTCCAAAAAACTTTGTTATACAACTCTTTTTTGCCCTTCACAAATGCATTTTAAGAGGCAATGGTTTTGTAATGGTTTTTCTTGAGTTGAAAGTTTCTATACTTTCTTCAAATATGCAATATGTACCAATGTAAGAAGCCATATTAAAAGGGAGCCAAAAAGTGTAATTTCACAAGTAACAGGATTATTTGTAATTTTTCCACTTATTTAAAAAATAAGTTAAGTCTAACTTTGCGTTCATAAGCTATCAATGTTGTATCCCTATCCATCCATCTTTCATATTTTTTTCTATACAACTAACCTTTAACCAATTCGGTACGCAAAGTTTTTTGTTCGAAAGTCCGTTATTGGCTTAATCTTATCTTTAGACAATATTGAGAAACTAATTTCAATATTTTTTATTTTGGTTCAGTAGTTTGGATTTTACAACGTTTCAAAGATACGGTTTTATGACCTTCACGCGACGGTCTGCATAGTGTTGGCGGTCATAGGAACAAAACATTTTAGTGCATAAAAACAAAACTACTGCACCAAAATAAAAAATATTTAAATTAGTTTCTCAATATTGTCTAAAGATAAGTTTAAGCCAATAACGGACTTTCGAACAAAAAACTTTGCGTACCCAATTCGGAAGGCAAAGTTTTTTGTTCGAAAGTCCGTTATTGGCTTAATCTTATCTTCAGACAATATTGAGAAACTAATTTCAATATTTTTTATTTTGGTCCAGTAGTTTTGTTTTTATGCGCTAAAATGTTTTGTTCCTATGACCCCCAACAGTATGCAGACCGTCGCATGAAGGTCATAAAACCGTATCTTTGAAACGTTGTAAAATCCAAACTACTGAACCAAAATAAAAAATATTGAAATTAGTTTCTCAATATTGTCTGAAGATAAGATTAAGCCAATAACGGACTTTCGAACAAAAAACTTTGCCTTCCGAATTGGTATTACTTCGGCTCATAGACACCCTGAGGGTACTGGATTTTTTTTTACGCCAATCAAGCGGTTAAGAAGCAAAGTATAATTTATAGGAAAATAATAGGGCATAAGTGCTCATCAACACAACACTAACCAAAATCTGTTTCAGCCGGAAAAATTGTGTATGACCGATACCAGCATATCCATATACTAGGGCCACTAACCCCGAATCCTGGTGTGACATCCTTCGCAAATAACATTGCTTCCCTCTCAGCCTCTTCCATGTTCATGGGCTTCCTGATTCACATGTGTATGATTCCATTCAAGGTAAGGGCAATTTAACTTATTTAACCTTGTGAGAATTCAGGCTCAAATCTAAATGTTGGGTATTTCATTGTTGTGGAAAAAAAAAAAAAAAATAATAATCATTTCTGACAATGTTCCTGGAAATTTGATATATTTCTGCAAGTCTGCCTTTTTTTTAAAAATCTGTCTAAGTACAGTCGGCCACAGTCTCAGATACCCCTTTTTGTTCGATTGGCGCCCTTATGCCGCGCGCGGTAAGAGCTGCCATGGGGTATCTGAGATTGTGGCCGACCATACTTACACATTGTTTTGTTGTGTCATTAAGGATTCAAAAGAAACTTGACTGTATTTAGTCTCATCCTATGTCTTTGGGTCGTTTCTTCATTAAGTGCTAACTTCCTTCACTAACATGTACAGTCAGCCACACTCTAGGATACCCCTTTTTTTTCAATTGGTGCCCTTATGCCGCGCGCGGTAAGAGCTACCATGGGGTATCCTAGTCTGTGGCCGTCAGAACCTACTTACTTTTCTGTTGTAATCCACAAATTATTTATCTGGGCTTGTAGTGGATCCATGTTAATGTCCAACCTTACGTTTCAGGTTGATAGTTACTCTCTGGCAGCCATTGATATTTTTGTGTGTGCATTTGGTACATTGTACATATGGATGCAGGTATTTTTCACTAATTTTAGGGCTGAATATTTATGGTTTTAATCAATATTAGTTCTTGAGTTTAAGCCTGAATTTTATTTATGAAATTTTCATAAGTAGCTGCTCTATGCTGACAAGTTAAATTTTTCCAGGGTATAGTGACAGTCTATGTGTCTTCGTTATTTTATGACAAAAACCTGACAGCGCTTAGACAATGTCTCATCAGCCTGAGCTCACTTGTGCTGTTGGTTATGGCCACTATGGGAACAATAGCTATATTTTTACCAAAAGGTATGGTTCCTATTTTAATGTTACTTACACACTTTTATGGTGCTCTCTTTTTGTATCTTTTAACACATTCGGTGCCTTTGACGCGTTAACGCGCCCTCGAGACATTCGCCGAGTGCCTTGGGCGCACATAATCGTCCATAGCAAACTCACCACACTTACGCTACGTGCCTTTCGACGCGTCTATGCGTCATCCACGTACGCTAGGTGCCTTTCGGCGCGTCCGTGTATCATCGTTTATTACCGATTATACCTTTTCACATTTTGATTGCCCCTCATAAAAGCTCATTTACCTGGGACGTACAGAATCGTCCAAAGGCACTGCTAAATAGTCACGCGTGACGCACAGACGCGGACAAAGCCACCCGGCGTACTTTCGCGAGAAAATTGTGGCGCGTATACGTGACCCAGGCACTGTTCGAAGTTATACCTAGCGCACTATTGCGTCGTGAAGCACTACTAGAAGATAGTAAAAAACGGTCGGCAGCCAATGCGTTAAAGGACAGAACTTCATTATCCACACCGCGAATAAGACCTTTTGATGTGTGCGAATGACCAATAAGCCAAATTACCTACTCCATATTGTAGGTACGGTCGGCCACAGTCACAGATACCCCATGGCACCTCTTACCGCTCTTGGCATAAGGGCGCCAATCGAACAAAAAGGGGTATCCTAGCGTGTGGCCGACAGTACCTTTATTGACAAACCAAACCCCAAGGAGGATGTTTCTATCATCCTGGCTTTGCTACACACACACACACACACACACACACACACAGCGAACGTGTTTATGTGCTGGTTACACGCAAAATTACTAATATAACCCGTGCCATTAAAGAAAACATTTAGGACGGAGTTAAAAACCTAGCGTTGTCTCGCTTTGACTGTATTAATTAGAGCGAGAGGGCGAGTGTTTTGAAGTTCATCCTAAATGTTTTCTTTAATGACACGGGTTATACTTACGCCATCTGGATATTGACCAATAGGTCCGACGTGAGCTTTCTCCTTCCTAAAAAAGTAAGTAACATTTTATGACTTCCATTTCAGGTGCAAACTCCAATGGAACACAGATATGTCTTCAAATCACGACTGCCTGTAGCTTCGTACTGGCGGCAATTTTCAGTGCGTTCATATTGTCCTTCGAAAAGGACTATAAATGCTTTGCACAAGTAAGTTGTATGACGACACCTTATTCCAGGGTCCTTGAATCACGGCCGCCGGTCGCCTGTCTGGGTGAGGCGCAAGCGTTCATAGTGTGTTTACTAATCGAATACAAATGAAATTCTTTTGGGCAGTCTCGTAGAGGTGCGCGAAACGCTTCAGTGAAAAGAAAAGAATGATATAGTTCATTTCCTTCACTGAACTAGTTCACTCTTTTAGTTCACAGTTCATTCATAGTTCACAGCTCATTCATAGTTCATAGTTCATTCATAGTTCATTCACAGTTCATTCATAGTTCACAGTTCATTCATAGTTCACAGTTCATTCATAGTTCACAGCTCATTCATAGTTCATAGCTCAGTAGTTCGTTCACGTATCTTTTGACTCACGGTAGTCCGCGAATGACAAAGGTGACAAAGGCAAGACACATCAGTTACAGAATTTTGGTCCTTAGTGTGGTAGATTTAAGAATGTTTCTTGAAGAATGAACTACGTGGACTAGAATGAATGTGATATATAAAGATTTACAGAATTTTGATTCTTAATGTGGTAGATTTAAGAATGTTTCTTGAAGAATGAACTACGTGGACTAGAGTGAATGTGATATGTAAAGATTGGTAGTGAATGAATGAATGAATGGTTTCATATAACGAATGCATTCAATCGAAGCATTCATTCGCGAACTACACACCTCTACAGTCTCGTTAAAATAGGCATTGACTGACTGCTAAATGCTCTAGGATTTCTAATTATTTTCTACATTGATTATTTTTGTTTTACCCCTGATTTTAAACTGTAAAAACACTTATCAATAAAGATAAAGATAAAGATAAAATATTCTTAATAATAGAGGCCAATAATTTAAACTTAATTTAAAATTATTCATTGTTACTTTGTGGGCTTGTGGTAGAACGATAGTAAAGGTGGTGGCCTAGGTGGTAGAAGAATGAACTCGAAAGCGAGAGACTGTTTATTCTCAAAGTTAAAAAGTTGTGAATTTGTAGTAGCAGTACCACTCGCTAACTTTGAAGGAAAACATCGTGAGGAAATTTGAGCGTCTGATTTATACCATCAACGCGAAAATCGCCAATCCGCAGTGGGCGCTCGTGGTGCTTAGTCCGAACTCTCTCTCTGAGAGAAGGCCTTTGCCCAGCTAGTGGGACATGTACATTTTGCATCTTACTAACATAGTATTCACCTCATCATTATCGACAAAATATATGTGAGGGTTTAATTTGTAGCGACCCCTCTCGGGCGTTCAGGAAACTGCTACATACCCGGGCTGTCAATCGCTACTAGCTACAATCCTGCATCGCGCCAGCAAAATGTTTATCGTTTATAGAACATCCTGCTTGGCGGGAAATTTCCCTTTAAGTGTAGTGAGGAGCATGATCACCCGCTCCTCTTGTAAATTTAACATTTCTCGCTTTCCAGGGCGGCCGTTCGGAGGTGCTTCTAGACGACGCGTGCTCTTATGACGACGTGTCATTCACCGAGGGCAACAGCCTGTTTGCGGAACAAACGGTCCAGCTGCCCTCCAGTGCCATCCTCATAAGGGGCACTCACAACTCCGTCAAGCACTCCTGACACGATGCCGTGCCCGACAAGGTTCCTATAAACAATTTTTCTTTTATCTAAAGCACTAACCCGAGCACTAATATTTAAATAAAGATTAAGACGCAATAGGACGCAGAACTAGCGCCGCCAATAAAAAAAAAAACTTCTTTTTGGATGCGTTTTTTGCTAAAAACGCTCTTACGATTTCTCAACGCGAGGCTTAACTATTTTTAGGACCTAAGGTTTGGATTCCAGATCCTAGAGCCTACGAATGCAATCCATTCTCGCCAAAAGTGGTCACTTTATACGAATGCAATCGATTCTCGCCAAAAGTGGTCACTTTTGGCGAGAATGTGTGAACGGTGTGAGTTCAAGTCCTGTCCCGAGCGATTTTTTAATATATTTTACTCAAAAGCGTGCTCATTTAACAACATTCTTTGAGCAAAGTCTTCAGACCTTCGATTTGTGACATCAAATGAAGCGGCCCACCAAGTTGAATATTTTGTGTAAAGGCGGTATACAGGGTGGCCCAAACATAGACGTCAAGCGAGAAAATCTAGATAGCTGACACCGAGGGCTACCCGAATCACCCCCATGTATGTTCAGCCATTTTTTGTCGTTTAGAAGTTATGAGGCTTTAAAGGTTTTTTTGTAAAAAATTACCTAGCATTCGATTTTATTTTTTAACTTTTTTTTCTTTCGTCTTTTCAGCTAAATTTTTTATTCTTTAGAGTCTCAGATAAATTATCTATCACCAAAAAAATAATGATCAGCTATGGACTTTTAGAAGATACCGGAATTTTGATCCAAAGTCCAAAAATGTTGTTTTCAAGAAAACATCACTGAAATTGTTAGTATGGGGAAAAAAATAAGTAGAGGTCTGAAGGACTTTTTATTGATTTCAAAAACTTTCCCAAAGCCTCATTCTTCAGAATAATACAAAAAACCTGTCACTTTATAGGACTTTTATTCAAGTAATTTGCGATCAAAGTCGAAAAACTGGAGTTGGAAGAAATTTTATTTCAATCGATTTTCATTTATTTTGGTCGATTCGGACAAAAAACATTGCGGATCGGCTTAAAATCATCTGTCAGTAGGATCTGCATTAGAAATTCGCGAAAAAATAAAAAATAATAAGTCATTAATTTTCAGACTTTTTTTATTTCTTAAATTTTTTTTTTTCATGTTTTGTAAGTAAATTTGATAATAAAATAATTTAAAATTCAAATAATGAAAAAAAAAAGAACAAAAAAAAACAAAATATTTTATGGTATTTTTTTTATTTTTTTCGTGAATTTCCTATGCAGACCGTGCTAACAGGCAATATTAAGCCTACCTGCAATGTTTTTTGGCCGCATCAACCAAAATAAATGAAAATCGATTGAAATAAAATTTCTTCCAACTCCAGTTTTTCGACTTTGATCGCAAATTACTTGAATAAAAGTCCTATAAAGTGACAGGTTTTTTGTATTATTCTGAAGAATGAGGCTTTGGGAAAGTTTTTGAAATCAATAAAAAGTCCTTCAGACCTCAACTTATTTTTTTTCCCATACTAACAATTTCAGTGATGTTTTCTTGAAAACAATATTTTCGACTTTGGATCAAAATTCCGGTATCTTCTAAAAGTCCATAGCTGATCATTATTTTTTTGGTGATAGATAATTTATCTGAGACTCTAAAGAATAAAAAAATTAGCTGAAAAGACGAAAGAAAAAAAAGTTAAAAAATAAAATCGAAAGCTAGGTAATTTTTTTCAAAAAAACCTTTAAAGCCTCATAACTTCTAAACGACAAAAAATGGCTGAACATACATGGGGGTGATTCGGGTAGCCCTCGGTGTCAGCTATCTAGATTTTCTCGCTTGACGTCTATGTTTGGGCCACCCTGTATGTCGATCTATAATAGTTTGGTTGGGCTCTTGTGTTTTCTAATCAGGGTCACCAGATACTCCAGATCTTCGATTATCCTACTTTTTATAGTTTTCCCTTTATGTGGCCATTGGCGTTGACGGCTACTTGATTAGGCGCCAGCAAAGTTTTATGGAATTACATTATTATCGTGATTTAGCGGTCAGCAATTTCCTTTGAAGAAAAGCGTGGGTCATATTTTTACGCGCGTTGCTATCCGTGACGAAAAAAAAGATCCAACAGTAAAATATTGCACTAGGATAATGAGAAACTAAGTATATAAGTAGGTACCTAAAATAAATAAATCCTGGAAAAACGGTCCTGAATTAAGCTGGTTTTATTTAAATTACTTACTCGCATTGTTTGAGTAAAGCACTAGGTATACAAGCCTTGGTCCGCAATTATTGAGCTGCTGGCCAAGCTATGATGGCCTCGGGTTTAGCTTAGCCACGCTCTCGACCAAGGTCTCGGCCTTCATTCTAGTTTGTCCATCAAGGATCGTGGCACATATTGTACCACAGCATCACGCTGAGCATAATATTCCTTTTTATTTCCACCAACATACAGGGTGTTAAAAGACCACCAACAAAGCTGGAAACCACGTATTGTCCTCATGATAAGGATCATTTTTGCTCAAGGAACTATGCCTGGGAAATCAAAGTCGGACTTTTCAAAAACTTTTTTGCAGAAATGTGTTCAGTATCAAGTATTTAACATTTCTTCTCAAAAAATCATACCAAAATTTTGAATATTTCTTACAAAAAACGAAGCTGAATTTGCAACCCGCAATGTATTCTAAACATCGGCACCTCGAGTGTAAGAAGCCTAAGTTTATATCAACGCTTGTGCGATATGACTTTTCTGCGTTACACTTCCATTACGCCATAAAATATTTTCCAAAATTATAACCTAAAAAACCAAAATTATTTCCCAGCAATAATTTATCGAAAAAGTACTTTGTTTAGGTGTCAAGTACGCGTACCTTTCGGGTCTGTTGGCGGTCTTTTAACACCCTGTATATTTTTTTGGGATACATTTAATAAATTCACTTTTCCTTTCAGGGCACGAGGCACAAGCCAGCCAGGCTCCCCACCTTGCATAACTACGGGAGCTTCGCCAAAACGAACACTGACCTAGTGAGTAATCGAAAACCAAATAGCCAACTGTCAAACGACAGCAAAGCTACTTTGGACACAGACAGTGGCATGTCCTCGGAGGAAACCGACGACTCCCTCAACGACGCTAAAATCAGTGTCGACGACAGAATAATTGTCGAGCTTAACAGTACGCTGCCGAGTGAAAAACAAGACGTAGTAACAAAGTGCCTAATTCAAGAACCTCAGTGTGCTCAGTGGAATGAGATTCCATGTTGTTCTAATGTTAACTTTAGTTTTAAGGATGACCAGTCTAGGTTAGACCTGGACAGGGTCGACGGGGCTTCGGCTAGCAAAGACCCCGATTTTATTGTGATAGATCTGACGCGCAGTGTCAGTAATGTGTGTGAAACCCGGTCTGATGACCCTACGTGTACTGTTGTCGACATTCGGCGACCAAGAATGCTTCCTTGTATAGATGAATGTACAAAGGCTATCGAATGCGATACTCCTACTATTTGTAGCGCCGATTCGAGTCAAACTTTAGTTCCTGTCACGAATAACGAGATTATTGCACGTGAAAACCAAAAGTTAGTTAGTTTATCACTGTCCATACTGCTTGCGGCTTTGTTGCAAGCGATGCGATGCTTTGCGGAATTCTTAGAGAATTTCGTGGTACCTCAGAGGCAATGAAATTGTGATTAGCTGTACATATTTCCAAGTATTTTTGGTGCAATATTCAATTTTTAATAACATTACATACCGTGTAAGAAATGTGATTAATAATATATTTCAGTATTCACTTGTAGCTTGTCTTTTTATTCCATCTGTATCAGTAGGTATCATTGAAATCTTAAATTTTGAGATCTTTATTGTGTTTAAACCTGTGAGTATTATCATGTATCAAGAGAATTTTAACTTTTCATTTGGGTTAAAGGAAAGCCAACACATTAGAATCTAATAAATTATATTGAACAAGTACACAAACACTACATTGCACACATAATAAATTACTGAGGTTAAATAGGTACCACTAGACAATACTTTTAATTATTGTCTCATCATTATATATCCACACTTAGTAGGTCTTCTATCGGTCATACACGTTGAGGCAAATCTTTCCAGGCAGCCTGCATAGTCTAAGGGCCAAATTCTTAGGAATGTTGCGTATTTTATATTCCAGAGATCTGGTCACTTGACGCTCAGATCTCAATATCGAGTAATTTCTTATGCATATCTTTTATATATTTTTGTAAATCGTACTTGAATTTTAGACTCATTTGAGATAGACAACTAAAAGCGTCTGCAAAATAAACCGAAAATCACCCAATATTGAGTTCAATATGGGGTGATTTTCGGTTTTGGGAAATCCTCTCTGTGAGTTCAGTAGCCTTAGGCGGCTTAGGCCCCTTTTTAGTTGTCTCGAAACTGGTGTGTGATGATTTGACTTGCACTGTTTAATATTCCTTGGTTGACCGGCAGTCAATCATAGCTGGATGAAAAGATTTACATTAAACATAGCCTTCTCCATACTAAGCCATGCTATCTATACAGATAGAACACCATCACGTAGTCTTCTAATAAATTCATCTTCCTCTACAGCTGGATTGGCTTTGAACAAAGATGCAGCAAGATTTGATTTTCACCATTTTGGCGCTGATATCACTACCTAGTGACAGGAAAAGGAACTAATATCGTCCAATCACCAAGAATACGTGCAGTAGGCTGTTACGAAAATAGGCGTAGCAGAAACTTTTATTAGATTTTTCAACCTATCTAGTTGTAGTCCATAGAAGCAGGCAGGCAATAGAGAAGGCTATGCTCCAACTTTTATTCCTACACAGTTCTACACAGTGGCAACGTTTACTTGCTGGACAACTGAAAAAAAAACCCAATCATCCACTGGGATTTTATTTCGTTTGCTATTCCCACTTTTCACCAATGTGAACGTTACATGTGTGTACAACTGGTAATACAGAAGTTTCAACGCATACGACGGGCTTTAGAGAGACGCCTCATTGATCACTGTAATCAGTCTGTTGTTGGGGTTATGGCACTTCTTCTTCCACTTAATTGAGTTCCTATGCTCGGGAGTCTTGGGCTGCTCCGGCTGTGAGGAGTTGGAGTTGGCGAGGACGATGGACCAGCGCCGCCCGCGGCGGTCGTTCATGGTGGGGATCTCCGCTATGAGGTTGTTCTCGTATTCACTCAGCATTAGGTAGTTTTCCACCTGAGGAAGTTATGGGCAGGTGTTATTTTCACGGCAGGGAGGCGCGTTGAGATGGGTCAGAGGGGGGAAGTCCGAAACTAGAAAGGCCCCATTACACATTGGCTCATGTTGGCCCACTACAGGCCATCGCCAATGTGTAGATACAGGAGGGATTGGTGTATGAATGCCATGGTCGTGCTTGGGCCAATGTGTACTGGGGCCTTAAGAGTGTGTGTTCTAAAGAAACGTCATCGTCAATCCCAACACGCTACTCTGTACATTGTTGAGAAGAGAGCAGAAGATGAATGCGCCTAAACAGCTGTAAAGGCCTGCTGACTGCTGAATGCGGGTGCCATGTTTGGCCCGTTCCGAGTTTCGCTCTCGGCAGGACTCGGCCTTCGGCCTCGCATTTTATATGGTCAGTCCTCGGATTGTAGCTTTAAATTATAGAGCGCTCGCTAATATTGTTAACGCAACCAGGTATGAGGCAAGAAGATGGCAGATGGAAAAAGGCAGTGACGGAGCGGCAGCTGAAAACTGGTTGCAAACTAGTAATATCATCACCTTATTGCAACTAGTGATGCAGTCGCCGCACTCCAGCTCCTCCAGCAGATGCTCCGGTATGTCCAGGTCCAGGTCCAGGTCAAGGCCTCCCTCCTCGCTGATGCAGGTCAGCTCCGGAGGCACGTTGGGAGGGGGCGAGCCCAGGCTCCCTGGCCCTATGTCGAGGAAGACGTCTCGGTTCGCGCGGCCCGGCGCCACCACTTCCGTGCCTAAAACTGTTGGAGTAAGATTTAAGTGTCGCTATGGGACATGTTTCTTTGCTTCATTTGATTTGCTCAAACATCGTTTCGGAAATCACATAAGAAGAATAATGAAAAGACAAAAAATTGCATGGTCTTGACATCATACAGACAAGGTACCTACCTAAGTACATCGGTTTTAATAACATTTCTTACATATCGTTTCTTCTAAAAGTATTTGGTGGTTTTTAAACCCGAGACATGCAGATAACGTGGCAGATGTTGGAGAACGGTGGACATGACGCTCTGATGTCACCTAGTCCATTATGGAGTCGCGACCTCGAGAGTCAAAGTCTTATGCGCTGGATTACGAAGGTTTAAAGTTGGCTGAACATCAGTCAGATAAGGTCAGTGTTTTTTTTTTCTAGTAATAGGTAGCCCGAGTAGCGGGAAATCAGTGGTTTTGTCAGTGATGGTGAACCTACCACAAACAACAGGGCCTCAAGTACGTACCACGAAAGCACGTCAGAGTGTACACACTTTTGTTGTAAAGTCGCCCGTAAGGTAACCGAGTAGAGTGCTAGCGGTTAAGGGTCGACGTGCTGTCGTGTATACCTATTTACCTAACGCTGTTATGACTCTAAGGTTACGATAGGCTCACAGTTGTTAGGACAAAGCTGCCTTTTCCTCTTTTTACTCATAAAACGGTGAACTAATCGAGATCAAATTAGGCAAATGCGTAAGGTAGGTACAGACTTGAGGCCCAAGCTAGGTACCTAAGGCAGTGGCGGCGCCGGCAGCGGTCCCGGGTTCGCGGTCGTGACTGCGCCTCGAGGGTCCACAGGCAGGCTCGCAGTTTGGTCCTGAGCCGTTTTCTCTGAAAAATAAGAGTTAAAACTTAGATACGTAAAGAAGGGGAGATTGGTACAGTTAGCCACACGCCAGAATTCCCCTTTTTGTTCGATTGGCGCCCTTTGCCGTGCGCAAAAATAGCTACCATGGGGTATCCTGAACTGTGCAGTGCAGGCTTTGCAAAATTGGAACTATCGAGGGTAGGGTTCGAAAGTTGTCTGTACAGCTTAGGGACGATTACCTAGTTCCTGACTGCACCGGGCGCCACATTCTATGCCCTGAAAAGTAACCATAGACAATTTATATTGTCGAAGTCTAGTGGACTGAACTGAAATCTACGTTTTTTAGGATTCTCAAGCAAATTAAATGTTAGTACCTATAAGATTAGGTACTTAGGCCTTTGCATCCAGGTCAGATGACTTAGGACAGCCTCCAGTGGCATCTCCATTCTCACTAGATGGGTAAACCGACTACTCAGTGCCTGGGACATTGTTTAGAACCCATACCATCCTGTCAGCGTAGTCGGCCTCACCTATAGGAAACATTAAGTAAAAAAAGCGTAGCCAACCAAGCCGCGGGTTTCATCACGAGGCCAGTACGCAAGGTAGAGTAAATGAACGTACTTGGTGTGTTTCTGCGCCACGCTCCGGCGATGCAGGTCGATGCAGAACAGCGAGAGCGACCCGATGAGTGAACAGGTCGAGCTGAAGTAGTACCCCGCCTTGCCGCCGCACCCCACGTTTATGTAACCTGCCGGTTGGAGATGTCGAGGTTAGTATCCCTGAGACAACTTTTAGAAGACTTCTGGAACAGGGGAGATAAGAAATACCTCTAGCTAGACGCTAGCACTTCAACTGAAAGTTTATGTAGCCTTCGAGATGTTTGGAGATTACTTAGTGTCCGAGAAATGGACATAATGGAAGGGTTTTTTCGTGACCATATGAAGAGTTAGATACCCTGCCTTGCCGCCGCATCACGAGTTTATGTATTTAACCTACTGCGGGGTGTTTGGAGATGTCGAGGTTAGACTCCGAGAAATGGACATAATGGATCGGCCTTCACGGGCCTAGGGCACACGAGACAATATGGCTCACTTCACACCCTGTAGCATGTCGTTGGGTGAAGGGATCACTCGGACGCTGTAGTGCCTGGGACATTGCACAACAACAACAACGTTGCACAACATCGGGAGGAAACCTATAAATCTTTCATGACTCATACCTTAAGATCCTTATCCTGACTACTTAGGTATGTTGTAATCCTCATAAGTAATCTGCACTTAGTGCCACAAGATCAATCACAGTTTGAACTCAAACCTTAGATTAAGTAAACCTCGCATTTTGTATGAAAATTAATCGACAGATAGGGTTTAAACTAGCCTTTTTGGTTTAAGGCTGGAAGATAGTTAGTCTTAGCAGCTATGAAAAAAAAGCTGCATTTTATGATGAAAGCAAGCCGCTTTGCACAGTGATAGAAGGGACAAAAATAAGCGATTTGACCCGCAGCAGCACAAGTTTCATCCCTTAGGAACAGAGAGGGCGCCACTTCTAAAAATAAACTTTGAAAATTTCTAACAGCCTAACAGGTGAACCGATTTCAATGATTAATATCTTAATCGAAAGAAAATTATATATTGTACAAACAAAAAAATAAGATTTAAAAAAATAATATGATGGCTGCCGTAAATCCTACGTTTTCTAATTTTTTTATTTTTATTTGTCAATTTTTATTGAACGATGCAAAAAACTTGTATCAAAAGGGTATATTTTTTGTAGTTCATATCGTTACTAATATAATAATAAATGTAATAAAAAAAACTGCATGCTAATATCATTAGTAGTTTAGGAAATATTTAGCTTAACATGTGCTGGAAAAGCGGGGTATTGCCCTCGCGTCATAGTAACTAAGTAGAGAAAAAAACTTATTTTTGTGATGGAATCTAGCCATTTTGCACAGTGATAGTGGAGACTAAAATAAGCAATTTTACCCGCAGCAGCAACATTTTTATCCCTTAGGAACACAGATGGCGCCACTTATTTAACAAAACTTCAAAATTTTGTATAAAATAAACGGCTCAACCGATTTTCATGATTTAAACGCCCAATGGTTGGTTTTTATACCATAATACATATAAAATATAAATAAGTCAAAGAGTATTGGAAATAAAAATAATAAAAAATATTTTGTACAATAAAAGTGTTTTCATTGATGATGATGAATCTTGTATTTATTCTTTCTAGTTTTTGACAAATACTTACAGATCATTTCTCGTTTGACTTGTCACAGATGTGTAAAATAACGTTAATGCCTAACAGTTCACGAGTTTCCTTATTTTATTTGGAATACTACATTGAATCCATTGAATACATTTACTCAGAATAAGCGACTAAAAATTTACGTATACCGAATAAAATAAGGAAACTCGTGAACTGTTAGGCATTAACGTTGTTGTACACATCTGTGACAAGGCAAACGAGAAATGATGTGTAAGTATTTGTCAAAAACTAAAAAGAATCAATAAGTGATTCATGATCCTCAATGAAAACACTTTTATTTTACAAAATATTTTTTATTATTTTTATTTCCAATACTTTTTTGACTTATTTATATTTTATATGTATTATGGTATAAAAACCAAACATTGGGCGTTTAAATCATGAAAATCGATAGAGCCGTTTACTTTATACAAAACTTTGAAGTTTGGTCAAATAAGTGGCGCCATCTGTGTCCCTAAGGGATGAAAATGTTGCTGCTGCAGGTAAAATTGCTTATTTTAGTCTCCACTATCACTTTGAAAAATGGCTAGCTTCCATCACAAATAGACGTTTTTTTCTCTACATAGTTACTATGACGTGAGGGCAATGCCCCGCTTTTCCAGCACATGTAAACCTAAATATTTCCTAAACTACTAATGATATTGGCATGCAGTTTTTTTTATTAAATTCATTATTAAATTAGTAACAATATGAATTATAAAAAATATACCCTCTTTATACAATTTCTTTGCATAATTAAGTAAAAACTGACAAATAAAAATAAAAAAAATACAAAACGTTGGATTTAGGGCAGCCATTATAGTTTTTATTTTAATTTTATTTTTTAGGTTATACAATAAGTGTTTTTCTTTCGATTAAGATATTAATAATTGAAATCGGTTCACCCGTTAGGCTGTTAGAATTTTTCAAAGTTATTTTTAGAAGTGGCGCCCTCTCTGTTTCTAAGGGATGAAACTTGTGCTGCTGCGGGTCAAATCGCTTATTTTTGTCCCTTCTATCACTGTGCAAAGCGGCTTGCTTTCATCATAAAAAGCAGCGTTTCGGTAAAAAATGGCCGTAGCTGCTATAGCTAAGTAGTGTGGCGGGAAATTCAAAATTTTCACAGTTTTTTACATTTTGTGGACGATAGCCACCTTGCTATCGTCTATCCTTAAACTGTGATTGATCTTATGGGCCTTAGTAGAGAATTAAAACAGGAACTATCTATCTATGAAAGAAGGATTTTAGCTGTAGATCACCACGCTGGCCAAAATGCGTCATCTACTCGCCTGAAAGCGGCACTCCTATGGCGATCGGGAAAGCCTGCGAGCACTGCACGAAGCCCCACGTGCGGGCGAAGTTGCGCGAGCGCACCCGCTCGTACGTGTACATCTTCAGCGAGTAGTGGTAGCCGCCGCAGAATATGCCTGGAAGTGGAAAGACACTGGCTGTATGAAGAGGGAATAGATGGCGGAGCGGAAAGTGTCTGTGCGACGGGCCACCCATTTTCATGAGAAGATTTTCACCTACTTATACTTGTCTAAAGAATCCCAAAAGCTTGGGTCAGGTGAATCGCGCCAGAGGAAGAATACCAACCAGGTCTGATGAGATAACGGGAGGAAACATTCATATGACAGTAGACTGTTTCCATTGCGGAATCGGCTATCAATCACCACATCAGTAAGTATTTCTCAGTCGTCGTTACAATAGGAATGGTTTTCTGGACGGTAAGCTTTATAGCATCAGACCATCTACCTAGTTGGTTCCCTACGTCTAGCCGTCTGCCATTCGTTTGATCTAAGATCATAAGGTTCTCTAGACTTTTAGGAATAGAATAGAATAGAAAAAGTTTTATTTACGTGCCACACACAACACACAGATAATAAAATTAGCATAGGTACAGAAGGCAATGGCCGTAAAAAGGTTGTGGCTCAGCATAATGCTACGGTTGCCCGTAGCGCTGTTATTCTGCCACAACCTCTCACATATTTTTTTTCTTTTCTTGGCTGCGCACCGCCCAGGCCTGCTTTAGTCAGGTATAGAATCACCAGTAACTTAGATAGGGTTCTTTTTCGACCTAGGTTTGATTTCAGTAGAGTGGGAACTATTAAAATCTCACCATAAACCCAAGCGAACATAACGTATCCGCTATGGGATCCATTCACTGCCGTCAGGGCCATGGTGGCCACGGCGCAGACGAAGACTGCGGCCTGTGTCAGGTACTGCCGCGCGATCCGGCACTCGGCCGAGTTCTGCCGCACCAGCAGGCCGAAAGCCAAGCAGCCTACCGCCCAGGCCAGCCCCAGGTACGCCTGGAACAGCTCTGCTGACTCGCCGAGACCTGGAATTGGGGTTGGAAGGGGTCAGGTCACGTTGGTGTGTATTGAGGCTCGTTACAAAAAGGTTATTTCTTATTTTTCCATTTATTTTAGAACGGCTAGTTACGTAAGAAAATCACTTGCGAATGCTCGTTGGTATGTAGGTACGTTGGGTAGCCACTGTGATTATCAAGCTCAATAGCTAGAAATTTTGCGGTCTTAAGTGGAACAGGGGCACCGGTTTAAAAAGACTGCAGGTATAAAACATAACTCTCCTTCTGGGTCAGTCGGGTAAAGAGTCAAAAGGGCTACCTACCTATCTGGGGGCACGGCAGTGCCCCCGCCAGGTCGAGCGCGAAGCAAACACTGCCGTACCATCCTTTACTGGAACCATTTCGCCGCATTTTCAGGCCCCTATTTGAGAACCTCTGGATAAGACCAGAACGTAGAAATTTTCGTCATCTAGTAAGCTATAATCACATACTTAAAATCCAAAATTTCAAGTCTGTAGGTCATTTAGTTCCGAAGTTAAGCGAAAGCAAAGTTTTGCATTTATGACACACACTCACTCACTCACTCACTCACTCACTCATGATCATCATAATAGAACTAGTACTTCCCATAAACTCAGAGAGCTGAAATTTGGTACAGAGTTAGGGTTGAATGGCCACATAAAGGGAAAACTATAAAAACTAGGATAATCGAAGATCTGGAGTACCTGGTGACCCTGATTAGAAAACACAAGAGCCCTAATAGAACTAGTACTTCCCATAAACTCAGAGAGCTGAAATTTGGTACAGAGTTAGGGTTTAATGGGCACATAAAGGGAAAACTATAAAAACTAGGATAATCGAAGATCTGGAGTACCTGGTGACCCTGATTAGAAAACACAAGAGCCCTAATAGAACTAGTACTTCCCATAAACTCAGAGAGCTGAAATTTGGTACAGAGTTAGGGTTTAATGGGCACATAAAGGGAAAACTATAAAAACTGGGATAATCGAAGATCTGGAGTACCTGGTGACCCTGATTAGAAAACACAAGAGCCCTAATAGAACTAGTACTTCCCATAAACTCAGAGAGCTGAAATTTGGTACAGAGTTGGGGTTTAATGGGCACATAAAGGGAAAACTATAAAAACTAGGATAATCGAAGATTTGGAGTACCTGGTGACCCTGATTAGAAAACACAAGAGCCCTAATAGAACTAGTACTTCCCATAAACTCAGAGAGCTGAAATTTGGTACAGAGTTAGGGTTTAATGGGCACATAAAAGGAAAACTATGAAAACTAGGAACCTTCAGCTGGTATCAGCTTTATTAGAGATATTATGGTAATGCCCCTTCTACTATTGGTACATAAAAAAATCGACTGTCATTGCAAAAATCCAGCGTAGTGGGACACATCTTCATTTAATCTAGCCTATAGCGTCCCACTAGTGGTTCGCTCCGAACTATGAACTCGCGACCTCAGTTACAGATGTATAACTTTGCTTACGCCATTCGCGCAGGCGCGCGCGCGCTTTGCATTTAAACTATACAACCCACAGCCTTCTTTTAATAAAGAAGGCTGTGATACAACCCCATATGTCGGCAACCCATCGACCGATTTGGCTCATGTTCGAATTTAAAAATTATTTTAATTTAGTTTACCCGCCTATCAAATTTCATTACGATCCGACCAAATTTACTCAAGTTATCGTCGAACAAACATTCATACATACAAACATACATACATACAAACGCCAGATTGTTCCAGCAGGCTCGGAGGACTTCGCTCGCTTCGCTCGCTCGTTCAACAAGAAATAGTCGGACGATTAACTTTATTCTACTCAAACATTACACAAATTTAAAAACTGTGTCAAATAAAAAAATCTAATAAAATTAATCAATATGCCCTCGTTTCTACAAAAAGAAGTGAAATCCCACCAAAAACATTCTGTAAAAACTAGCCAGGTCTCGATGGATCTGCTTGTTTATCTCTAAAAAAGTAATGAAATCTAGACAAAGTCGTGCCAAGTCTAAGGTTCCTTACTGCGATTTCTTTATTATTATAGTTAATGTTGTGAGACTTGGCTGTTGAAGGGTACACAAGGGTACAAAACCAGGTGCTCCATGACACCATTGCACCAATCTGTCGCCAGAACCACTTGTGTACCCTTCAACGGCCAAGTCTCACAACATTAACTATAATAATAAAGAAATCGCAGTAAGGAACCTTAGACTTGGCACGACTTTGTCTAGATTTCATTACTTTTTTAGAGATAAACAAGCAGATCCATCGAGACCTGGCTAGTTTTTACAGAATGTTTTTGGTGGGATTACCTTTATTTTGTAGACATTTTGGTCAGAAGACTTTTAGAACACCAAATACTCATTCATACACATGACTATTTGGAAATAAGAGTCCTCGTTTTGCTTCTGTAAGGAATCTAAACTAAACGCCATAAAAAATATGTAGAGATCAGGTATTGCCATTTTAACTACCTACTTATTTTAAAACTACGCTAAAGTGAACTGTATTGCATGTACATTTTGGTCTCACCTTCTTCTTCGGCATGATACGCCAAATAGAAGATCGGCGTGTTGATCCCGAACGCCGAAATCCCCGTCGACATGAGCAGTATCCTCACGGTCTTCGACCTCAGGGTGGAGAAGTCAAAGAACGGCTGGCGGTCGTCTGACTTGTTCCGATCCTTCATTTTCCTTTTAATCTTATTCTGGTTCTTAAGATGGAGGATGGCTCGCCTCTGAGGGTGGTAGAGGGACGCCGACCGGTAGAAGGTGCCAAGTATAAAAGTTACGAATACCACTCCTGTCACAGCCTGCAGTCCGAGTCGCCAGCCGATTGCTCTGAAAAGACGCATAAGTATTTTAAGCTTTCTTTCCATTGCGCTTACGAACTGCATCCATGTGGGCACTTTGATAGCTGAGAATGGGGATGTGTGAGTATTTTTGAATTATTAGGAGTAATCTTGGGAAATCGAGGATAAGCCAAAGAGTCATAATAGGTAGGCCCATGGCCGTCTTAGGCCATGCTGAAGTTTGGGGTGGTTTGAGGACTTTCATTCAAAAGCTTCAGGATTCAAGTTCAACTCACTGAGTAGGACACTGACTTGCGGGGCAGCGTGAGGAACTGGATGTAAATGGGGCTGGGATTGGCTCGCCTTATCAGACTGTTTCTAATAAGGTACGCTTTTCATTGCCAGTGTACAACGCTCTTGTCTTTTTATGCGACCTGTTTATTTAGTTAAAGCGAAAGAGTTGGCCACAGTAACGCAATAAACTCCTGAAAGTAAACCATTTCAGGGCAACAAAGCAGCGACGTAAGTGTGCAATAAAAGAAAATACCTAACAAGCACGCGCGTGACTCGTTGGCTGATGGCTTAGCATGGCCAGCTCTATCGAATTAAGACAGCTTGAAATATAGGTACCTACACCACTTATTGAAAAGTTTAAACTCATTAAAACATGTTCCAGGCACCGCAGCATCCGAGTGGTCACTTTACCCATCCAGTGTGAGTGAAGGTGCCACTGGACACTGAATAAGTATAAATCTCATATTACGCAGTTGCAAAGGCCTGCGTATTTTTTTCATTAAAATAAAATTAGAAGGTGGAATTGTTGTTATGAAACAAAAATCAAATCTTTTTTTTTAAACTACAGGTCCTCAGTTTGAAGACATATATTATCTCTCGTGATATTGATACTGATTAGCAGAAGGCATTCCAAGCATAAACATCGACACGCAAAAATAAAGTCCCCAAGTTTATGGAAGGTGATTTTTTTTTATGGCCTACACCGGTGGAGTCCCGTTCTTAGGTGCCACTGAGCCGGGCCTGACTAGACTAGAGACCAACTACTTGCGCG
The DNA here is from genome assembly GCA_949319315.1 of Zelleria hepariella. NCBI lineage: Eukaryota > Metazoa > Arthropoda > Insecta > Lepidoptera > Yponomeutidae > Zelleria > Zelleria hepariella. The sequence goes on along the minus strand of OX439392.1, from coordinate 8,257,670 downwards.
TAAGCTGTAGTTCTACAATAAAATTGGGAAAGAAGTGGTCAGTAAAATAGCAAAGACACAAGCGTCTGGCGTTCACTGCCCAGACTTCGATTGTCCGGCTTTACTGCTGTCTCGCATCCATCATATTCGAATTGTGGTCAATGCTTTCTCAATGACATATTGCGTGCTTCATGAAGCAATTTAAGTACTTAACAGTACACTTTCGTTGCAATGTCGCCCGTAATGAAAGTGAATACAGTGCACGCGAGTAAGCGTCTACGTGCTTTCTTGTGTACATACACATACAGGGTGTTAAATTCAAATTCAAATTCAAAAGTTTTTATTTCGGACGAATCCATAGTGTTAGTTATAATAGTAACTTATTCTAGTGTTAGTATTAATTTAATTTTGTAAAATTATTTTTTGTTTTTTTTTAATATTTTTGTATTTTAACACCCTACAATCGTTTGTTCCATTGATGTAGGTGCTTACGTATGCCGCACATGGGGTATCCTAGTGTGTCGCTGACCATACTTGGCTCAAAAGAGCTCTGGCTCTAGGACGGTCAAGAGTTTGTCGGTTTGGGTATGTTCCAAGCGAAAGATAATCCTGGCTATGACCTTTTGCGAGTGGATCGTTTTGACAACTGGGTATTTTGCGAATGAGTCTGTTTCAAAATGGGGCATTTTGCGAACCGGACGTTTTAAGAAAGGAAAAAGGGAAACTCGGTAATTTTTAAATTTTTCGTAAGGAAAGAGCACGTTATGGCACTTTTGATGGAGGTGGACATTGAGAATTGTCCAATTGTCCATTTCGCTAATTGGGCATTATGAGAATGAGATCTTTTACAAATGGTTCGTTCGTAACTTGACATTTTGCAAATAAGTATTTTTGAAAATGGGATCTTTTGTGAATTGGACATTTTGAGACAGTGAAGTTTGCAAATCAATAATTTTGCTAATTTGGGGACATTTAGTAGACCTACCTGATGGCACCTTTGATGAAGGTCGACATGACGGCGATGCCGAGCCCTGAGCCGCTGACGATGAAGATCTCGACCAGCTCGCGTCTTCGCTTGAAGTACTGCGCCACCATCAGCGTGGAGCAGTCTCGGGTGAGCCCTACGCCGACTCCTACTACTGTTCCTGTAACATAAGACGGGATCATCAATATCATCATCATCATACTGATTGTGATTATTAGCTGAGCCGACGTTGCCCACTGCAGGGGGTTTACCGGCTAAGACGAAGCCGATTATTACCATTGGCGAAAATCGAAGTTCGATTTTTGAAAAATGTACCTACTGCCACCCAGTTAATTTCACTGTTATCCAGTTCATTTTTCATAAATCGAACTTCGATTTTCGCCAATGGTAATCGGCTTCGTCTTAGCCGGTAGACCCCCAGGTATAGGCATCTGAACAAACAAGATAGTTTGAAGAAAAAAAATTTTTCTAAAGTAGTTTTTACTTTTGGTGAACATTTTGGATAGTCGGGACTTGCCCGCGACCCATTGTCATTCTACCCAATTAGTGTTCTCGTGTCCTGACGAGCCAATGGATTAAATCCACAAATCCAACTAATCGATCAGTTTTTGGAAGGACCTCTAGGGAAAAGCGAACATACCTGAAAAAAAAATTACGACTCTCCCATCTTGTGTTTTATAGTAAACATACCTACCTACGTAAAAGAAAAAATAAATTTATATTGCTCTCGAAATTAAATAAAAAGCAAGATGATCTACACTCAAAAAGTACCCAAAAAAAGTATATTTTAGCAAAAAAGGAAATCCATTACCGAAAATTATAGGCATACAAGGTGTTACAAAATTACCTAACTCTTTTTACAGGGTAATAGCACCCGGTGATAGGGATCACAACCTAAATATTTTTTTGCTCTATGACGTTCCGTTAATTTTTAAATTAATAAAAAGTGAACGATGTGGCGGGAGAAAAGTATTTTTTAAATATTGTTTTCATCGACTTTCACAATGTTTTAACAACTCAAATTGGCAAGTAAATAACTACAGATTGCCGATGCCGACACATCAAAAGTTATAAGGATTTTAAGCGGCTTAGGATATCCCGACTCCTAAACTAGGGTTAACCTGCATCTTGAGCTCTTTCAAGAGATGACAATTTTGACAATCGCTTTGATGCAGTAGCTACGTAAGTTCTTAGCAGTAGCGATTGCGGCAAGCTGACGCATCGAACGGGGGCAACCGCCAACCCATTGGTTGCCACGCATCCTGCATTACCGGTGGTTCATTTTCCATTCAGGATGTCGGCGGTTATCAGGGCACATTGGGGGACCCCCGCCGACCTGCAACAAATGACTGCCCGACAGTGTCGGAGCTAGGGTCGTAGTGCCCCTGGCAAGATATGAGCCCTGGCAACCGCCTGCGTTGACAGGTCGTCGGACTTTAGACGCCAGCTTGCTTAGAATAAGAATGGTTTAGTTAGGGCCTTAACTGTAGGTAGTTTAAACAACTAAAATAAAGGCCGTATATAATTTAGGCAGTATATAAGGGGTTTATAACATATTCTTGTGCTAAGCCAGCAGCACTCTACTCGGTTACGTGTATGACAGTAAACCTTTATATTTTCGTTACAAATAGAGTGCACGCGTAAAAGAACTTGCTGCCGACTGTTGGATATGTCTTTTCATGTAAAACTTTTCAATCTTTAAAAATTACGTAAGCAGATTTGCAGATTTTAGCTATTCAGTAACAAGGTGTGTGGGGATAAGTTAGGGCTTCCGTTTCTACTCTGTGGGGGTGCGTGCCTATCGCATGGTCAAAATTTAATTTTTATAGGCCTGTGCCCCTACGGCCCATAGGCTGTGGGTCTCAGTGTTACCAGATTGGGTATTTTTCTCGCAATTCTGGGTAAAAATTTGGCTCCTGGAGAAATTTTGGAGAAAAGAAATCTTTGGAGAATCGTTTGGAGAAAAAGAAAACACAGTGGACAGTTTTGGATATTATTATTTTTTTGTTTTGGAATGCATCCGTACATTGCTCATGCATTTTTACGAACGCGTCCATTTCGAACGCTCAGCTGGGCTGCTGCGTTCAGAACTTTGGGAGTTTTAGTTATTTGAATAAACTTTCAGTTTGTTTTATGTCAATACAAAAAGTTTAGTTAAACTACAGTGAATGCCATTTGTTTGTAGTTTTACTGGTAGAGCCACTAACAAAAACATTGTCTTTGATACTACCAGGCGAAATATGCCGTAGAATAAGGGAAAAAACGAGTCTGGGCCTTTGGGTAAAACCATGGAAAATAGTATCGTTTTGGAGAAAAAAATATTTTAATTTGGGGAGAAACGGAAAAACGCATCTGGCAACCCTGGTGGGTCTGCAAATTGCGCCCCTAGCAGCGGCCCGACGCTGGCCCCTAGCTACGACTCTGATGCCTGAGGTTTGTGGCCTCCAGTGTGTCATTTGGACGCTCTGAAAAACGTGACGGGACTCTCTGTGCAGGAAAATTATAGTTCGGTTTGGCTGTGAACGCCGGGTCTGTTATTTACCTACCTACTTGGTTTGTTTTTGGCCCCGGAACAGTCAGTAATAGGTAAGGGAGAATAACAGTTTTTGTTCGATTGATGTCGCCCTTATTCCGCGCCAATAAGAGCTATCATGGGGTTTCCTAGCGTGTCGCTGACATTTGGCATTTGAGAATTTAGCTAAACTTCTGATGGAATAGATAATCCACAGGTTCGGAGGCCCTACGTTGTGTATTGGGTAGGTATAGATCCTTGTAAGAGCCTGTTTTTCACGTCAATTATGGACCTAATTCTATTTAATCTTCCATTACGCACGTTTCAGACACTGCAACGCCTCTATTAATTTATTTATAGTAGGTACCTAAAAGGGCTAATTTCCCACTGTAAAATAGAAAATCCACATTTATACTTGTGGATTTTCTTCTTGTAAAACTCTCGACTCTGCATCAAAACCGTTGGCCGCATTACAACATTAAACACCAGCCTTTTCCTCCGCGGTTCCGGTCACGTATAATTTATCGAAGCTTTAGAAATAAACATTGTTATTTATTTATGGGAAGTTGTATGAAGTTGGCGCGATTCGCGGCACGAGGAGCGTTGCAATACTTGCAATCGCACGATATTGCGGGTCTCTATCGTATAATGCAGCCATTTGCCGAACGATACTGCTTCGAATCGCGACCAACCCGCGACAACCGGGGTATTATGAAAATGGACTAAACTTTGCTCTCTACAGGGTGTTAAAAGACCGCCAACAAAGCGGGAAACCACGCATTGTCCTCATCATACTGAACATTTTTTCCCATGGAACTATACCTGGGAAATCAACGGTTTCCGAGATAATGAGGTTCAAAGTCGGACTTTCAAGCTTTTTTTATTGCAGAAATTTGCTCAGTATTAAGTACTTAACATTTCTTCTCAAGTAGCCATATCAAAATTTTGAATATTTCTTGTATAAAACGACGTTAAAATTGCAACCCGCAATGTATTATAAACATCGGCACTTCGAGCGTAAGTAACACAACTTTATGTCAACGTTTGTGCAACATGACTTCTCTGCGTTACACTTCCATTGCGTGATAAAATATTATCCAAAATTATAACCTAAAAAACCAAAATCATTTCCCGGCAATAATTTATCGAAAAATTACTTTGTTTTGGTGACAAGTATGCGTGCCTTTCGGGTTTGTCGGCGGTCTTTTAACACCCTGTATATTTATTTAGAGAAGTTTTGCGCCAATGATCCGTGCTGCGAAGAGTTTCCTCTTCAGGGCGTCTATTCTCAAAAAACCCACTCACGTCAACAGTTTTTTTTTGCTGCAAAATAGTTCTTATTTTCACAGTTGTTAATGTCGATTTACGGTGTTTCTTTTTAGCGAATACCGCAGAAGATTCGAGAAATAATTCATAGAACGGGTTGCCTAACGAACATTACGTGTTTACAGATGAATGTTGCGGCTTTATTTGCACCGCCGCCGCAGCATCGCAATTTATATGTAAATGCGAACTTTCAACTGAAGCGGCCGTTTCGTTCAGTTATTCTGGAAACGGTCACTATTGGCTATTGCCAGTTGGTATGTAGTTTTTATGGTAGCATTCGTATTTCTCCGTAGTCTTGATCTGGTAGACCACATAGATAGATGCTCCGCACTTCCGAATCCCACTTCTGATATGATAACAAATAAGGTAGCTATTATTGAAAGGGTAGGTGCATTAATGCATTAATGAGGAGTAAATTAGAAAGTAACGCGATCATTTGGGCCCGACATGAAGCAAAATATTGTCTCATGTTGGAAAAGATACAAAACTTTGATACAAAACAAATACTTTTAAAATTATTCGGGTTTTACCCTAGTTTTCTTTGTTGTATCCACGTTGTATCCCAATATTCCCAATCTCTTTTTATCATGGGTATGATTGGGTACACCAAATAGCAGTAGCTATCGCAGCATTCTAGATCCTCAGAGGGCTTCTTTCAAATCAGAGATAGAGGACTTTTCTCCCTCCAAATCTTTCATAAAGTTATCTTTAGAAAATGTTTGTAAACTGGAAAATCTATCGAACTTTCGAACTTTGAGTTATGAAGTTCCATCCACAGTGCATCCGACATCCGACGCTGAATGTGAAATGAAATAAACTTATCCATACCTATTTCGGAAACACGATACGAAAACAAGATAAAGATGACAGGAATAGAGACGACATTTCGACAGCTTTTTTTTATTCCACTGGATCCCATAGATTAAAATGTAAAATAACTGCTAAAATTTCGTCTCTTATTCCTGCTCGGTTTACGAGAGGGTGTGCTATTGGCATGCTCTACCTAATCTCAATACCCACATAGGTGTCTACCAACCTACTGGTATCTATCGTCAATTCAACATTATCAGATAGGTACGGTGTAGAATAACCATTCTACTTGCGAATTTATTTACTTACTCAGGAGGCCAATTAACGGCCAATCCTTTGAAGTCCACCAGAACGGGCTGGGGATATGAATCTGATGAAATAAATTGAGTTGTCAGAATACATTCGTACGCACATTTAAATTGCACCCGCCCGATGCACGCAAGCGCGAAACGAATGCCTACATGCCTATTCAGAAGGTCTGGCGCAGGGTTTTGGTTATTGGGCCTAAAATGGCATTTAAAGGCCGAATTTCAAAAAGTCTACATTCACAAAATCTACGGTCTAAACGTCTAAAATTAAAATGCCTAATAGTTCATAACATAACGCAGAAAGCCACAAAGCCGAAAGATCATTTGGTGCAATCATTGAAATGCCTACTTGCATTGAAATTCAAATACGTGCCCCCTGAAAACTCTCGTCGTCATCCTGCTGGCTCAGCGTAGTAATCGGCCTTATTGAGCCGGCCTTTTTTCTACAGGGCAAATTTTAAATAGCTTTTTTCCTCAAACACCTCAACTTCTAAATGTGATTTCCAACAACTTTTGTTGTACGACTTTGCTGAAAACACTTTTTTTTTGGCGCACACACATAAATGACACAGTAATAAATAGGAGCAGGAGAGAAGGAAAGGTGGTAGAGAGTGGAGGGGCACAAAAGCGTTGGAATGGTAGAAATGAACACTTTTAAAGAATACGATACATTAAATGAATAAAAAGTAGGTATCGAGCTTTCAGAAAAGTCGTAGAACAAAAGCTGTTGGACATCAGATTTAGAAGTTGACGGGAAAAAGCTATAGAGAAAAACACCTCAATCATCAGTAGCGGACAGACTGGTGACAGAGGGACAGACAGACAGACAGACGGACAGCGGAGTCTTAGTAATAGGGCCGTTTGGAACCCTTCGGGTACGGAACCCTAAAAAGTAGAGTCGTACCCTAACACTCTGTAAGGAGGACGAAATGAACCTTTTGTTTCAATTATGATTCTGCTACTTTATACTGCAACTGACTGCAACCCTTGCCAGAGATGCCGAAGCCCAAGATACAAGACTAATGAGTTGTAAATGTTGTAATGCAAGTATTTCGGGTGGACTTTATTTATCTTCCCGGAGTGTATCTCGCGTGTGTAACGTATGATGCAGATATGTAAGTAGCTCCTATAGTATTTTTGCTTTGACGTGGGCTTTGTGTGATTTGTTTTTACGAAATGTTATATAGGTACCTTAGTTTACTTTGGATACCCCATCCCATGGTATACCTCTTACCGCGCGCGGCAGAAGAGCGCTAATCGAACAAATAGGGGTATCCCAGCTTGTGGCCGACTGTACGTATGTGCTATGTATGGCGTGAAAGCTAAGGAGATTAGTAGATGATATTGCCATATAGGTAGGTAGGTATGTACCTCCACAATACAGCACGTCGATCCTTAAACGCTTGCACTCTACTCGGTTACCTTACGGGGCGACTTTATACCAAAAGTGTACACTCTGACGTGATGTCGTATGTACATCCCATTGCTAGGGAAGATAGATCTTCGAAATTTTGAACCATGTACCGCTAAATTACTAATCTCTCCTATAAAATGTTCTTTCTTCTTTCTCTGGATACCTAATCTACAATCCATCAAATAAAAAGCTCGCTTCTCGAAAAAGCGTTTCCATTTCGCGTGCAACATACGATGCAGATAATAAATGTACTACAATCACTTGCAGCATTTATCTTTCGCATGTTTCATCTGGCATCTGGAGAATTTAAATCCATTAACTTTACGGCCAGAATCTGCTTTGCAGCTGATTATTTGCGCGGTCAAGAATGACGGCGGTTTTGAAGTCCGAATCTAGAGCATAGTAAGATGGATGGTTATGGGTATGCTTTACATAAAATAGAATAAGCTCCTCAACTATAAAGGCAGATGTTTGATTAGGGACCAATCGAACATTGTTAACTAAAAGTTTGATTCGAAAAAATCTCTGCTGGCGCCAATTACATTCCATTGGAAAGTCAGGAAAGTCATTAGCTGGTGCGATGCAGAATTCGAAGCGAACTGTCGTTGTTACAGTATGTAGGTAGCAGTTTTCTGCGCGCCAGAGAGTGGTCTCTATAACTTGATGCCAATCAGACAAAGCTAAATCTTGTCCTATTTAGGGTGGTATTCTAGAACGCTACTCAAACTCAGTTTAAACAGAGTTCAGACTGTCGATAAAGCAGTGCATGTTTTAATATGAAGGGAGGATATTCAAATAAAAACATGCACTGTTTTATCGACAGTCGACATTACTAAACTCTACCTAAACTGAGTTTAAACAGAGTTCAAGGAGCTTTCTAGTTTGAACTGAGTTTAAACAGAGTTTAAGTAGCGTTCTACTTTGACTGAGTTTATGTATCGTTCTAGAATACCACCCTTAGAGTTTTGATCAGACTAATGCCCGTTTTCACCAACGGCCCCTAATTTTAAAAGGCCTTTTAACGAAAGTTATTTGCACCTCTGCAAGTCTATGGGGCATTGATGAAGGATCATAAACACTCAACTCATAACGCTTGTGAGTGGAATTCGTATGGTCCTTCATCCATGACCCCTAGACTTGCAGAGGCGCAGATAATTTTCGTTAAAAGGTCTTTTAAAATTAGGGGTGGTTGGTGAAAACGGGCATAAGAGGCACGTTAATCTGACCCTTAGCAACATTTTTCCTACCGTGCTCATGCTCTACCATGCTCTATTACACTTCTAGCGAGTTAATGAATAAGTACCGTAGCTGAAGAACAGCTGGTGGAACTGCGTCGCGAAGGACGTAAAGAGGCAGCCAAGCGCCGCCACGAGTCCGCCGACCACCGCCGTCACCCGCGTGCTCTTGCGAACGCATAGCGCAACCGTCACCGGCGACAGCAACAGCGCAACGCCCGCAGAGAGGGCGCCGAGGCAGCCTGGAACAAGGAAGGAATTATGTGGTTAATGGTTTTACACAGAATAGTGCTTCTATCAGCGTGAGATGTAAGACTAAAAATTTCGCTTATGACAGGACCTGAACCCGCAACCTCTGGTGCATTCCTCTTAATAGAGCTCTACTGGCTGTCTTAGCATGGTTATATCGAGGTTTTAAGTTATCTGTACTACAATGTAAGATCAAAATAGTGGGAGAGAGAATTGTATCGACCGCTCTCTAACTTGATAAATGGTGATCATCCTAGGCATGGGCTAAGGCTTCTGTAATAATCTGTCTGTGATCCATTTTCACCAAAAACCGTTTTCATTGCATGCGCTGGGAAATTTATGTAATAATATGGATTGCATAGCTTAGCAAAAGAGATTCATTATTAGCTAGAAACCGTTGATAATATAAGATACACTCAGAGTCACCATCAGTGTCGTCCGTAGCCAGTTTGACTCTGGAGATTCGTAATGTTTATTGTCATCGGGTCGCTGGGTCACATTCCGGGGCCTTTTACGGGGCTACTCATACTCAATAGGGTTGTTACGCGACAGCTGTGCGCGGTCGGCTCTAAAATTCAAATGCTCTATGATAGATACGTAGACCGTAGGCCGAGTTTTGGCAAGTTAGTCCGATCAGCACGTGGCATTACGGACTATATTATAATCATGTACAGTTTTATCTCCTTCCCTTCCGAGTATTCCGACCAAACACTTAAACGGACCAACTGAAACGGAACAATGATTTTTTACTGGGATTATTGTTCGCCTCATGCAAAAAACGTTACAAAAATATTTTTTCATTGGTAGCGCATCATAAGGTTCAAATAAAATAATTTTAATTCAATGACGAATCCTCGAGAATGTCAGATTTATTTGCACCGGTTCAGTGATCCGTCTGTCCGAATCGCGGGGGTCCAGACGCGGGCGAAGTCGCATGAATATGTAAACTACCTTATCCCGCATAAATCTTGCCCTGGACACGCCAACTTTTGATACCTTGGCTTATAGGTAGCTCTAGATGTCTTTTACCGGCAAGTGGGCTTTATACCATGAAAAGGATGGATACGCCACTGTATCTTATCACGGGTGGCATAAGTGTCTGAATCGAACCAAACGGAGTGGCCTAGCATGTCGCTTTGGAAATATTTGTTTTTGTTGTTACGGGTCGAACGTCCGGCTTTGTCCGGTGGGCGCTGCACAGAAAAATAACCCTTTTGGTGGTCCACCCCACCAGCCACCACACTCTTATCAGAAATGCGGCAGTTTTGTTTCTTTCTCGACTTTAATAGTACATTACTGCCGCGGTCTTTAATGGGTGCGTTTCTGGCGCGCTTTTGATGGCCGACAGAGCGCAGCGTAGCGCAGCTCAAGGCCTTCGCAGCGTGGTCAGCATTGCAGCCCTTGATGGACAAGCTGGAATGAAGGCCGAGACCGAAGGTCGAGGCCTTTATAGCGCGGACAGCAAGGGCTGCAATGATGACCAAGCTTGACGGCCGAGAGCGTAGCTAAGCTAAGCTCGAGGCCATCATAGCGTGGCCAGAAGCGCACTCATTGCAGACCAAGGCTTGTATAGTGCTTTACTCAAACAATGCGAGTAATTTAAATAGAACCAGCTTACCTTTTGTCTTAGTTTACTTTCTGTTGATTTTTCAGTCCGCAAACTTTTCGTAGATAAACTTGTATTTTTCCTTTGACTTCGGTGGCAATAGGCACCTTTAAATATCATTTTTCGCTTCCTTTTTATGTTCGGCGTTGTTAAACACATTGAATCGGAGGATTCGTTGCTTGAAGAGTTCACTTTTATTTACAACAAAAACAGCACGCACAGAAAAAATCACTTCGAACAACGCGCGAAGCGGCGAAAACAATATGGCCGCGCTTTTTTTTTCTATGCAATTTGTAGACTGCCAGCACCCAAACAGCCAAATTCTAAATAAATACTTTTTGTGCCTGACTTTTGAGTTCTATTTTTGAAACAAAACTCGACATTAATGGATTTTCATACAGTTTTTCTGGCCGCAAAACACGACATTAATGATTTTCCATACAACTTTTCTGGCGCCTAATCAAAGTAGCCCGCAAGTCTTCCTTTGCTCAAAGAAGGTTGTCGAATTAATGACCACATTACGAGCTTTTTTGAGTAAAATCTTTATCATTCGAGAACATCTACGTGCAAACAGTTAAAAGTACATAAACATGTGCCTATTGTGCCTACGAATAAAATCTACCTTAGTAGGGTAGGTAGTTCCTAAGTATAACGATGTGCCAATAAATATCCATCCATCCAGTAGTTCCCTCAATGCTGAGGGTTGCATTGCTGAACATCACTGTGGCGGAGAGCAGAATTCTTCATTCTTTCGTAGCTTTATTCTTTGGTCATAATATCCGTCCATCAATATCAGACTAGCCAAAAGTTATTTCTGCTGCGCGTGTTTTCTCCTAGATAGCTTCGAAGCCAAGCTCCGTAGAGTCGCTACGTATTAGTCGTCCCATAGAGCTCTATCACGCACCCGTTTGACGGAAAGCGCTCTCTCGAGATCCTCGTAAAAGAAAACAATCGTTCCGCTGGAGATTTACGCTGGCTCCGTCTGACAAACAGTGCCATTGAAAAAGTTTGCGACGTCAGCCAGTGCATCGGTTCATCGACATTTTAACTAGGGCTGGGTCGCGGCTGGGCCCGATGAAGACGCCTTTGATGGGTAGATAAATTACAAGTCGCTCTCGACTCGGATTGATCGCTGGAGTGATTCAGAGACGCGACAAGAAAATGTTACCGTCTAGCTATGTATACCGATGCGCTACGGTAGTAGAGTCAACTGCTAACTTTCCTATCAATGTAATGTAAACGTTTGTGTGCAGGATGACTGCTACTAACCTCTAATATAATCATTGTCAAGTAAAAGTCTGAAGTAGAGACAGAGGGGTAGGCTGTACGCAGAGAGCGCGCGGTAAGCGGGATAGAGCAAAATAGTACACACGACAGCTCGCTAGCACTCTACTCTACTATGTAACAGGCGACTTTACAACAAAAGTGTACACTCTGACGTGCTGTCGTGGTTACCTACTTAAATGCACCTATACAGCTTTAGTCAAAAGTACTGGTGTTTTGATTTTTACTCTGCGTGAGTCGGCTGCACTTATTGACAGATAGGGATTACTGCGATCTGCGTGTTTGAAATACAAATCGCCGTGTGTCTAGGCCCTTAAGTGACTGTGAGACAGGTGGCACGATGGATTTGTCTCGTGTTCCATGCGTTAATTTGTGTCTGAATAAGTCTGCGACTTGTCTTAGTAGCGCCTCAATTTATTAGTAGCATTGTTCTATCCGTTTATGCTCAAAGTAGGTACCTAATAACATTTTTCACTTGCTACAGAGCATTCCAAAAAACATTTCTCTAAAAAATAACCCGCAAACATAAAGAGCTCCCCTAATGTTAACTAAGTAATAAAATTAAACTGGAAAAATGCCCTCAAATGGAGTGGATGAAAATAAAGAGTTATTTTACTGAAATTCAGCTTCAGTTTTAGCTTCGGAGCGCATCGCACACAGAGTAGCTATATTTTTCCTTAATATGAGACTTTATAAAGAAAAGGGACTGAAAAAAATGTCACGCAATAAATAAGATCGGGAGTTTATTCTTCAGTCTGGACTGGATGCTGGAACGCCTTAACCACATTGTATAAAATTGTAACAAAAGTACAGTCTACTATATCTCTATACAGGGAAATTTTTAAATAGCTTTATTTCTGAAACACGTCAACTTTAAATGTGATATCCAACAACTTTTGTTCTACACCTTTGGGCAAAGGCAATTTTATTTTTACTTACAAAAATAAAACCAAAATATACTTTTTTACAACATTTGCAGCGCGGAGTAACAAGTAAGTAGGAGCAGGAGAGACCGGAAAGGTGGTAAAGAGTGGAGGGAATCGAAAGCGCGCCACGCTGTTAGGCCTGAAATGTTACTAATGCAAAATTTTTATAATAAGAAACGTCAAATAAGTAAATAAAAAGTATCGAGCTATTCGACGTACAACAAAAGGTTAACGTGTTTCAGGAATAAAGCTATTTCAAAATTACCCTGTAGTACTCATAAGACCCGTAAGTTTATCTATCTAGGTATCATACAACTCCTTGAACCCGTGTAGCATTATAGGTTGGGTTACAGAAATTATATTCTATGTACTCATTTGGTAGCAAAAAGCCCGACAAGCCCTTACAAACATCATGCGGATTTTTTAGACCGATAAAAATGTATACTGCAGACATTTCGCGACTAAAGGTTATCATGTCAGGCCGTTCTTCTGTCTCGCGTTCCTCACATCCTAGCACAACTTCACCGAGGATTTGGCGCGTTCGTTCTCAATCGGATCGAAATGTGCTGCCTCATCGTCTAACATACTCGCTACATTGTCTGCCTCCTTATGAAATCGCCCGCAAAGGCCATTCAATAAAAGATACCGAAAACGTGGCCGGCGTTCTAATTAGGCTCAAGCTTTATACGTGTCGAGTAAATAATTTGAGTCTACCCGAAATCGTTTTACACTGTATTTCGTAATTTTTTAGGAACTTTTGGGACCAAATTGGTTACTTCGCTGCATACTTTAAATGCTGAGCTGGAAGCTATGGTTTGGTTCGAGGTTGTAACGAGATTATAATAATATGATGTCTCATGTGCCTCAATAAGTAATCAGTTTTCAGAGCCGTGCATAATTGCATAATTTTATTATGCTTGAACTACTGTAGCTCTATCTGTCTAATTCGATTATGTGAGTAATAATAAGTTAGCAGCCTTTTAACTGTAGATATCAATTTCATGCTGTGGCTGCACTAGTCAATCCAATGGGAGCTTTCCCAAAGCTAGAGCTTTCGAAGATCGTTTTTCGCAACATTTTTATCCATTGCAAGCCGCGGGGTTTAAATTCAACCCGATCAAAATACTGAATTGCGAGGCGGGTTTTTGTTTTGATTATAGTTATCAAAGCTGACATTTCGGGGCGTCCGCGCGTGGATGAAAGTTGATAATAAAAGTCAGCTCCAAACAAGTTGGCGCTGAGTTATTTTTTGGTCCGATTTTTAACGTTGATAGAGGCAATTTAGGGCGAGGCCCCATTGGTGCGCTGCGTTGCGTCGTCGTTGCGGACACGTTTGTATCTGTCCATTGCGAAGGCTAAACTGAGACGCAGATGCGACGGCGTGTGTACCCTGCGTGCGTCGTCGCAACGCAGATGTGGCATACAATGGGTCGATCCGATGCGACGACGCAACGCAACGCAGCGCAACGCACCAATGCGGCCGCGCCCTTACGCAGCTGGCTTTCGGAGGACGGGCGTAACAATCGAGAGGTTGAATAATAATTATTACAAAACTTTTTGCACAGGTGCTGGCGATGTACCAACCAACACTTTAATATAAGTTATAGTTTAGTTTGAGATCAAATTTTAAAGTTATGCTTTTGTTTTCTTGTACAAGAGTGGCATTAATTTTGTGCGAAGTTTCGTAGAAATATTTTTAGCCTCAAACTCGAACCACGTTTTTTGTTCACAATTCAGTAAAACAAAATTTAACATGACGTTCACTATGTGAAACAATTTTTTTCCATTGTTCGGGTCGCAGGCTGCGCGAAAGTTATTTGCTCTGAGGTCATTATCTCCAGCCATAATGTCCATAATATTCGATAAAAACAGCTCGCATGTTATATTTCACCCCGGTCCCATCAAGATTGGAATGTGTCCAGGCCAGACCAGCCTCATCATTTTATCTACCCCTCAACAGCAAGTCCCAAAGGAATGATTGATGTCATCTTTCCTTCCGCAGATTGCGCAATATACAAATGATCCAAAGCGGAAGAGGCTCACGGCTATCTAGATGTTATGTGAGTTCACAGCCGCCAGGCGCAGTTTCAGTCGCAGGTAACATCGTAGAAGTCGTAGCGACTGAAACTGTTACTGATGATCATTTGGATTGCGCGTGAGTAAAGGGTCTTTTCAATCATCGAGGGATTTTTGCATCTATGGCAGATTTATTTTAGCATTATTGTGGTAGTTTGGTAGTATCTGCAGGTAGAGCACAATGTATAAAATTATATAAAATTAATGTATAAAATTAAATAACCAAGGACCTGCGATCTGTAAAATATCAAATAATATAGAGTTCTCTATCTACGATAATGCTTATTGTGTTTGTTGCATGAATTTGAGACAGTTTACCAATATTCTTCTTAGCGTTTAAGGATGAATGCTGGAAATTACTGTGGACAGCTTATTAATATACTTAAATGAGTTTCTGTTTTGCGCCGAAAGTTTCTAACTGACAGCGGAATCTTCAGGGAGGCTTGCCGGTCCATCCAGTGTTCATTAAAATAGGCCCCTGTTCGGAACTGTTCCCCTCGTTTCGATCTAGACTTACTCCCAGTTAGGCCGTTAGGCTTTTCCTTTTATCCTTGGAATGTTATTTGGGGAAAGAACAGGATTTAATTTTGATTAGGTAGGTAGGTACAGGCAAACTTAGATTAGGTACCTACTGGGTGTAGTTAGCCGGGGACTAGATTGGAGAAAACATTTTTGTGTTTGTTTTTCTTCCCGTCGCCTGCCGAGATGTTCCCCGAATTCCGTCCCAAATCCGAGACTCGTAAATTGTAGTGCAAAAAGTAACACCCACCATATAAGCGGTGGCGCGCATCGTTGCGTGGCAAAAACCGAATATCTCTTATCAGCAGGCCTCCTGTCAGCGGTCGCAGGCATATTAAACGTCCTTTGGATGATAGATGTGCTGGGCCCGCCATGACACGTCGCCGTATCAAAGCCGACGTTGCGTGGCGTCGATAAACGATTGCTCTCGTGATTGGCAGCACCGTGATGATGCGTGATTCACCCTGTTGTTGCCATGCCATAAAGGAAGCCTCTCCAAAAGGCGTTAGGAAGCGAGAAGAGGTCTCCCTACAAAATAACCATTATTTACTCAGTCTGCGATCTTATAACGATTTTTATCACGTCCATGAATTGGAGGAGAAAATGTCGAGATTGGTAATAGGGAGCAATGTCAACAATGATGTCTCGGGAATATCAATGTAGTTTCAATGGACATTTCCAATTTCATTTGAGATTTGGAATGTGCGATATCGTCGAATGGTCGAGAATCACCTCCCTATTTGATGGAGTCTAGTTGGGTAGGGTTACTTCACTTCAAGTGTCTCACCGCATTAATGCTCGTGACAACCACCTCATCTGTCTGGCATTACGGTCCTTTGTAGAAGGCATTATGGGCGTTAATCGAACAAAACATGTCTAGCTCTAGACGCCACTATTCACAGTAAATCCGCATCCGGCAACTAGGTACCTAGGATAATGTCACCGTTTCGTTGGATAATAGTTTTTTGACGGCTGACGCTACCTAAGTAATACTCCGGTTATTATAGTCGCTTTTACGGCTCGTAACACTTGAAAACTTTCAAGAGCTGATTTTCCATCAACCATTCCCCCCTAGAGTGATAATAAAGTCTAGCTTTAGAGTTAAGTGTTCTTCAACGCCCTAACAGTGTTTGAGGGTAATAAAACCCGTAATACAATGGGAATTTGCTTCCCACAAATAGGTCAAAGAGGGCCGATTTTACGACTCTGCGTAACAAGATAGAAGCAAACTTATTTATGCGATTTGAATAATCGTAAATGCGATTCCATCGGTAACGTTTCGAATAAAGACGTCTGAGGTAGCTACTGAGGCCCTCTCGGTGTCTCCGATATTTTATGGCCTATTCTTTGACCGTTACCATCAAACAGAAATATGGGAATTGCTCTTATCTCCCTAAGTTATTGTCTCTACAAAAACAAAGAACCTAAATAACACTTGGCCCGTTTCTTATTCAGATATTGAAGACAAGGGAAAGGGACCGTTAGGTAATACGTAAATCAAGAATCTAACGTCTTGTGAGCATTCAAGCAACCTTTCGGGGCTGCCGCCTGTTCGAGACAATGCCTAAAGAAATTGCTTTAGAATTTTCCTGAATCACACGAAGTATTCGCCTAAAGGGAAAGTCATGTAAAGAAGTCCGTTTATATCTCAACCTCGCAAAAGGAATGCATTTGCGTGGGGCAATTTATTGCTACTTTGAGTAAAACAAGATGGATTGCGGTCTTTATGCAAAGTAAGTAAACAAAAATCGAAGAACCTTGCTATAATAGCGACTGCTATCGTATTGCCCCATGCGTGATCCATCCTATCATGTGTAAGTTTCGATTTGTCCCGGCATTAACTCTTCGCGAGCACAACAGGGCTGTCCTGATGAAAAATGCCTTAATATTTCTCTCCACGTAAAATGATCCTGCGTATTGTCAAACTTGGAAAGGGGCCGCATGATTCACTTGCCGAACGTATTTACATGAGGAGGAGAGAAAAATATTTGAATGTGGGAAATCATAAATGCGTCTACCGGGGTGCGTTGAACTTTCACTCGGTGGGTAGGTACGCCTGAAAGTGAAATCCGAGAGTACAAACAAGTTTGTTCTAAAGATCATTGAAGCAGAATGTAATGGGTGCAGACTGGCATTGTAAGCTTTGTCGGTGTCGTCTGACCGCATGGGCCACGCCGCATTGCCCGGGCGCCGCTGCCGGGTCCCCCAGACCATTTGCTGCCAAAACTTCACCAGACAACTTACTACCATTAGGTTCAACTGGAATACTATTTTACATGCAAAAATATGAAAGAAAAGTTCCTTTACCATTGTAAACTGTCTAACAATGCAGTTTATACCGCGCGTTTTACGCAAGCATGCAACATAGCACTTGCTCAAATTCAATTCAGTTTTTACACACCTTGTAACGAAGGTATAGTTAGTTATAAACCTGCTTGCATATTAAAACTGCTGCAAACAATGTAAAATTTTCCTTAACACGGGTCAGTGCTTTAGAAAAAACAAAAAGTACTACTAGTAGGTTCAGCTAGTATACCATGTTATATGCTTAAAAACTGAAAGAAATGTTCCATTTTCATTGTAAACTGTCTGGCGCGCTAAAACGTGCTTTAACTGCATTTTTAGTTTATATCGCGCGTTTTACGCACTATCCAACATAGTACTTGTACAATTATTTTTTTGCACACACGAAGGTATAGTTACCTGCTTGCATACGAAACTCGGGGCCAAACTTTCGGTAGGCTTCGACGGCCAGTATGGCCGACGCATGGTGGAGTCCGTGGGCCAACATTTGGACCAGCGTCGCCGCGGCCGCCACGCCCCAGCCCCATCCTCCTTCCGGGTAGTAGTGCCGTGTCAGAGTCAGCAGCTGGCGAGGGTCGAGGCGCGCGTGGCGTGTGGGGGCAGTCCCGCTCGCTGCCTCGAGCACGAGCGGCAGCGAGCGCGTGCGCAGAAGCGGCGCGCCGCCCGACGACCATGACTCTTCCATCAATGCGCGGGCACATTATAAGCGAACCGCCGCATCGCCGATGCACCCCTGCCGTGGCACAATGATACGGTCACTCAACTACCCAAAAAGTGTTAAGCGTGTATGGATGAATGTATTTTGCGTGGCCATAACGCCATCTAATTATTTTGTGCTGCTGAGACCAAAGGGGAAATGAGGAAAGATTGTCACCATGCCCTTATTAGATAACTTGCATTAGAAGCAAGAGCCATTTCTGCGTAGAAACTGGGTGGAAATGACTGTCAAATCTAATTGCAAGAATATTTATTGTATTCGAAAGGGGTCGGGTCGCGATTGGTTTAAATAATGTTGAAATATCTTTGTTTATATCTGTAGGATGGCCTACTTAGCCGGATGCTTTGATTTCTTTGCCATTGAAATTAAATAGGTATAAATAAATATATTTGAAAAGTAACATAATTTTTGTAGGTAGTTGAGTGACCGTTACCTCTCTATGCGGTGTCTCTACCGCCACAGTATTTGTCACTCCTCATGTCCGTTCGCGCATTACTTCGTAAATATGATTTATTTCCAGTTCCTCGTGCGACTTTTACTTCGTTAGGTGATGCTATGTCACAAAATAATATGTCGACTCATATAGCTGGCAAGGGATCCGTATTTTTTGTATACAAGAGAGCGACGTGGGTGCACTCGAATTCAATCTTTCTAAAAAACAATAAACCATCGCTCCAATAAGATAAACAAAAAACCCGATAGCGTAAAAGAAATAAAACTAAAACGTTGCTATTGAAAGTTCACCTTGTATAATTAAGGCACAATTTTAGTTTTTTAGGCCAACTTATTTGTTTACACAGGGTATTTCAGAAAGGTCCTGTGACACTGAAAGGGGTCGCTTCTCTACATTGATGTATGGAGCAGCTGATATTTTTTTCGAGATATTGCTATTAATATTGAGAGAAGCGACCCCCTTAAGGCTGGAAGATAGTAGTGTGGCGGGAAATTCAAAATTTTCACAGTTTTTTCCATTTTGTAACTAAACTGAGCTATTTTTGTTCAGCGATTTTTCGTTCGCGAGAATAAAACCGTATTCTTTTAATTATTGTAAACAACAGAACAACAATAATTCAGCCGATTACGCGTTCTGGTCTACGAAGCAGTGGTACTGCCCAAAAAACTTATCGTAGACCAGAACACATAATCGGCTGAATTATTGTTGTTCTGTTGTTTACAATAATGAAAAGAATACGGGTTTATTCTCGCGAACGAAAAATTGCTGAAAAAAAATAGCTCAGTTTAGTTACAAAATGGAAAAAACTGTGAAAATTTTGAATTTCCCGCCACTTTGCTATCGTCTACCCTTAAGGGCCTGCGCAGTGCGCAGACGACGGACAATGGCGGACAAGAAGTCCGCGGCGCGCTCTTATCAGTACTGTAATAAGGTTGCACTTTGTCCGCGCAATACCTCGTCTCGCCTGGCGGTATACGCGGACAAAGTGCAACCTTATTACATTACTAATAAGAGCGCGTCGCAGATATTTTGTCCGCCATTGTCCGTCTTCGTCAGGCTCTCAGCGTCACAGGCCTTGTATGTATCGCTCTACCATGCGCTTAGGTAGGTACCTATACTAGGGTCAACGCTCACAAATAGAAAACTGTTACAACTTAACACACTAACTTCGATCATCAAAGCTACCACAAAGCCGTCAAAGATAGGGATATAAAAAACTTATGGATAGCTCCGCACGTATTGTCCTCGTCTCTCCTGTGGACTGGGCTGACTATGATTTAGCTAAGATGATGGTATAGGTGCAGGGCAAGCCTATCTACGAGTAAAACCCGTTTCAGGCACTACGGGACGTACTGTGAAGAGACAAATAAAATTGATTTTCGCATCTATTTTCGAAAAAATCACTCATGCTGTGAACCGTTTAAACCGGGTTTATTAGCGAGAAAATTTCTTTTACTGAAATGAAGAAAAAAAAAATTCGACAATTTCGACAATACCTCATGAGATTGTTTGAAGGGTCCATGGATGCGGATGGCGAGGGACCGTGAGAGATGTCGCGAGGGGAAAAAGGCCTACACCTGATGATGATGATAATGAGAATATTTAGATTTTAGATTTTTATATAATACAGTCGCTGTACATAATATTGGAACTAACTGTAGGCTGACTTATGTTGCATCTTCTTGTAACGTCGTCGAAAGCAAAGCATTTTATCCAAATAAAATTCTTCCATTTTCAGTCCAGCATTCACCACCCTCAGGCACCTCTCAACATATTAGCTGGTGTAAAAGACGAATCCACTTTCACGTTCTATGGATTTGAGCAACGCGACGGATTCAAACGGACCAGCCCCTCTACCCTTGAGGCATTTTTTTCATTATAACGCAATTTACAAAATTCAATATTAAATTTTCACGAATTAAGACACATTTTATATTTTTATTGTAGAAAAAAGCCTTGCCTTATAAAATCAAAGCATGACTGTGCGAATTCAAAGATAAATTAATTTTAAAACTTTGTCAATATGACCGCAATAGCGTCAAGGGTAACCCCCCAGACCATATTGTATCTTCGCTGATATTTCGTGAATTATCCGCAAGGGAGGCAGCCGACTGCCGATCCGGCATTGTAGCCCGTTCAGGCTGTGACAAATGTTTTCATTACGTTTCATAAGGTCCCGGCCCTGAGCCGGATTTAGGATCTGCCGGCCTATTCGCTAAAAATCCACACCCGTTTTCAACTGTCATTTTTTTATGCGGCCTGTACAAACCTTCTCACAGACAGAATTCGAGTTTAATCACCACGCGTGCTCAATGCGGATTTGTGATTTCACGCGGATTGATCAACTATCAAATACGGTTTTATTTTTGGAAATTGTTCTTATCAACAATCTTGTTTTGAGTGTTAATAACGAGTGGATTGGGTGACTGGATTTTTAAAGAATAAGGGCACTGGGGGTCTACCGGCTAAAACCAAGCCGATTACCATTGGCGAAAATCGAAGTTCGATTTATGAAAAATTAACTGGTTGGCAGTAAAATAAACTGGGTGGGAGTACATTTTTCAAAAATCGAACTTCGATTATCGCCAATGGTAATCGGGTTCGTCTTAGCCGGCAGACCCCCTGAAGGCGGCTGTGGTTAGGACCTACTCTACCGATATGGAATGATTCTATCTAGTTACAAGCTTTTTCGATGTCTTTTTCCTAAAACTTAGTCAGGTCTTTATATCTAGAGTTAGGTCATATCATGGTAGTCGTTTACTTAATACCTAATTATGCATGAGGTATTCATCTGTAATTGGAGGTGTATTAAGCAAAGCCCGCATTGCATGTCATTAAATTAGAAAACTAGTGCAACCTTTGTAGATGAGTCATAATAAATAAAAATAAAATAATAATAGTTTTAACATCAATCTCATCTTCATGTACCTACTGAAACTTAGTAAGTAGTTAGTGGATTATTCGGAAAAGCAGCCCCCAGGGAATCCCCAAATCAGGCCCTGTCCAGGCCTGTCTAAAACACAAAACATGAATGTGTACCATAATATGTACGGATACGAGAGATAGCAACAAGCAATAAAAGCCCGTTGGATAGTAGAGTGATATAGGATAGTGGCGTAACAGCTGTCAATCTGCAAACGTATTATTTTTCCGAACGAAATTGTGTTTGCTAACTCTATTTCTGGCTGTAAAAAAGAGATATTCCAATAAGCTTGCTCATTTTCCTTGTTGGATTTAGTCTTAGAACTGTAGTCATGAAAGAAGCACACTACTTCCCACACGCTGCCGAAGAACCCCCCCCCCCACGAGTCCCACGGACCAGCGCCTCTATTCTCTAAAAAAAATCCACTCAACCATTGAGCGTCATAACACTCGAAAATAGCCCTTATTGAAATGAAAAATCTTTTTTTGACATTTAAAAACGGTTGTTTTTAAGGTGGATATTTTAGAGAATACAGGGCCAGTAATGATAGTTTAAATGTGACTATCAAAAAGAGAGGAAAACGTTCTACCACCGCTAAATAAAACAGCCAGTTACATCTTTGTGGAGTAGTGAGAGACCACTTAGACGCTGCAGTGCCTGGAACATAATTATAAAGAGGATCTAATATGTCTATTTCTGTCTGTAAAGAAGCTATATTCCAATTTGCATATCAAAAAGAGAGGAAAACGCTCTACCACCGCTAAATAACTTAGTTAGGCCGTAATTTCTTAGGTGGTTAAGTGAGAGGCTGCAATGCTTGGGACATATAGATGGAGAATGCTCCCGCTAAGTTAGTGGCTCCATACTTTACGCTGTCAGGATGGTATAGGTGCTAGGCAAGCCTAATCCATCTAAAACAATGTCCCAGGCACTGCAGCGCCGAGTGGTCTCTTCACCCATCTAGTGTGAGTGAAAGTGCCACTCGACGCTGTATAAATCATCTCATTACGTAGATGCAAAGGCCTTAGAGAGCTACCGCTAATACACTCTTGACAAGCGTCGCAAAATACATTCATATTGAAAAAAAAAAAAACGACGCTTAAGATGAAATACGAGGCACAACTAGAGCGCCGCCAATAAAAATAAAAAACATATCTTTTTTTGGATGCATTTTTAGCAAAAAACGCTAAATTGAATCCAAACCTTAGGTCCTAAAAATAGTTAAGCCTCGCGTTGAGAAATCGCAGGAGCGTTTTTTGCTAAAAATGCATCCTAAAAAAAAAAGATTTTTTTTTTCATTGGCGGCGCTAGTTTTAAGACCTCTTGCGTCTTAATGCTGACACAATTCGGTGTAACGTTGGTATTGTCTCCCGAGATAGAGTCGTTAGCCGGCCAGCGTCGTGCCGCACCGCATCACCTCCATAAATCTGGCCCGTGTCGAGTGCCATGTCCCCACCACCGCCATAAATCTCAAAGGCACCCCGGTATTAGATTATTGTTTCAAACTTCAATTGGAAAAGATACAGCCCGACTGCCCCCTTGTTTTTTTAAGTTTTGTAAAACGCAGCGCCTTTTTCTCTGGCCCACTTTTTGGCAAACGTTTGTTTATTATTTTAGGACAAGAACAGTCATTTGTTTCGTTTTGTTACCGGCTAAAACGAAGCCGATTACCATTGGCGAAAATCGCAGTTCGATTTTTGAAAAATGTACTGCCACCCAGTTCATTTTACTGCCACCCAGTTATTATATGTATTTATATTGGTGTACAATAAAGAATATTTTATCTTTATCTTTATCTTAATTTTTTCATAAATCGAACTTCGATTTTCGCCAATGGTAATCGGCTTCGTTTTAGCCGGTAGATTCTGCTTAAGGGTGGACGATAGCAACGAGGCGGGATATTCAAAATTTTCACAGTTTTGTACATTTTGTAGCTAAACTGAGCTATTTTTGTTCACCGATTTTTCGTTCGCGGCATTAACATAGTATTCAACAACAGAACAACAATAATACTATGTTAATGCCGCGAACGAAAAATCGCTGAACAAAAATAGCTCAATTTAGCTACAAAATGTAAAAAACTGTGAACATTTTGAATTTCCCGCCACGTTGCTATCTTTCAGCCTTAATTTCTGCTTAAAAACCTAAAAGTAAGCTAATTCGTACCAAGAAGTTTAATTACTGTAGCCCCGTATTCCTGTGAAATGTATTCTCTTGTAACTATCTCAGTAATAGTCGGTTTAATGGCGTGGAAATGTAATGTACTACGCGTAGTGATAGACACAAGTTTCGAACCGGTAGATACCGAAATGTTTGCTCTATATCAAAATTTATGGCCGAATGTTGTAGAAACAACAGAAAAGAAGCCCAAGTTCCTAGTTGTTAGGACTAAATCTGATTAGTAGTTCCCCTTTATCTTTTATCACTCGTGTGGGCAGAATGATTTATATGGAGAAGAGATTTTCTACTTTCAACATCCTTCGTAGGAGGAAAAAGGTTTAATGACTGCCAGAACTTTCTTAACCTCCTCCAGGATTTCGAAAAAAGGGGTAGGTACTGAAACATAACAAAATAACGTATTACAAAAATTTCGCAGCGGGGCATCGTTGAGCAAGGCATTATTGAAAGCGCCCGAATCTCCAAGCTCTAGGTAAAATAGATTTTTCATAACATCAAAAAACACATGACCTGAAAGTATTTTACTAGGCGCTGACAAGGGTGCGACAGTTTCAAATAATAAATTACCTACGATCTGCTTCGATATTCAGAAATCTGGTGCGAGTTCTTTTATTTCTTGTCGTGTCACGTGTGATAACGAAAGCGCTAGTTTCAAGATA
This sequence comes from Zelleria hepariella, assembly GCA_949319315.1. Taxonomy (NCBI): domain Eukaryota; kingdom Metazoa; phylum Arthropoda; class Insecta; order Lepidoptera; family Yponomeutidae; genus Zelleria; species Zelleria hepariella. The sequence goes on along the minus strand of OX439392.1, from coordinate 8,233,205 downwards.
AAGAGAGTCAGGGCGTAACATAGCCTTATTGCTTTCAGGAAATGGATATTTATATTATTGAAATATGTGTGTACTTGCAAACGACATCACTCGATTATTATGGGTTTCAATTAACTTGTAACGTGCAACTTGAGGTTGACTTGACTGGGTACCCTTTATTTGTTTTTGTAGTTTTTTTGGACAGTTTTATTTTGGCGCCAGTAAAATATCCCCACTAACAACGCCATAACTCCTCATTTAAGATTTAAAAACAGTTTCTCTTCGACAGGAACATAGACGTGCCAAGATGGACGACGTCGTTGGTCCAAAAGTGAGATGTTAAAGTATAAATTACCTAAAGTAGTAAAGTTGACGTTAATGCCTGCCCGAATGGCCGCGTTAATTAACCCGAACCGTGTTATTGTGGTGTTAATATGACATAAAACTGTTACACAAACTACTGACGTTTTAAAGATTATTAACGATGGAGTTATCAAATATTATAATTGCTCTTTCAATGAGATAATTAATCTTTTACACAAAAATAAGCGTTTCGACTCTACATAATTCGTATTTCGGTAACCCGTTTTAATTACATTAGCTGGAAAAGAAAATTAAGTCATTTCTTGCGACAAAAATTAAATGGCATAAACGCTTGCAATTAATTTAGCGACAGAAAGGCAAAAGCTGGTCCGGCTCGGCAGAAAACAACCAGATTCCTCTCAAGGAAACATTGTCGCAACCAGAACCGGCAAAACTGAGTTAGTGTACGTAAAAGCCTATAAAACTGTCTCGGCTTCATAACCAAACAGCTTTTAAATGTCAAATAATTTCACAATTGCGCACTAAAAAAGCACTTACATTTAATTTTGCGAAATAAAAAGGATAACAATCAGTCTCAGGCAACTTTCCAGACTTTTGTGTACCCGGCCAATAAAAGTGACATATTTCGGCAATGCGAAGACTTATCAGAATTAATTACCCGATATCGGAAGATTTATGTCCTCTGTAGGCATTTGTTAAGCAACTGATAGTAATGGCTACCTTTGATACATTTGTGTGACAACAATATGTCGGCCATTTGAAATAAAGCGTGTTTATTCTGAGCCGAAGAATGGCTTTGCGCTTCAATATTGTGTAATGCTTAGGATGATGTGTGAGTAATAAAGCTGACGTTAATGGACATTTGTATGGTTATGTTAATTAATTGCTTCCAGAAAAATCTGCGTAAGAACATCTCGAGCTTGGAACTAACAGGCTCTAGATACCTACTACTCAATGAGAATAATTAGGGAGCAATATTTTGTGGCTTAGATATACAAAAGAAAAAGTTATTTTACTAGAAACTTCGCTCGAAATACGCATAGAGCGAAAGTGAATTTGGTAACGTAACCACTGGACATAGCAAAACCTACCAAAGATCGGGAAAAAAAAAAACGTGTTTCTTATGCGAAGCGTTGCGATTTTGCGAAGTTGCGATGGGCGATCTCTATAAACTGGCGTACTGGCTGGCCGATTTAGGGTGGCATTAATAGTCAGCGACTCAAGATCGAACTCAAGTAGGTGATCTCAGAAAAGTCAAATGCTAAGCTACAGTTTGACATTAATTAGCTTATGACTTTTCTGAGTTCACCTATTTGAGATCGATCTCAGGTGGGTGATCTTAGACGACTATTGATACCATCCTTACTGCCAAACCAAGTGATACCTTATTGCCCTGAGATTTTGCAAGGTAGTAAACATTAAACATGCGTTCCAAAACCTTATGACGGCCGGGAATCGAACGCGGACCCCATCAGGCTAAACCTACTCGTACCAAATCCGCCAGTTTTCATCTCGAATTTTTCCTATGGACTCGGCCGAATAAGCTATGCGGATGTTAAAGCTGCTGGTCAAGCCTACTCCTCTAAGACATTGTCACAGGCATTACAACGTCCAAGTGGTCACTTGGCCCATTAGTGTCAGTGGAAATGCCACTAGACGCTGTATAAATCATCTGCCTTAGATGCAAAGGTGAGATGGCTAAGTTGCTCTCGTAAAATCAAAGCTCAGGTGCTAAGAAAAATGCCCCTACTTAACAGCATTAGCTTGGCATGAAGCAAGCGTGCTCAAACTTACTGACTAGTTCGAACTCTAAAGCCTGACCGTGTCGACCGATATCGGGGAGAGAACGGAGGAAGGGTGGCGCGCGAATCGCGTTTGCATTGCGAGAGAAGCGCGACGGTATCGCGTTTGAATCGCGACTGAATCGTGGTTACGGTGGGCGAGGGCACTTAGGCCCGGTTTCTGAGTTGAGAATTTTGCTAAGCAAATGGGTAAGTATCGTCCTGTCTCTGCAGATTTCCCACAAAAGAGCGTGACAGAGCGATACGTAAGTATGTGTTTAGTAAAATTCTCAACTCAGAAACAGGGTCATAGCTAGCAACCGCATTGCGACTGTATCGGTACGAACGCGCGACAGCATCGCTACAAAAAGTTGCCGTAGGCGAGGGTTCTTAGGTGTAGCCCAGGCTTTAGTTCAAGCTCGAAGTGGCCGCTGAAATATTCTGCACCCGCGCAAGGTTTTGTTACTTGGTTACTTGTGACGCTAATAAAGAGGTAAGGCGCAGCCTGCACTGAGGCGATAATATACGAGCAACCTTAGCCCGGGGGTGTCCCGTGTCGGACTGCATTAAATTATAGAAATTTATTCCGACAGACACTTTTATAACCGAAGGATAGCGATCTATGTGAAAAAATGCTTTGTGGTTTTATGACGATTAGTTATTTACCACCGGCTTACCTACCGAACAATAACTTGCTTTTAATCAACTATTACATTTTACCGACACGATAAGAAGAAGAAGAAGGTGCTAACGGTTGTCAGTGTTTTTTTTTTGTATGCCTAACAAACGTTGAACTGATAACCACCAATACTTAGCTGATTGACAGCTAGTTATCGTACAAGGTGTTGTAGAGAGAAGTTTTTATGATTTCAGTGCTGGCTTTAGTTGTTTTTATTGATAATTAATTAGAATAGAATGACACCCTAAACCACTAAGATGTCTGGGTGTGTACAGCACACACGACAGCACGTCGACCGTTACAAACTAGCACTCTAGACGCTTACGTTACGGGCGACTTTACAACAAAAGTGTACACTCTGACGTGCTGTCGTGTGTACCTGCATCTCTCTCAAAGAAAGAGTAAGAGCTTAATCACCACGCGTTCTCAATGCGGATTGGCGATTTTTGCTTTTCCTCGCAAAATGCCGATTCACCGATTCACGATGTTATATAAGTAAATGGTCTAAAAACTGTGATCTAGGCACATTGATCTCGAGACATTCTTAGAGGCTTTTGCAGGTTTTACTTGCTGTGAAGAAGCTCAAAATAATATTTTTTTTCACGATAGAAATAAGTATGTTATCTTTTTTTCAAGAAACTTAATTATTATTGATGGAAAGGCTGTATTATTGATGGAAAGTACGTAGGTACGCAGTAAAGTAAATGATTGCATGCCTAACGTATTGTCAGTAACAACATCCAACCCAGCACTGTACACAAAATTGCCATCATTAAGTCCAAGCACTTAGCGCGTTTTGTCAAATAATAATAATAATAATAATAATCGTTTATTTCATAAAAAAAGGTTTACAATGACAAAATAGGGCAAGAGCTTCCTTTTAAGTATGAAAATACCTGTATCAAGAAGCTCCGCTCTTCCGCACTTGGACATATTACAAATACTTTAACAGAGTTTATATCTTATCCTAATTTTAAGCTTAAATTTCTAAATAGGTTTTCAGCATTTTTTGTGTACGGTAGGCTACAGTCACAGATACCCTATGGCAACTCTTACCGCACGCGGCATAAGGGCGCCAATCGAACAAAAGGGGTATCCTAGCGTGTGGCCAACCGTACCTGTACTGTAGGTATCCTAAAATTAACTTAACTTTATTTTCTAAGTAGGTATTTATTTATATTATTTAGCGTATTTGTGTATGTTTAGTGTCTAGTGATGTGAGTAGTGAGAGGGTGTGTGCGTGTGTGTGTTGTAGTGTAATGTTGTTCTGTAGTCATATTTTATTTAAGGTAGGTATTATTTATTATTAAGAGAGATAATTTCAAAACAACCTTTATTTTTATGGAGTCTAAAGAACGGATATACAGTTTTGTCTTAACGTATGCAAATACTAAGAGATATCAGGCTCACTCATACAATATTAAAAGTATAAGGCAGGTAAGGTAGGTAGTACATATCAATATCATACAAAACTAAGTCACCCACACCTCTTGTCCTGCCCTACGCCAAAGCTTGGGATCGGTTTAAACATATATGCGTTTTGTCAAAGCCTCTCCAGCATTCTACAAAAGCTAAACGCGTCCTCAGAGACGCATAAAACCTTTTACAAGCTTATTTATTCTAAACAGTTACTTAGCTTCTAGACTATACAGTTAAATACTTAAATCCCACCTGCAATTGCCTCTGAATGGACTTTAATTACCGCGATGCGTGTTTCAAGTGCTATGTTTTAGTACTTTAGGAGCTCATGCCGCAAAATGGTCAGTAAAGAACGTCTACTTCAAAGGGCTACTTACTTATTGTAAAACGTGATTTGGTAATGTGACTTTTATTTTTTCTACTCATTAATACAAACACCATAAAAACAATCGGGCAAATGCGAGTGGGACTCGCGCACCGAGGGTTCCGTACCACCATTCTATGCATTTATTTGGAAGAAAAATAAAAACGAGGTAGGCTGCATACAGCGCCATATAAGTTGAGTTTTGGAACTAATATAGAGGGCGCTAGGCTGCATACAGCACCATCTAGAGTTGAGGTTTGGAACTAATATAGAGGGCGCTAGTTTCAATGTCGTGTTAGAACCCCCCATTTCTTGTATAGGGACCCGTTTTGGTCGTATCTTTTGGAATCAAACTTTAACAAACGTTAACTTAGAAGCTAAATTTTTTAGGCTCCAATGGACTGCAGACTTTAATATTATAATTATTATAATAATTATAGTTCTTGAGAAAGAGTTCTTGACAGACAGACGGAGGACAAAGTCATCCTATAATGGTTCCATTTTTCCTTTTGAGGTCCGGGACCGGGAAAAATACAGCTGTTCCAAGTAGCAGCACTAGTTTGATTGAGACAGCCGATTTTTTGTGGCACCGATTTGTAAAGTAGGACTAAAGATCCCTCAAAGTTTGGTTAACTAATTAAAAGCCCTGTAGATGGTTCCTTAGATGGGTCTTTGATGTGTCTGTTAATGTACAGTTAGCCACACGCTGGGATATCCCTTTTTATTCGATTGGCGCCCTTATGCCGCGCGCGGTAAGAGCTGCTATGGGGTATCTGTGACTGTTGCCGACCGTACCGGTCAAATGCTAAATACGAAACTTGACTTTACAAGTGTAAATTTGAACGAATGGGGGCGTCTTTCACGCAAGATGACGCGATGTAGAGCTAGACTACATATTATTATTACTAGCGAATGTGTTACTACTGCAGCATAAGTGTACTACTGAGTGATTCTTCTAATGTCTAGCAGTTTGTATCTGCGGTCTGTCTTTGCGGCGATAAACTTTATGCCTCATAAAGCCACTTGGTGACATTTATTTGACGCGCCTCCCGGACTATCATTAAACAGTTATTACTTCTCGGGGGTGCACTAAAAAGTTATAAAGTTTTTACTTGTTATTCAATTTGATATTAAATTTAGGTACTACCGTGGCCCTTATTTTGTAAGTCTTAATGGCAATTTTCTATAACGAACGTACTTGTTCGCGTACTGGTATAAGACCCAAATACTTATGTCTTAAAAGACGTTGATCTTTTATTTATGTCACGCACGTTTTCGACCAGTTAATTGGAGTAATCTTTTGACTGTAGCCATTTCCCGCAAGTTTGACGGGTGCACGGACGACGTGAATTTAAACGACGCTCGGGATACATGATTAAAATGCATTTAGGTCGATTTTGCATTCCCCATGAGACCACACACGCCGCCAGCTCCCTTTGCATAGATTTCTATGCTTCACTGGGTTTGATAGGCGAATTTAAATTCTAATAACACGCTTCTGTCATAGATGAAGACCTACCTCCCTAACACTGGAACTCTACAGGGTGCACTCTAAGTCGATAGCGGAACTTTAAGTGGGCTGTCTACTGATCACTACAAACAACTTGCACTAGGTGGCGAAAAAAATGGAGTGAAAAAAATATCTGCTATTCCTTACAATAGGTCGACTCAGTACTGCGCCAAATGTATGAAACAGCAGATATTTTTTTCACTCCATTTTTTTCGCCACCTAGTACAAGTTGTTTGTATTGATCAGTAGATAGCCCACTTAAAGTTCCGCTATCGACTTAGAGTGCACCCTGTAGATCTAGCTACATAACTCGGTAGTGAAGTACTTATATTTAAGTCTCTGTGACAGGGAAATTATTGAATCGGGAGTGTGAGAACTTGGCTGTACCTACGTATTACCTGCGTTTGTTCCGACCACTGACACATACACATGAAAAACTCACTTTTTGGCAAATCAAAAGCTCTCGTCAATATGTACTCAGGGTCGAGCTTTAAACCGCCGCTTTTAGGATAATTTGAAAATGGACTGGAATCAACGGACTTAACTTAAGTGATTGAAATCCAGTTTTGTCCAAACACTGTGCGAGAAAATGTTCCAGTCTCCAATGGAAGTTAGGCATTTATCACCGTCCATCGGGCGTTTGACGTGGCATGGATTTTTTTAAGTCTGTGATAAACTACGAGCTTCCTTTTTGCATGAGATACGTATTTTTAGTATTTTGTTTCATGATACCGATTTGGTTTTTGAATTCGATATGAAACTTCTACATACCTATAAAAAATCTCACAACAAGATTTCTTTATTAGACTTAAAAAAGGTCGAGGTACTCAATTCGAATTGTTTCTTTCAAGTTTGTTACATCAGAGCTTTTTACAGGTAAACCGATTTTCATGTTTTTTTGTTTGACCTTATACTTCCCAGGTGGTCCCATAAAAAAAGGTGAAGATCTGATGAATAACTTCGGAGATGGAGAACGGAACTCTTCAACGAGCAGCAGCAAATCATTCGGAATCAATGCTATAGCTTAGTGAAAGTGTACCTTTCCACCAGCGACTGCGAATCTTAACCAGTGAATAACGGAAAAACTTGAAGTCGGTTTTAATTTATTTTTATATTTTGGATTTCTTAACTAACAAAAGAAGAAGGTATGTCTACTTCTCAACAAAAATATACAACCACAAAAGGTTCTTAAAAAAGGTTTCATTTACGTACAAAATTATATTAATTACATTATTATTGAATTAACAGAAAATAATTTGTTTTATTTATGACATATTTTCATTAGCCTATCTTTCATAAGTACAATATATTTGGCTCCGTCAATAAAACTGCCGAGTTGAACACCCGAAGTTACCAGCAGCGAGCCAAGTTTTACAATAATCCACAGTTTCATCAATCTTTTAGGGCTCTTAAACGTCCAAACTTTGACTTTGCTACAATTCTTGGACAAACATACAGTTAATACTGCGACTAAGGGATAAACTTAGGTCTTCACAATTACCTACGTGTATAGATAGGATAATAAAGATGTTTTTGCATGCTTTTAGCTTAGTTTTTTGCAGCAAAGATAGAGATAGAGATGTGAACATGGACAGAGTATTTTAACTTTTTTTCTTATACTATATTTTCTATCTCCCCTTACAGTTTACTCTGAGCAAAAGCTCTACCATGTTTAGAATTTTGAAAAAGCATTCTATTGAATTGACGTAGTAACTCAGAAATAAATAAATTCATACAACTTGGTGCGAAAAGTCTTATAACAAAATGCTGTCTTTCAGTCCAATAATTTTCAGTTTGGAATATGGTTGTTAGGATGTTCTTGAGACTTTTGTGGGGCAATTGTTTAACTGCGATGCTACTTAGTACTGTGGGCGAGCGAAATAAAGTTGTTTTTGCGCTGTTTACGTATTTATTTCCGCTTTATAATGTTGGGGACCATCTTTGAATTTATTGCAGCGGTCGTTACCTCCAACCCACCTAGGATATTTTGTGTCAATGCTACAAAACGATTTTTTTAAAGGGGAATAAAGTTCATTGAAGATGAAAAGAAAGACTCGGCTGGCATTGTGAAATTATTGTGTCAGACTATTTTTATATATTGGCTGTAAAAATAAGTTCTTCTCGCATATTTGACTTCATTATTAAGTTTGGCATGTTTCAGATCATGATAAAGGTAGGCACGTACTTTCTGAAATATTTAACAGTATAGGAGCCTCGTGCTCTATAATTATATTTGTAAGAATGATTGACGCGTAGTAATAACTGAATTTTACACGTGTTTTAGATGGTACGGTCGGCCACAGTCACAGATACCCCATAGCAGCTCTTAACGCGCGCGGCATAAGGGCGCCAATCGAACAAAAAGGGGTATCCTAGCGTGTGGCTTACTGTACCTATAATTCGTGCGCTTTGGATAGGTGTAGAGTGTGTCATTATACCGTGATATCATCGATCATAATCATAATCTAATTCATGTGTTTTTTTTTTCGTTTTCGTTTAACAATAGATCATTTGTAGATGCGTAGGTATTTTGGGTCGTGTTTTTTGTTGGATGTTCGAGTATAAATTGGCTGTATTGATGGTGGGATCTTAGATTGAAATTGACCCTTGAGGGACTATTGATTTCATGACATCTGCAAAATTTATAAGCTCTACGACGACGACGCTGCCTTAAAAAAACGTATTATCTTCTGCTCCAGAGAAAGATAGAGTAAAGGAAGTTAGATGTAAAGATTTCGGACCTAGTGGTCAAAGCCTCACAACCACAGGTTTACTCACGATACTATTCTTTCGCGGCCGTAGCACGTATTACCTATAAGAATTGCGCAATGTAGGTAACTTTAACGTAATTTATTACTATGCTAACTGTCGATGCTAGCCTTATATCGCAGTAGTGTTTATCAATATACAAATATCTAGAGATGTATTCGGCCGATTGTCGAAGATATATGCGCCCGCTCTTATGTAGTTCCTCCACGTACGAACTCAGTTTTTTCCGCGCGCCGAAAAGTTTCTTTCGCCGGAGTCACATGAAATCAAAGTTATGTGCCACACTTGGCCGAAACCCAAAGGGTGGACGTGATCGCCGCTACTTGGAATTGCCTATTCAAGCATTTGCACGCATATGCGAAAGTTTTATTGGTGATCCAACTCTACTTTTGTAAAAAAAACTTGTTGAGTAGTTTTTGAATAGTCAGTCGTTTTTCGGGGACACAGTTAAGCGTAGACGAGGGCGGTCTTATCTCTGCTACTAATATAGAGTGAATTGGAACAGTTTGCGTGTTTTGGCATGGCCGCACATTTTTACTTCTTTATCTCGTGAAGGAATTCAACTTTTTTTGTTTGGAATGTTCTCTTTGTGGGAACGTCGGTTGATAGAGGCAGCTTGTATAAAAAGACTCATTTCCGACAGCTTGGGCGTGTTCCTGTGGATGTGTCCACTAATGCAAATAGGGCATTTCTCATCACTCCGCGGTGAGCGCTTTCATCTGCAACCGTTTTCCGCTGCTTTTATTTCTGGAAGCGAGATTATCTCTTCGAGTTCTCGTTAATATACGTCTCTTCTTTCTCTACGTGTTGTTTTTGTTTACGTTCAAAGAATCTGATAATGAATAACTTTACCAACTTCGTTCTTAGGTCAATATTTTAGTTAGATACGGTAGACGTTGCTTGCTAGGTTCTCACGGTTGCTAATGTAATGAAATGAATGAACCTTTGCTAAATACCGTGTGATTACATTTCCGTTTTGTTTGGGACTATCAGTTCTCGTGATTATGGGTGAAATTGGCAAAAAATCTACGAGTTTCTTGTTCCTAAGTACCGTGATAACTCCAGTAATCAATTATCCAGTTGATTGGATTGTTGTTTGTTGTTTAGAATCAGCTAGGTAGCGTGAGAAGAAAGTCCTATTCCCTATGGGGGCTTGATTGATTGGTACCAGAGCTGAGAGTTTTCTATAGTGTAAGACGAAAAAGTTTTCATGGATTCATCATGTACCTAGTAGAAAATGTTTATGTTTTGCGCGTAGATATACCTACTCTACACTATAAGACGACAAAGTTTTCATAGTTTTCATCATGTAGTAGGCTAGTATGGAATGTTTTTATGTCTTCTACGTAGATATAAAACAATCCCGAAGGGTCCCGTTAAACTACAAGTTAATAAACATGTAACAATTAATTTATTGGACTAATGGAGCAACGATAAAAGCCTCTTGGACTCCTTCTCATCAACTTTGGTGGTTATTAAGTTGGTAGTTAATTGTTAAATGCCTTAACCCTTTGATTGATGTGTTAAAAAAATATTAACGTTTTTTTTTTAGTTGTAAGTACTTAAAATAACAATTATGATCAGTGCTAATGCTAACTTTACGTGCTCTACTAACTGATAAATCTAATGAACTATGTTATGTATATCGTAGAATAAGCTTTCTTAAACGTCTAATTGAGATTTTTTAAAATAGAATGCCTAATAGCAAACCTTCAGTATCTACTTAAGAACCGCCTTTGCCAAAGGCGGAAGAAATTGTTATAAACTTAACGATGTAGAGTTTCAAACTATCGAACGTCAAACTTCAGGACGGAGCCTTCGCAAGCGATTTTAAGCTTCTTATAACAGTAGTCGAAGCCTAAAACAGTTCGAGCTCCATTTAACGGATGATTAAAACGTGTTTAGATACAGGCAATGCAGCGGAGTATGTGTCCGTTGCTAGAAGTGAGCGGTGACCCTCTATACACGTGCGGCACCCGTTCGTGATTCATTTAGCGGGGCACGACGCACGATATCGCCGATCGACTAATGACGACAACTACGGATCCCTTGCCACGGCCATATGTCGCTGCCCAACTTACACACCATCCACTTTTCACAAAAAAAAAACTCTACATTCGAAAAGGGAAGCGGAAAGTTCGCGCGGCGCGTGAAACTTCGCGGGCGCGAAACCGAGGCGCGAGCCGCGAGAGAAGTGAAGCTGCGAGCGGGCGGACTCCGAGCGCGCGACCGCCGAGCCTTCGTACAGAACTTACACTGATTTTTTGTCGGAGGCATCGCAGCCTCACGCGCGCCTTGTGCTCCACATTGGACCACATTCGGCGACCGGTGTATTACGCCGCCAGCACATACACACTTGCAATAACACTTACCACTTAGCCAACTAGCCGCACCGCCAACCGGCCGGATTACCTTACTTACCTGCCCGGCTACGTGTCCGCTACAATTACGTACTATTACGATTTCGCAACGTATTTATTTTATACACTTTGCCAATATAATGGGCTTCTATTCGATAAACTTTCTGCATCGAGAAAGGAAGTGAGGTTATTTCGTTTAATTGCTCATTAATGTTAACATAATTTACAGCAGAAGAGTGGCCGGCGCAGATAATCGGCAGTTTATTGGAAAATACCACCATGACACCTTCGTAATTACTTTCATAAAAAATTGCTACAAGTGTATTTTGTATTTTAGCACTCCAAGCTTCAGGCATTATCTCGAGGCCTCGGTATAAACGATAGAGTCTAATTATGCTAAAATACCATAAACATAATTACCAGCAAGTATCTCGTAAATATTATGGAATTTTAACTCTATCTAGGTTCATGTAATTTATGTACGCTGCACATGCACTCTTTAGCTTCGCAATAAATCCTTTTAATTAGTTAGAGGGTCAAGCGAAACACATGTTGCTTTTAGCGCGCCAGATGATGAGGCAGCCGAAAATTCTGGAGCGCTAAGTAGCTTCCGGTGTCGCGCGAAAAAGAGGAAAAATGCAATAAAAGTGCGCTGTCAGTGGCGACGATAAATATGCGATAATCGTGAGGAGTCAACGTTATTAGTGTGGCATACCGCGCATGCGCTAATGTGGCGGAAACATCCGCGCGGGAAGTGCCACCATTAATATTCGAGGGTGCAATTTTGGCGGCAAAGTGTGTGGCGCAGGCCATCCACAATAAACGGGTGTAATCGCCCGTAAAATAGAAGAAAATAAATAACTTTGCGCTTGTAAAGGCCTAGGCCATTAGAAGAGACCATTAGGGTATCTTGATGGCGAATCTCTATCCAAGGGGCTACGAGTCCGTTGTCGACAAGTATCTTACGTAGGTAGCTGTAAACCAGCATCCCATATAAAATATTATAAAAAATATACTTTTTGCGCTTTTGCGACGTTTGACACAACAATGCAAATAAAAATAAGTTGTTTACCAACGTATAAGAATTGTAAAAAAAAATGAATTTGAACTTTTGTAAGCAGTAAACATTTTGTATTTGAAAAAATACTTATATTTTTTACTTTTTCAAATCTTTTTTTATTAATTTCCTCGGTAATACAAAATATTTTTCCAAGATTTTCCTACGCCAGTATTTTTGCTAGAACAGTCCATGTGGTGGACTAGATATACCTATAGTTGTTGCGAACTAATGGCGATCCATTCTCTCTCACCCAAGAAGAGTTACAGGCAAAAGGCAATAAATTTTACTTACATTTAAAATTATGGAACGAGCTGCAATAGCAAAAGACAAATTGTCTAAACATTGCATGATCGCTTCTAATTAAAAACTGATCGGTGCCAACCAGTTAAGTGTGGGAACAGTGAAAGTTACGCTATTTATGACGAATTACAACCGCCAGAGAATTACCTAACTTCGCCAAATACGTCCGATATTATTGCCAGACTTGATCACTTAGTCATTTCGTGGTCATATTTATAGCATTTTTATTATGAGAATCTTATAGTTCAGGCATTCACATACATGAAGGGGTCAGTAGGATCCAACATTAATTTTTCGGTTGCAGAATTTAGTTTGGTAGAGTCGAGTAACACGTTTCTTATCTTATCTTATTAGTACGGGGGCAGGCTAAGAGCCCGGGACACTTCAACCCAGTGGGATCTTTTGTGTCACTCCCATACTTATTCCTGCTCAGGACGTGCAAAGACCGAGGTCATAAGCTTTAGAACGTAACCGAGGTTGAAGAACTTATATTCTTCCGTTCTAGGATATGCTATCCCGAGAAGACTCATGCGTTTACTAGTAAAACGTTACCAAGCCAGCTGTACAGGGACCTGAGTCTGTAACAACAGGGGCCTCAGCCTGAAACGCAATGGTGCCAAAATGGGCTCCCAGTTGACAACTTCAATTACGATTTATTAATGCTGTTGGTCCTTTTAATGTTTTTCTAGTACAGCAAAGCATATTCTGATTCTATTATAGAGGATTAGTTCGCTGGTTGTAGGAGAAAAAACGAGGAAAACCCTGATTTGTCCTTCTGCTAGGAACCTATCGACACGCCATTGCGTTACAGACTTAAGCCTCAGGTATCTTATGTATCTTATCTCTTTAAGATAAGATACATTTATTTAGCTCACTTGTTGTACCTAGGGTGTTAATTAAAGTTTATGAAGTCCGGAAATACACATTCACATTTACACAATAGTACAACATACTAGGCAAATCAGAGCTTACAACAATAATTATCCATTCATTGTAACAACTTGGATGTTATTGATAAAATTTGGTTCGACTGTCTTGGTATCCTTCTGCTGTACCAAATTTTAACGGACGCATCAAAAGCTATCTACGCATATTTTCGGACACTCGTACATTGTCTATGGTTTTGCCTACTGTTATAAACGGCTATAGCCTGTATTATATTCGTGTACGAGTCAATTTATTTGAAATCATCATAACATGGATGACTTGCGCAACTGACTGATATTATAAAGAACAGCCTAAGCAACAAACGTGAACTTGGAATGTATTTAATTTATGGTGTGAAAGCTTAGGAAGCTGAAAGGTAAGAAAACAGAGGTGCAATAAGAAATAGTTATATGGAAATCCACTCCTATTAGGGGAAGACACAGGCTCTATAAGTAAAAGGTTTCCAATAAAGTAATTAAAATTAATTTAAGATTTCAGCGCAAAATATCGTAGTAAGTTGGTACGGTCGGCCACAATCACAGATACCCCATGGCAGATCTTACTGCGCGCGGCATAAGGGCGCCAATCGACCAAAAAGGGGTATCCTAGCATGTGGCCGACTGTACCTGGGCGACCGAGCTCTGCTCGAGTTAAAAAAAAGTTTTTTTTCCAGATACATATTAATGGCCTAGCTAGATCGATTTTTGCCCTCGTAAACCCCTAAAATTGCAACTATAATCGAAATCGTTAAAGCCGTTTTCGAGAACGTGATTACAAACAAACATATTGGTCATTTAATAGTATGAGAATGTACGGTGACTTACTGTTTCCTTGTTAAAGTTGTAATGAAAAATTGTTTCCGCCAGTTAATAACATTCACAAATCACAACGAATGCTCCAGTTCACTGAAAGTAACATTAATTCGAGAGGTGACTCTATTAAAACGCTCGGGGAGGTATGTTAACAAGTGGCGGTTTGTCAAACATGCTCGAGATTAATGTGTGAACATTAGTTACTGACGTTTGGGTATGGCTGACTGACTATATTTGTTTAAATAATATACGCATATTTGCCATGAGCAACGGAACAGTCATATATCCTTAGCCCAAAACTAGGGCTTTCTTAGGCTGGTATTAATAGTCCTCTGAGATCACCTACTTGAGATCGGTCTCAAGTAGGTGAACTCAGAAAACAAAAATCACCGACTTGAGACATTGGCTTATTAATAAACCTATCTTAGGCGCGAACTTGAGTCCTCGATTTGAGTAAAGAATGAACTATTTGAACGAATGATACTATTTAAGGTTCAAAATGTGGTCAAAAAGCTTAAACCCAAATCAAAAGTACTAGGCGCCCATACATTATAAAGAGACTATTCGAAAAGGCACAACCTGAGTTTGGCCTCCTTTTGGTCCATAAAATTGTCCATGGTCCGGTGTTATTCAGTTGGCAACTTGTCATTTCTATAATAGTCCAGGATTCCACAAACATAAAAGTGATGTTACAAGATATAACACGAACTCTACTCCAAATAGATACTCGATTATAATAACTAGTGGTTCACCCCGAACTGTGAACTCAGGATGACTAACTTTTTGCTAACCCCATATCCACTCTTCGTCCGATTTGGATTTGGATATTAGAATTTTAAAATTCTTTTAATTCCAATAAGCCGCCTTTATATTTTTATGACGACACAATCATTCATACATACAAACATACTTCGATCGCTCGTTCAAAATGACGACACAATTTTGTAGCGGCACCCTGGTCTATACAAAAAGGATCAGATCTGACTCGCTTCAGCCATTTTTATTCAGCATTGTTATTCGTTACTTTGGCAACAGAGAGCTTGATCTTGAGTGAGTAACTCAGCATATTAATAAAGCAGCGCTTACTTGAGACCGATCTCAAGTTCTCGACTTGAGTCAAGAATGAACTATTTCAACGACTTGAGTAAAGAATGTACTAGGCTACCATACATTAGAAAGAGGCTAGCCACAACCTCAGTTTGACCTTCAAAGAGGTTCGTAAGGTGAACAACTTTTTTCACGGTTTTCAGAACTGTCGAATAAAAGAAAAAACTTTTTCTACTGTCAAACATCAGTCAAACTACGAAAATAATTATTATAAAAATGTCTCGTAAATTCTTGTGATTTTCAGTATATTGAACGTTTTAGTCGTTTATGGATAATAAGTGGCGCCAGAGAGGTTATTTTCAATATTTTGGCCGAAAAATATCATGCCGGAAACTTCCATCAGAGAGCTTCAGTTCATTCGAGCTTCCGTTCTTCGAGCTTCCGTTTTTCGAGCTTCAGTACCTAGCGGACCCAGTTGGATGACCTCTACAAACGAGTTGCTGACAAGACAGGTATTTATTCACTATAATTGTATAAAATATACATAGTTCACGATACAAGTTACAGATATCGTCTAGTTCACGATACAAGTTACAGATATCGTCAGTTAGGTCTTTAAAATACCCCATCATCAACGTTTTTTGCGCATTTAATATAACTTTAGAGGTTATGTTTACGTAGAGAAAGTAGTAATTTGCCAATCGAATTTATAATAAATTATAGAGCGACTGCAAACCTAACGTTTGATCGTTGCGCACATCATTCTACTACATTAATGTTTTATTTTGATTACAGGAAAATCAGAAAGTACCTACTGTCCGACGCATAATCGACGAAGTTAGGGCGTTATGATAAGAGGGATAAAAACCAAGGCATTTTAGAACACCAGCTTTGGTCCCGAAACCTGGAATAATGTGTGGAGAATGAACACATAAAATAAGGGGAAGAATACTCGACTCAGCGCAAATTCATGTCAGGTGTAGAAATTTTAGATGATGATTAGGAAACAATATTGTATTAATAAATATGTTACAACTCTCCCAGGCTTGTTTATTTTCCAATTAGAAAAAAAAAGATAATTATGTAAAATTAATGAAGGTCTTCCCTATTCAGATTTATCTTCAAGTATCAATTTACTGAATACCTACTACTCGTATGAATGATACCACACCCTCAAGTTTTCCCTACTATATCCGCTTTATATTTTATGCATGCCTAGTAACCTCTATGGTCCAACTGGGCTTTGAAGGCCGGCAAATTGTCTTAAAAAAACTAGGTACGAGTAAAGAGGTTTGAATTGTATGTTGTGCTGCCATCTACATGATATGTATCATACTACATGAAACTTTCTGTCACCAATCGCCATATAAGAGATTCCGGATGTTTATGCACGCCTAATACCTTCAGACCATTGACATGACGTCATTCACGTTACAGCACTCAAATTCTATTGTACACACGACAGCTCGTCAAAGTGTACACTTTTGTTGTAAAGTCGCCCGTAACGTAACCGAGTAGAGTACTAGCGTGTAAAGGTCGACGTGTTGTCGTGTGTACGTGCGTTTCACGAAATAATTCCCTTGGATTGTACAAAAAAAGTCCCTATTACATCGTAATAAGAGTTTCGTCAAGGGAACTCTTTCGTGAAACGCATTTTGCCCGGATTTTCAGTAAGGAAAGAGTTGAAATATACTTTCTGCCTTTTTATTAATGTGTGGTGTAGTTTCTTACAAGATTATGGGAGCCTGCAAATAGTAGTTTTTCTTTGAAATTAAAACTTAATTTTGACAACACTTCTGTATTTGGCCAAGTACAAGCTCGTAGCTTCTGATTCTACCATGCCTTTATAGGTAGTATTTGAGTTTTAGATGGTGACGCGGTGGTGGCATAATGGGTAGAACAATGGACTCGGAATCGAGGGATCCTGGTTCGAGTCCCGATGAGGGCATGTACCCTACCCATGACATTAATTTATTTCAAAGTCGCATACATACCACTCCCTGACTGTGAAGGAAAACATCGTGAGGAAACCGGTGCGTCAGAGGCTAATACCAAACTAAACTCAAACTTAGTACCAGCTAATTTTTTTAAACCTCAGCTCCTCGGAGTTCTTTCTTGGTAATATGACTGTGGGGCTCTGAACTGCTGGAGTTTTGCAGCTCGAAGAACTCGGGCTGGTAGAAACACTTTTCTGGCTAGTCATAGCGATGTGGTAGAGGTGCCGGTCGAATGACGACGATAAATTATTTCACACCACAAGGTCCCTTTCCACGTAACTTCCGATGTCGACGATGGTCCTAAGTTTATTGTTAAGCTGCAATTTCTTGCGGTAGGTTCGCTTTGGATGCGCGCAGACTAAACATCATTTTTGTATATTAATTATCAAAGAAAATAACTCCCCTTCTTGCTTTGCGTAGGCTGGTAATGAAAAACACGAACTTGAGTCGGCTATCGCCTGCACTTGGAAATGACAGTCGCAAGTCTGGTCTCAAGTAGGTGAACTCACGTAAGATTGTGTCTATTAATATGCCAGCGACTCCGGTCTCAAGTAAGTGATCTTACAGCTTCTTAACATTTTATGCATGCCTAGTACTCTAAACCACGTTGTATTGAAATTGAGACGTCACGGACTGTCAAAAGATGAATGACTCACTCAATTCCGAGCTCAAGTCGGCTCTATTAATATGGCGTCGACTCAAGTAAGTCGACTCACTCAAGCAAGTCGGCTAATGTCAATGTCAATCTCAAGATCGTGTCTATTAATAAGCAAACAGCTACTCAAGTTTGACATTACCCAAGGCTTGACATTTACCTCCTTGAGATCGATCTCAAGTAGGTGAACTCAGACGACTATTAATACCACCCTTAGTTTGCTTGGGAATTTCATAAGAATAGAACAAGAAGAACAAAAAGTAAACAGGTACCTGAGTGAAAGAAAGTCTTCTTTTTTTTTTCTAGTGTGGAAAGTCCACGTCTCCGTCATACTTTGCGCTTGCTTTTAAGTTAGCTTACCAATCTGGATCAAAATAAGGCAACTAACTTTCTTATTACTAACAGAACAACAGAAGTGGTCTTCTTTTTCACTTGTGTCCAACGAAAGTCTTGACGTCCTTCCTCGTTTGATCATTTTGATCGCACTTGGCAAAGAAGTCTGCGAATTTGATCTGAAAGCAGATTTCTTCTTCTCTTGTGTTGAAAACTTTAACTATATCATAAGTAGCTCCCAGAAGCGCATCACTTTGATTCACTAGTAAGACACTACTAAGAATAGGTAGTAGGTACACAAGAAAGCACATCGACCCTTACAAACTCTACTCGATTACGTTACAGGCAACTTTACAACGAAACTGTACACTTAAACTTTCGTAAGCACTGCATATTTTGTTTTTCGTTAACGGTTAAACTTACTTGTATTTATGTCGGTGTAGCCCATGAGTAAGGTCTCCTAATGAGAACCGAAACTAGTCGGCTACACCGACATAAATACAAGTAAGTTTAACCGTTTACGAAATACATAGAACTGTGCACTTTGACGTTCTGTCGTGTTTTGTCGATAGCAACGTGGCGGGAAATTCAAAATTTTCACAGTTATTTACATTTTGTAGCTAAACTGAGCTATTTTTGTTTAGAGATTTTTCGTTCGCGGCAATAACATAGTTTACTCAAAAAAGCTCGTAATGTGGACATTAATTCGACAACCTTCTTTGAGCAAAGTCGGACTTGCGGGCTACTTGGATTAGGCGCCAGAAAAGTTGTATGGAATTTCATTAATGTCTTGTGTTTTGCGGCCAGAAAAACATTAATGTCGAGTTTTGTTTCATAAATAGAACTCAAACATCAGGTGCAAAAAGTATTTATTTAGAATTAGGCTGTATGGGTACTGGCAGTCGACACATTGCACAGAAAAAAAAAGCGCGGCCATATTGTTTTCGACTTTTCGCGCGTTGTTCGAAGTGATTTTTTTCTGTGTTTTTGTTGAAAAAGTGAACTCTCAAAGCGACGAATCCTCGGATTTAATGTGTTTAACACCGCCGGACATTCAAAATCAAGCGAAATTAGTAATTGGAAATTTATTGCCACCGAAGTCAAAAGAAAAATACAAGCAAGCTTACCAACAAAAAGTTTGCGGAATGGAAAATCGACAAAAAGTACTTAATCTACGACAAATGGTAAGCTAATTAAATTACTATGTTAATTACTATTCTAATTAATATTTTAATTACTCGCATTGTTTGAGTAAAGCACTATACAAGCCTTGGTCTGCAATGAGTGCGCTTCTGGCCACGCTATGATTGCCTCGAGCTTAGCTTAGCTACGCTCTCGGCCCTCAAGTTTGGTCATCATTGCAGCCCTTGCTGGCCGCGCTATAAAGGCCTCGACCTTCGGTCTCGGCCTTCATTTCAGCTTGTCCATCAAGGGCTGCAATGCTGACCGCACTGTGAGGGCCTTGAGCTGCGCTACGCTGCGCTCTGTCGGCCATCAAAAGCGCGCCAGAAACGCACTCATTACAGATCGCGGCAGTAATGTACTAATTCTTTTCATTATTGTAAACAACAATAATTCAGCCGATTATGTGTTCTGGTCTACGAAGCAGTGGCACTGCCGAAGAACGTCGACTAGAACACATAATCGGGTGAATTATTGTTGGTCTGTTGTTTACAATAATGTAGAGAATACTAATATGTTATTGCCGCGAACGAAAAATCGCTAAACAAAAACTGTGAAAATTTTGAATTTTCCGCCACGCTGCTATCGTCCAACCTTAAGTATAAAATAATTTTTATAACCAAATGGTAGTTCCCAGCTTTCATTCCTCAGATAAGTGACCGCTGGCTGACCTCTCCTGGGGCCGTTTAAGCCGTTTATTCCACTTGTCTAAATGACAGTGATTAAGCTGAACTGGGGACATAACGCAGATAAGTTGGCCAATAGTCTAACGTACGGGCAGACCTAAGATCTGGCTCTCCTGATAAAGGCCCCAAATGGAAGAAGCAGAAGATCAGCCAGCTTGGTAGAGAGCGATAAATTATAAAAAAAACAACCTATGGCAATCACAAAACTCAAGGCAAAAGTACGAGTAACAAACCCATCGAAAAAAAAAAAAAAAATTATATTGCTGCTGCTGCGGTAAAACTACGAAATAAACAAAATAAAAAACTATTATTAGAGTATCCCATAAACGGCTGAACCAATTTTGATAAAACATGCCTAAGAACCATCGCTAGAAAACCAGCTTTCAAATAATAAAAAAACCGCATCCAAATCGGTTCACCCGTTTAAGAGCTGCCGTGCCAAAGACAGACACACAGGCAGACACACACACCCTCACACACACACACACACACACACACACACATAGCGGTCAAACTTATAACACCCCTCTTTTTGAGTCGGGGGTTAAAAAGCGCCACCCATCAATCTCAGATCAAAATACTGGCAACTTTGAAACGCCTATACAGGGTGTTAAAAGACCGCCGACAGACCCGAAAGGCACGCATACTACAGGGTGCACTCTAAGTCGATAGCGAAACTTTAAGTAGGCTATCTACTGATCAATATAAACAACTTTTACCAGGTGGCGAAAAAAATGGAGTGACAAAAATATCTGCTGTTCCATACTAAAGGTCGACTCAGTACTGCGCCAAATGTATGAAAGAGCTAATATTTTTTTCGCTCCATTTTTATCGCCAACTAGTACAAGTTGTTTGTAGTGATCAGTAGACAGCCTACTTAAAGTTCCGCTATCGACTTAGAGTGCTCCCTGTAGACACCAAAACAAAGTGCTTTTTCGATAAATTATTGCTGGGAAATGATTTTGGTTTTTTAGGTTATAATTTTGAAAAATATTTTACCATGCAATGGAAGTGTAACGCAGAGGAGTCATGTTGCACAAGCGTTGACATAAATTTAATTGTGTTACTTACGCTCGAAGTGCCGGTGTTTAGAATACATTGCGGGTTGCAATTTTAACGTCGTTTTTTGTAAGAAATATTCATAATTTCATATCATATTCACATCAATATCAATATCAATATGGCTTCTTGGGAATGTATGTTAAGTTCTTGATACTGAATACATTTCTGCAAAAACAAATTTTTGAAAGTCCGACTTTGAACCTCATTATCTTGGAAACCGTTGATTTCCCAGGCATAGTTCCTTGGGCAAAAATGTTCCTTATGATGAGGACAATACGTGGTTTCCCGCTTTGTTGGCGGTCTTTTAACACCCTGTATGTAACACCAGACAGATTAATATGAATAGCTCTGTGACTCGTGTGTGACAGATTTGAAATGTTTTTTTGTGATTTTTATTTCAAAGGGCGCAATTCAATATGGCGTCATCCGGGCGGACATGGCTGCCAAACTGTTCTCAAGTTTTGTTATAAAATAAAACGTCTGATTTATTTACATTCGTTAGGACCAGTCGCGTTTTTCAGTTTTTGTGTGTCTCCTCTGAAGCTCATTAAAATTAATTTTGTGAAAAACTTGAGTGCTAAATATGGAATTCTTGTTGTCTTGCATTGCAAGATATTTTTTAAAACAAAATGAAGAAAGGTCATTGGGCACATTTGTATGGAAACCATACAACACGTTTATCACCCGCGTACAGAAATAAAATAGAGTAAATAGAATTTATACAACGTGTTACAAAACATCCTACTCTTTTTACAGGGTGTAACCTACTGGTCAACAGGATGTCAATTCTGTAAAAAAAAGTTGAAAAAAAAAACAAATTTTATTTTATAACCTCAAAGCTGAAATTTTTTCATAACTTTTTTGTTCTTGGTATTAGCTCAAATTTAAAAATATGTTTGTGGGTGTAGGTGCATTTGCAAAGGTTTGAGTTGTTAAAACATTGTGAAAGTCAATGAAAACAATATTTAAAAAATTACGTTTCTCCCGCCACACCGTTCACATTTTATTAATTTAAAAATCAACGGAACATCGTAGAGCAAAAAAAATATTTAGGTTGTGATAGGTCACCGGGTGCTATTACCCTGTAAAAAGAGTTAGCATCTTCTGTAACACCTTGTAGATACAGTATCTGGTTAGGTAGATAGTATTGGTCGCATTTTTGTGGGCGAAAAAAAAACATAGATTTCTGGTATGTTTTTTTCTCTCGATTTTTTTTTCTTCAGACATCTTTTTGGTAAGCTTACCGTATCATAGGCCCCATCATCAATTTCCATTATACATAGAAGATCGTTTTGTATAAAAAAAGAATATTGTTTTCAACCAATATTGATTTTAACATTGCTGTAACTTTTTGTTAGCAAAAAAAAAGACAAATATATCAAAAGTGAGTTTTATCTTGAGAATAAAAAAAAAAATATATTTGTGTACGCAATCTTTTACAAACCGGGTCGGATTTCGTCCAATGGCCTTTTAATGTGGTAAAAGTTTGTTGATGTCCGATTAGCTATTGAGTTTTAACGACTCGTTTCTGTACTACCTTCCTAATCTTCACTTCCCGGTAATTCCTGGAAATATTTTAAAGGTTATACTTTATCTTAGCAATTTTCAATCGGGGTCAGTCAATATTGGGTTACGGGGCAAAGTTTTACAGTTTCCATGGCCATAAAACCGTCGCAGATGATGCGCAACTGTCTTGTTATCTATCTGTGGATGTAAAGCAGGTACAGTCGGCTACACGCTAGGATACCCCTTTTTGTTCGATTGGCGCCCTTATGCCGCGCGCGGTAAGAGCTGCCCTAGGGTATCTGTGACTGTGGCCGACCGTCCAATGACGTTGGTCCAATACCAATAACAAATTGGATCTGCCCCTGTATTCTCTAAAATTACCACCCTAAAAATAACAGTTTTAAAATGTCAAAAAACAGATTGTTCATTTCAATAAGGGCTATTTTCGACTGTTTTGACGCTCATAGGTTGAGTGGATTTCTTAGAGAACTTCGTCGTCGTTACTTAGACTTTACTTCGTCTGCGTGAACGATGCAAACGTGCTTATTCTGTAAAAAAAGGAAAACAGGTTTATTGGCGGAACAATATAAAAAAAAAATGTTTATTTCGATAAGAACCATTTTCCTGGAAATAACCCGGTTTTAAGGACTAGCGGATTTTTTTTACAGAATAAGCACACAAGACAAGATTAAGGGTGGACGATAGCAACGTGGCGAGAAATACAAAATTTTCACCGTTTTTTACATTTTGTAGCTAAACTGAGCTATTTTTGTTCAGCGATTTTTCGTTCGCGGAAATAACATAAGTATTCTATTCATTCTATTCTGGTCTAGGACAAGTTTTTTGGGCAGTGCCACTGCTTCGTAGACCAGAACACATAATCGGCTGAATTATTGTTGTTCTGTTGTTTACAATAATGAATAGAATACTATGTTATTTCCGCGAACGAAAAATCGCTGAACAAAAATTGCTTAGTTTAGCTACTAAATGTAAAAAACGGTGAAAATTTTGAATTTCCCGCCACCTTGCTATCGTCCACCCTTAAGAAAGCCACCTTCCATTTTGTATGAACGCAGAAAATGCTAGTAATAAAAAATCACATCCCGCCTGCCCAGTGTTTGCATGATGCATCCCAGGATTTAAGGTACCTACTCAGTCTGATCAGGACTATTTTCTCTACATGGTTGGTTAAGAATGTTTATTCGTCGTCTAAGCCAATTTCTTTAACCAAAATGTAAAGACGTTTGTCTTAACAAATTGCTCGCCCGTCCGACTATTTCATTAAAGCAAAGAGATGGCATTGCGGGTTGCGGAGACATTCACTCATGTTGCTCTTATCGCGATACAGTTAAGAGTTCAAATTGAATGGAAGACGTCTGCCTGCCTGTTATTCCTACGCGAACTAGACTGTAGAAAGGTATACTCCCAGAATGGCCACTATAAGAATTCCTCCAATTAATCTAATGTTCTACATTAGGTGTCTGCTCGGAATTTCAATAAGGCAGACATTGGGAATTGTCTAGAATCTCGAGTGAATGAACAGCCGAGATATCTGAAGCTCTCCAAGTTCATTCTTTTAATTATTTTGCCCGAACGTCGAAGGTATTCACGAAGTTTGGCATTAACAGCATTTATTGGCAAGTTTATTGAGAAAATTACACTGATTCGAGATTAATTGGGGAGGTGTGAGGAGGTTTAAAGTTAAAGACCGTTCAGGACTGCCATTTTTTTGTAATTTATAACGTGCAATTTAGCGTGTGCCGAATTATTTAGTGGCCATAAATCTGTGTAGTCAATTCAAGATAAGTGCGAAACCACATTGATACATGAATTCCTTAATAATTTGAAATAAAAAAAATACATTAAAGGCCACATTTAGATGATAATACTCTAGATTTATTCATATTGTACAGTCAATAGCACGTAAACCCTTACACTTTCGTTGCAAAGTCGCCCTTAACCGAGAAGAGTGCACGCGTGTAAGGGTCTACATACTGTCGACTGCTACTATAAAAAGAGAACATACATTGTATGTAATTATAATAGCCTACAATGAAAGTTCCTTCATCTAATAATATTAAGTACTTAAGTAAAGCTCTAAACTTGGGCTATAATAATAAACATAGTAGTTTCATCTAACGTCACACGAACGAAACCATTTCAACACCATTTTAAAGTTGCAGTGCCGTTCTCTTTGTTCTGGGCACAGAGTTTGTAACCCCATTCTCAAAATAATAAAAAAAAACTGAAGGAACAAGCGTAGCATTAGCGTGCGTTCAGCATTCAAACTGGCCCACGTGTTTTCATGGGGTAATATGTCCCAAACACGACAGCAAGTCAGAGTGTACACTTTTGTTTTAAAGTCCCCCGTAACGTAACCGAGTAGAGTGCTAGCGTGTAAGG
Source organism: Zelleria hepariella (assembly GCA_949319315.1). Taxonomy (NCBI): domain Eukaryota; kingdom Metazoa; phylum Arthropoda; class Insecta; order Lepidoptera; family Yponomeutidae; genus Zelleria; species Zelleria hepariella. Next base: position 8,208,050 of record OX439392.1, on the reverse strand, counting down.
GTCGACGTGCTGTCGTGTGTCCATAAGGGGGTTATAACTCTACAGACTCACACTTTTGTTTGACGTAGAGCGGGATAGACAGAGTTATAAACCCATAGATAAGCTTTAACTCAGCCTTATGCAACGCTTGCTGGATAGATAGATAGTAGAGGTAAGCTATAAAACCTTGTATAAACACTACAAAGTTATGCTTGCCTCCGAGCTGTATGGACTTTCAAATAGGATTTGGTACGTCTACTAAGATATCCACTTGAGGTGCTTTTATTAAAGTTGTAGCTGCCTAAAGGGTCTTTTCCTATACAAAAACTAAACTTTAGTTCACTTTCATACTTTTTGACACTTTACCAAGCTATTAATAAATGAAAAATGATAGGGGTTATTTTTTGCTTATTTAATTTTCGTGCAACTCAAGCCGCGTTTTCACGCTCAAAATGCGCTCTACCAGTATACTATGACGTTAAGTTGACAACTAGGATCCTTCTTAGGTCGTTTTTAGCAAAGTGCACTAAAATGGCCGATGGTAAAATGGAAATCACTTGGTTAAAGCGCAATTTGACCGTGAAAACTCGGCTTTATGTTTTTTGTGATGTGATCACAGAATCGTCGACGTATATGAAAAGGCCCTATGTCGTGACTCGTGACAATATCTCCAAAATGTGTTTATTACGTAGGACGATTCGGGAAAGTGTTGAATAAAGCCGTATTTTATTTCACTTTTCCGATGCTAAAGCGAGAGTTTTATAGATTCGCGACGCTTAACGTTATTAGCCTTAAAATAAATTACCTAAGTACTTAGAGATTTTCTATCTTTCGTTTTCTTTCTCTTTTTTTAATGTAAATGCCGACCACTTTGGTTTCATACTCCCAGCCATATATTTGGGAAAAACTAGACGTATGATACAAAATAAAGCACTTGAATTAGCCACTTATGTTTGTCGTTAAGCCGCTGGTTTCTTGTTTTCTGGTAAACATACCACAGGATAAACCCATGAAAAACTCGCTTTTCCATTGCGTGTTTTATCTTCGTGGTGGCCCAGTAGTGTTTGGTCAGGGCTACTTAACCCATATATGCCCAGTGATTCGAAAACGAACAAAATTATGCACTTTCGAAAATGCATCATAGTTCACTAATTATCCTAGAAAAATACTGGTAGCACCATCTGTTTTATTTTATGATGAACTACGTTATTACCGCATAAATAAACAAATACTCTATGGTAACATATTATTTTTAAAAAAAGGGGTCAAATTGATGTTGTGTTTTGGCGCGTAAAAAACATGTCAGCTCCGAGGAGAAAGTAAGTATTTTTTTAGTTTTATTTTGATTTCTGCTACTATTATTATTCTAAAGTAAAGTTGAATATATTATCTGATGTTTATGTAGTAGTAACTGATATTCCATGCAACTATTTATCCCTAAATTACCTTGTAATTATTAGTGTTCGAAAACGATACGTTGGGCAAATATACAGGTGGAACTTGTACTAAATTATATTTTTTGTTTTAGGATGTCCAAGGCTTTGACTACAAATGAAGTAGGAGATTTACTCAACGAATTGGATTTGGATGATGAGGTGATAAGCCCCGACATATTTATTGACCCTCCAGGTGACGGGTTGGTGTCCGATTCGGACTCTGGAGACGAAACCAACTTTGATTTTGCAAACTTATCGAGTCAGCAACTTTTGGCGCCTGCCAATCTGCAGTTACAAGACATTCCTATGCCGACAGTGACTCTGAATGCGAACCTTCAACGTCGAGAGGCTGTCAAGGTACTGAGAAAACGGATGCAGAAGCATGTGAAAGTTCTAGCGTGAGTGTTTGACTAACCACTGTCTCCATCAAATCGGAAGCGAAAAACGTGAGATGTAGACGAAACTCCTCGTCAGTGTCTTCCGCCACCTCCATCTCCAATATTACCTCGAAGATGGGTAAAGCGCGGCCTGAATTCGCATCACGATGAGTGGATCTTGCCGACCCTTAGATCGGTACCTACTACATATATCTGAGGCCTCAGAACCAGTAGAATTCTTTGAATATTTTGTTTGTCACGAAGTAATCATGCACATTGTGCGTCATTCTGTGGTCTATGCCGTTCAAAAAGGGAATCCAAGTTTCACGCATGCAAATGTGGGCACTTATCGCATTGCGATAAGAGGAAAAAAGTGGTACATGCCGATAATCTTGTGGCTGATAGATGTTGCGGTCAACAATGCTACCCTGTTAGCTCGGAATTACTGCAAAGATGTAGACACTCTGGAATTTCGGCGCAGCATTGCTAGATCCTTATTGCAAAGTAACGGACGTGAAAAGCAACATTCCGGACCTTCAAAACGCATTTCCACGCATGTGCCTGCTTCGGTTCGTAAACATAACGCCGAGCACATAATCACCAGGGCACCGAAGAGGATGAGATGTGCGTTATGTAAAAGTTTGACGGTCACTTACTGCGAAAAATGCAACGTTAACCTACTCTATATGTTTTTCGGCATTTCATAGTTAAGTTAAAAGTATTTAGATTTATTTCTTTCCTTTTTTTCAATAAAGAACATAAAAAACATCGTTGTTTAAATTACCTATATATCTTGTAGCATATATGCCCAATGTATCGTTTTCGAACACCTAAAAAAAACAAAAAATATAGTTTTTTCCAACTTAAAATCACCTTAAACTTGTATCTTAGCCTATTGACATCAACATTATTGAAAATGATCAAAATCGGAAACAAAAAAAGTTTTGGGCATATATAGGTTAATAAAAAACTGCAGGGCATTAGTTCTGGTGTGCCACCGACTCTACTTGCAAGCTGGATTTATGTCTACCTTTGGTGATAAACTAAGGATCACGCGACACTTTATGCCGCGGTCACTTTCAGTCAGCTCATGCTGGCAGGCATGAGGCAGGAACTAAAAAAAAGGAACCATTTATAAAATGTGCTCTTTTTCTTAACACTTTTTGTTGTTGTGGGTCACCAAGTCAGCAATCGCAAAACTTTGCGAGAAAGTTTCGTAAACTGAACATTTTACAGTTTGTAACGCAAGAGTATGATTCTTTTCTATTTCTGAATGAAGGTGTAGGTATATTACACTCGCAAAATGTAAAATTTGGTTCGGTCAGCGACAGCTGAGATACCCCTTTTTTATTGACGCATTTAAACCACGCGCGGTTTGTGTGTCACTAAACAAAGAGGCAAGCAAACTAAATAGGTACAGTTGGCCACACCCTAGAATACCACAGTCATGGTAGATCTTACCACGCACAGCATAAGAACGTCAATCGAACAAAAAGGAGTATCCTGACGTGTCGTTGACCGTACATAGTCCAACAGCAACTCCGTGCCGGCAGTTTGCGAGAAATTGTGACCAACAAAGTGTCTATTACGAACCGGACTCAACGGTTTTCTACCGTGAAATGGACGCAGAGTGAAGTGTCTAAACTAAATAAAAGCTCCCATCGTTGTGTGTATCGCTCCATAAGGTCTATCGCGATCCAATTATTATTAGGTAGGTACACAATGGAACGTCGTAAATACAAAACACTTGAATATACTGTTGCGTAAGTCATTTATGTAACGAGACCGGAAAATTCGAAATCAAATCGCTGTTGAAACACATTCATTGTAAAAAACTAACGTAATGAGAAGATTTATCACTAGGAAACGTGGGGAAAGCTGGGCTTTGACTTGCCTTTCCTGTGGGCTAGGCTGACTAAGATAACATACGTGCTTACATACATTGCAACTTAAATAAAAGCTTTAAAAACAATAGGTTTATATATGTATCGATTCGCTATTATAATGGTGAGGCGGCGCAACGAGGCAATTGCCTCTCTCGTAAATAGCTCTTAAATGGTCCTATTCGAATCGCGACAGGCCATCTGGCCAGCGAATCTAGTGCACACGTTGTTGCCTAACTGGGCTTTTATTTTATTTCATTCAGAGACTTCCATTACTGTAGGAAAAGGCTCTACCAACTTTTTTTCCACACAAACTGTTATATTTATTTTATACCCCAAAGCTTGGCAGCTTAATAAGAGGCTTATCTGCTCCACTGGCTCTTAAAGTGTGAATTACTAAGATTAAAAGAGATGTCAGATCCAGTTTGGGGATTAATAGACAGTTAAGAATTTCTGATCCCTGGGACTGCTTAAGGTTGGACAATACCATCGTGGCGGGAAATTAAAAGTTTTCACAGATTTTTACAGTTGTAGCTAAACTGAGCTATTTTTAAACATTTATACATTTACATTTTCATCACATTTTTTTCGTTCGTGGCAATAACATATTAGTATTCTTTTCATTATTGTAAACAACAGACCAACAATAATTCAGCCGATTATGTGTTCAGCGGGTAAAAACACTTGAAAATAGCCCTTATTGAAATGAACAATCATTTATTTGATATTAAAAAAACCGTTAATTTTACGGTGGTTTTTTACATAATACGAAGCAGTGGCACTGCCCAAAAAACTCGTTGAAGACCAGAACACATAATCGGCTGAATTATTGTTGTTCTGTTCTTTACAACAATAAAAAGAATACTATGTTATTGCCGCGAACGAAAAATTGCTCAGTTTAGCTACAAAATGTAAAAAACTGTGAAAATTTTGAATTTCCCGCCACGTTGCTATTTTCCCTTTCTTATGACAGAATAATGACAGAGTTTTATTAAGACCATGTAGACTGTTACATTAAGGCCCCGTAAACTTAAAAGGTCGTTTTAGTCTTTAAACAACTTTTTACTTATAGCTCTACTAATTCCTTTGCATCAACGGAATGAGATTATAAGCTCAGCGTCCAGTGGAACTTTTATTCACACTAGAACAAGCTCAAAAGCTCTCATACTATTAAAAATGTTCTAAATAAGTGGTGCTAAATAGGTTTTGTAAAAGAAAGTACATTGCCATTGTAGAATCCGACTCTACATTAATTAAAGAAGGAAGAGGTTTTGTCCTACGCCCATCCATAAAACAAATCCTACTTATATTATAAATGCGAAAGTTTGTGAGTGAGTGAGTGTGTTTGTTACCTTATAACGCGGAATCCGCTGGACGGATTTGGATGAAATTTGGAATGTAGATAGCTGAGACATCAGAATAACATATAGGCTACATATTATCACGCTTTGGTGCTTAGGAGCAAAATAAACACACAAAGATTATCATATAGTGGCTATTTGTATAAAAGTGAACGACACAACCATTTACCAAAGACCCTCTGTCATCGCGTAGCGTTGAGCTATTTACTTTCGTAAATCCATCGAAAACTGAACAACGGTGAATTTTAATGCACCAAACAGGCCCAAATGTGCCGCAAAACTCAAACGATGCACAACAGTGAAGAAGTTGTTTTTAATTATCGCTGTCATCCGTCACTGTCACAAAAATGGTATATCGACAAAGCAATAAAGGAAAAATCTACAAGTTTAATTACTCAAAACAGGCAAAAAACATAAGTTCAGTGATAGCTACTTACAATCTGAAAGAGCCAATAAATCCTTACTTTAAAAACTCTGCATCCGGCAGTTTTATCAAAGCTCTTTACAAAGTTACGGTTGCATCCTGAGATCTTTTGGCCAGACGAAATGGGACGTCCGTTGAGTGCATTGCTGATTGCTGGTTATTCAGGGAAGAATAGGATGCACCAGACCTCGAAGAAAAATAAAGATACGATGTTCTGACCAAAAAATCAGCTGTGCGTACTGTGCAAGTGTAGAGTCCCGAGCGACCATAGGCGCATAACATCAGCCATTGATGGTGTAACATTAGTACCATGATCGCCTTATTTCCATTAAGTAAGTACCTAGGACTGGACACTGGACAGGTGCACATTTACATAATATCATAGTCGCCTATTCATTGTTGACAACTCTGATAGGCTTTCCACATACTTCAGACTGACGAGAAGATTGGAGCATGTGAAAATCCCTGAACGGCCTGCGTGGTGGTGTTGCCCGCATGAAAGATATGTGAGAAATAGAGCTAGAAGAGATGTTTTGTTACAATCTTAAACCATACCGACAACTTCGCGTCGTCATAATTGTCCTGATGCTCCACAGTCCAGCTTATCGGATTTCCAGGAGGCGACCCCAACGCGACGTGTGTGTGTGACACTTTCAACACGAAAGAAGAATAAGACCGACGATTCAAAACGGTTGTTTCAGACTATGGCATCGTAGATGCTAAGAAGACGCGTTGGGTGTTTCAGAAGAGTAGCTCATAGAAAAAAACACTATTAAATGTGATAGAAATAATATGGTTAAGTACCTATCTCCTGATATTATCTCATATTTTCTGGTGTCAGAACCCAATAATTATGATCGTTCTCTTTGAAATGGTATGATGCGATTAAATAAAATTAAATTTCTTAAAGTTTTTCTCTGTTAAGTAAATTTGTGCCTATAATACGAGTAGGTGACGCTAACTAGCTCTGTTGGAGATCTTTTACAGTTTTATTGAACGCCAGAGAGATGTTGAGACCTGTGACGTACTGCAGCGAATGCTGATAAATATTCATTCACCAAACAGCGCAAGCAAACGAGATGTACACACGACAGCACGTCGACCCTTACACGCTATCACTCTATTCGACTTTACAACAAAAGTGTACAGTCTGACGTGCTGTCGTGTGTACTTGGGTATCAAAACTACGCATTAGGGCTATCTAACATCGGTAGATGCAGTGTCCACAACGACCACAAAGGCCACAAAGGCACGAAGACTTGGGGCGAGACCAACTGAACAGAGACAACCCAGACTGAAAGTTTGCAATAAGGAGTAGCAGATTAGCGGACTCAAAATTATGATAGGGCTAAAAAGAAAAGATAATCTTTGAGTGTTTCTTGAAATGTAGGTAACCCGCGTTAAATCAGTTAGACGCATAAAACAGTAGGTATCTGCATCTTTGCTCCGTTCAGTTTGGTAGAAGCAGACAACAACGCGTGGTCCACGGGATCGAAATCTCGGGCCAACGCTTTGATAGTGCAGGGGGTGTGTTTTAAGTACATCATACCTACTAGGTGGTAAAATAAAAAATATGCTAGGTACAATTTGCAAAATCACCACGTTTATCCTTTTTCTTTTAGCCACGTGAATGAAGTCGTGGGCACTAGCTATCAACACTAATATTATAAAGAGGAAAAGTTTGTTAGCATGTACGTATGTAGGGGGTAATCACCAAAACTACTCATCCGATTATAAAAAATCCTTCACTAATGGGAAGCTACGTTATTGCTGAGTGCTATAAGCTATGTTTTATTGTGATAACGGGAAAAAAACTAAGTCTGCGCGGACGAAGTCGCGGGCAAAAGCTAGTCATTGATACAAGGCGCATTTCAGCCGTTTCTGTGTCTTCACAGAAACGGATGAAATACGCCTGCCTCTTCAGAGGCAAAGGTCAGCACAGCAGCGAGCAACTTTGTTAAAAATAAACCTCAAACAAGTGACCGATGCCCGTGACTTTGCAACACTACAATGACTAATCCCACGATTGATGTACCGTGGACTCGGACGCACAAAGTGCCATGTTTAGTTCCGAGAGACACGCGCGAGCCGCCTTTGAAATGACTTTAACTAATGAGTCTGTTTTAAAATTCTTAGCGCCGTCGGGAAGAGAAGGGTGCGATTAATATCGACTCTCTTTCTTTTGCTGTTTGTTTGAGGACCATTGTCTGCAGCAGCAGTGCACGTAAGTGGGAGTACAGTCGCGTTAACTTGTGATGGACGGTGGCTAATTCTGGGAAACGTAAAACACGCAACTGTCGAAAGATATCTCGAAGGCAAGGGTCAAATTCCTTCGAGAATTAGGTACGTGTTCCTCAGAATCTCCGGAATTTCCCTTAGTGGTCACATTCAGTTTTCTAGCTAGGAACGTGCGCTGAAGAGATGCCGCATTGGTTTTTCTCGTGAGCTTAGTACTTCATACCCTAAATAACAGATTACCCATAGCTTGCTGTAAGTTTCATGCGGCTACCTATGATTTATGATTCCATTAAAGTCACAAAATGAAACATTAGTTCTTAGTTTAAAAGCACACAATGTACGTTACACTGTTACAGTTACAGTAAAGAGTAAGACTAACCCAGACACTAAAATGCAGTAATTACTCGAATGAAATAGTTTACTATTAGGTAGATATCAATTTCAATTCAATTTCAATCTAGACTAACCATAGAGCTTGCTTAGCGAGGCAAACTATCAATCCTTTAAATGTTATAGCCTCCAGTGATTTCTCGTGGGTTTAATGACTGTACCGCCTTAACCGTGGCGATTGGGAAATAGCGCGGAAGAAGTCCTGACTCTGAGACAGACGATTTGTTACTTCTCGACAACTTTCAGGCCTGTAAACAGTTTTTTTGCCAAATTGTTTCCATCGTTTTTAGCTGGGGCGCAAAAAGGGGCTCTTTCATTGTCAAGTGTGTCGGTAGGTATGTAGGAAATGCGTTCCTATATCGTAACACTTATCCGACAACTAAAGTTTGTAAGTGTGCGTGTTTGTTATTCACGCTGAAACGGCTGGACGGACTTTGCTGAAATTTGGAGAAGCGATAGCTTAGATACCAGATTATCAAACTTTAAATATTACTAGCTATTGCCCGAGTCCATACGGACCAAGTCGCGGGCAAAAGCCAGTTCAAGATAAATAAAATGGGCTATGGGTTTTCGACACTTCAGGTTCTCTGGCAGTCTTTAATGGTCAAAACTCATTTTTAAGAAACTATAATGTAAGCGAGCAAGCGCAACTTGCGAATTAGAGCTTATTTTCATTCTTTGTAATAATTCTGTCGTAACTTTTCGGCACCTACTTTCCCCTGCCTGTCCAATTTGTTAAGAATACTGACGCACCCCTTAAAATTATGACCTCGCCGAGGGTCTCTGTTTGGGGACCGCACTGCTGACCAATCTGTAAGTCGCAGATAATAATCCATTTGGACAATTCTGAATAATTAATTTGTAAGGCATGATTTAGCCAAGTACCACGTCTAAAGCGATTGAAATCAGAAGTTTGTTACTCTTTCACGCAAAAACTACTGAACGGATTTGGATAAAATTTTATTACACGGAATGACACAAAGGCGTTACTAGCGTTTTCCCGCGACTTCGTCCGCGTTACCAACGCAAATAGGCAAGTTTTTAGCTAAGTAGGTAAAAGCTAGTAAAAGGGAAAATATTTTATTTCTTTACTAGTTTTTGTCAACTACTAGATTTCAAGAAAACTAGGTATCCGGTAAGAATGCCTATTGAAAGCAGGCAGACGTTGAATACTCGTAGTAGACATTTGTCTTCGTAAGCACCCATTTGCACGGAAAATTACGATAGAGCGAATGCCTACTAGGTTCCTATTCCTATGCCAAAGTCAACCTACGATCATAATGCTCCTTGTTTTTCTGTACGTTTGTCTTGTTTTCATTTACGAGCAAACCTGCCGAGGGAAAACAAGCTCCCAATATGTCTTCGCGGAGCAAATTGATTTTCTTATTTTAGTCGGAGAAATGCCGCTTGCTCGCCAAATATACTGGCCAGAGGAATTCCTGCATGACAAACATAAAACATACCGTGTACAAGTGTTTGTGACACCACTACTTGTTTTGGAGACGCGCCGCCCTAAGGCGTATAAATTTTCATAAGCCCAAACAAATCGAGCGGTGAGATTTATGCGCGTTTGCGAACACCTTCATTTATTGGAGTGTGTATTATTGGTGTAGTGATATTTTTTGGCGGGACACAAGACATAATGCAAGAGCCTTATCGTAACTTACTCCCGGCCATCGCGACTTGTACGGTCAAAAACAATTAATCTTATTGCATAACAGCGCGTGCCCAAAGACGATTATTAATAAAAATCACTCTTTAATGCTGTGTTAAGCCCTAAAGTTATTTGTTCACGGGGTCCGATTACTTTATTAGTCGCGGCGAGGCGGCGAAAGAAAACTCATTTAAATTTTCAATTATAGCATATTGTAAAAGTTAATTGTTCTTGTGATTGATGGTGAGAGGTTTGATTTAGTGTTTTGGCATTACTAAGGCCTTTTGCATCTATGAAATGAGATGATTTATACAGCGTCCAGTGGCACCTTCACTCACACTAGATGGGTGAAGAGACCACTCGGCGCTGCAATGCCTGGGACATTGTTTTAGATGGAGTAGGCTTGCCCAGCACCTATACCATCCTGACAGCTTAGTCGGCCTAGCCCACAGGAAAGACAGGTCAATACGTGCGGAGCCAACTAAGCCGCAGGTTTAATCACGACGTTTTCCTTCACCGTTAGCGACTGGTATTGATACTACAAATTCACAATTGTATGTAACTTTGAAATTAAACAAAGTCATAGATACATGCCCGAACTGAGAATCGAACCGGGTACCTCTTGCTTCAGAGTCCACTCTGTTCTCGTCTAGTGGGTTTTGGCATACGTACATACAAATTAGGCTCTTTAGATAGGCAGAATAGAGGATTATAAAGTAGTCCAGCTTCCGCCTTGATAATGCACTAGCTATTAGGCAAATACTTTGAGTTGTTAAAAATAAACTTTTTTGTAACCTATTTCATTAACTTTTTGTACCTTACCGTCATCAAATACCCATCGGCCAAGCTCTATCTATTCTAGAGAGGTTTTGTCGATACTAAGGGTGGTATTCTAGAACGCTACTTAAGCTCAGTTCAAACTAGAACGCTACTTAAAGTCTGTTTAAACTCAGTTCAAACTAGAATGCGACTTGAACTCTGTTTAAACTCAGTTTAAGTAGAGTTTAGTAGTGTCGACTGTCGATAAAACAGTGCATGTTTTGATTTGAATATCCCTTCCTTCATATCAAAACATGCACTGTTTTATCGACAGTCTGAACTCTGTTTAAACTCAGTTTAAGTATCGTACTAGAATACCACCCTTAGTGAGGGCATTGCACGTAAGCCAGATAATGTTCTTGGTTCCATTAACTCCTTATAAGGTGAGCGTTGACGTATCCAACAGAACTACGCTATCCATCTTCAAGCCGAATCCGTGTCAAGGACACATTATGATTTATAAACCGATAGGCTTTTATTATTATGGGAATTTATCGTTCATTGTAAGCAATCTCTCTTTAGTTACTGAGCGGTGCAATCTGCAGGTAAAGTGCCTTTTGTTCGATTTTCTCTTTTATGTCTTAAGCCACTAGAGCCGCCAGATGTCGTAAAGCTTTGGCTGGTAAGCTCAACTTCAAGAAAAGGACGTATCAGACAAGGATCCGACTGTAATATACTATTTTTAAGATCATTTAATAAGATAATTGTGGGCCAATGCTACATTTGTGGTTGTTTTATATTTGTTGCCGTTAATAAAATAAAAATGTAGAGTTCAGACGGCAATGTCACGTTTTACCAATGGGGCAATAGTTATCAAGCTGTCTGCCAATCAATTCTCGACTTTTTGTGAGCGTGAAAAAACCTCATTCCAGCCGTCTCGTCGCTTTGCACGTCAGAATGTCAGACAAGCATTAGCGAATGTAATAAAGCGTCCGTCAAACGTCCGGTACCGGTAGCATGAAAACGTGGGACATTATCGCCGCTTATCTTTGCACCTCACTGCTTTTAGCCACCAACCCATAAGCACAGAAGCTAAGGCTCACTTAGCATAATAAGGAAATGTATGAAACCGATCATAGAATCACACACGATGACAATAATTATTTCAGAATCAGAAACAATTTCTTTTATTCAATATGCCATAAATAAATTATTTACATTGATATTGACAATAGCGAAAGCATTCAAACTGTTTTGAAATCAAATGGGCACTGCCCCGTAGCACATCTACGAATATGTCGCGCGCGCCTTTTTTGGGCGACCCATATCCTTGCCATTATTTCTTATTTTCAATTCAGTGACAAAATAGCTCCTGATATAAGAATAATAAGAAAAATCGCGAATTGCTTTGCGAGTCGCGGCCTCGGGAGACGTTGATATAAATGGCGCGTCAAAATGTCAAAATTAAATATCATCACAAAAAGTCGCGCGCGTGTTTTTAACTCTATTGAGCATGCTATGATGCTTCATGCACGATGCAGCACTAGTACGCTTTAAAACGAGTGACAAATGAAGAAAGGCAGGTGCGACTGCAATGTGCTACGGCCGCTGGCGAGGTGGAAAGATGGCCTGTGGACATTAGGGCAGTGACAAAGTGGCGGCCAAGAGTTAGATGGTGGTCGGAAGAAAGACCCCCAGGGTCTACCGCAATGACATTCCAATACAAATGGACAAACTGTTCCGTACAATAACCAAGTCGAAACATGGCACACGCTAATTTCACCCTATTATGCTTCGACTGACTTTTGTTTCTACATTGCTGCTGACACTTCAAGCCCTCAAAATGTATTGTGTCACTAAGCGGAAATGTAAATCAATCACGCAGTTTGAAGCTACGTAAGTTGATTTTTGAAGTTTATTGTAATAAAGATAGCAGTGGAGTAGGTAGCAATAGCCTATTTTAGTTTTTTGCTATGGGGAAAAAAAAAATCTGTTCCATGTTGCGGATATTATTTTAAACAGTTTATATTCAAAACTATGAAAAATAGGCAGGTAAGTATAATTTGTAAATAGCTTTTTTCCTGAAACATGTCAACCCCTAAATGTAATTTTTAACAAATGTTGTTCTACGACTTTTTGAATAGCTCGATAGCTTCTAAGAAAATAATAACAGCGAAGTTTAAAAAACCAGGTGATACAAATCTACTTATCTATCCAGCCCATAAATAAAGCCTACTGCTGGGCATACGCCTCTTCCTTTTCACGCCAACCCTCTCGGTCTAATGCCAATCTCGTCCATTGTCCTCCCGCTGTTTTGACAATGTCATCGAGCTTTCGGTCTACACACCCACCCTCGACCCATTCTAGTACACCATTCCGTGACGCCCTAGTCCACCGTTGGTACTCCCGCCTAGTCAGATATCTTCGATTTTGGTCTTCTGCCGAATGAAGAGGGTGAAGTATTCGTGTATCAGTGTGGCGGGGCCTGGGGCCTGAGTCTGTAACGCAACGGTGCAAAAAAGGGCTCCCAGTTGACAGCATCAATTACGATTTATTCATGCTGTGTCGGTCCTTTTTTTTTTGTTGTACGAGTAAGTACAGGAAATATTATTCTGATTCTAATTCTAGAGGATTAGTTCGCTGGTTGTAGGAGAAAAACGAGGAAACCCCTGTTTTGTCATTCTACTTATACTTGGACGCCATCGATACGCCACTGTGTTACAGACTTAAGCCCCTGGTAGTTATATTCTTTTAACTAAAGCCTATCCCATCATCTTACTCAGTAAACTGGCAGGTCGAACTGTCATGTTAGTGAAAATGCCTGCCCCTTTTCAACTGACTAAGGATAGAGCAAGAACTGTGCGAAAAATTTTAGTCCTTAGAATTTTTACTTTACAAAAGGAGTCTCCATTGTTTTCTTTTCTGACGATGTTCTTGAAGCATCATTTTGTCTATCTCTTTCTGACCCGTGGGAGAGAAAGAAACAGGAACATTTGTTTACAATCAATGGTTTTTATTTAAAATTTAATAGTTTCCTTTTAGTATTTGTACCTTTTCTCCTGTTATCATATGTAAATAATATTAATTAACCGATGGTAGGTCATACCATCTTTATTTTGCATCGTCAAGGTGTTATTTCGGCACTTTTTTGTACCACATTTTGGCATGTTGTCAGCTGCGTAGTCATCAAACGTCTAATGAAAATATTGTGCTTACACTGAATTTAAGCACAATTTTTCAGTTACGTTTTTCGAGCGCCTGTGAGTTGTCCATTTGTATTAGAATGTCATTGGTCTACCGGCTAAGACGAAGCCGATTACCATTGGCGAAAATCGAAGTTAAATTTTTGAAAAATGTAAGTACTGCCACGCAGTTCATTTTACTGCCACTCAGTTCATTTTTCATAAATCGAACTTCGATTTTTGCCACTGGTAATCAGCTTTGTCTTAGCCGGTAGACCCCCTGCAGCTCGATGGTAGGATGACATCATTGTGTCGGCAGAGGGTCCATGGATGCGGATGGAGAGGGATCGTGAAGGGTGAAGGAATATAGACGAGGTTAACTGAAGATGATGATGATGATGAGTTGCATAAGTAGTGGGATAGGCAGGCGTGAAATCGAATGAAGTTGGCTTTCTGCTACATCTATTTTTACCTTTACGGTTATTTGCCTTCTTGTTTTACTTTTTATTGAGCTCCTTTTATAGGCAGTTCATATACACTTTGTTTTTTAGGGAGAAAAGTTTTAAAGCCATTTGCATTCACTGATATCGTGTAAGTGGGAATAAAAATACAAAATAAATGTTTAGAAAGAACTAAGAGTGGAGTTTACTTACCTAAAAGGGTGTCTATTCAATTGTACACTCTTCTATAAATGCCAGTCGACAAAACAAAGCACAACGTAGTAACAGCTACGTACAAAAATTAACGTCCCGTTTCTATGGGCCACCCTGTTTAAGAAAAGCTCATAAAGCCACTTGCAGGAAAAGTTTTCTTATTAGAAGTTTGTATTTGAAATCGAGAGGGTGTTGGCAATTTCCCGATTTCACCTCTGAATGCTTTGCGCGCTTGCACTCAGTACAACGAGAGTTTATTTTGTTGTGCGATTAGAGGAGCGTGTCGTCTTGATATTAGATGTCTAGAAAAGTTAAATTTCTTTAAAACACAGTCTTATTTCAAATAGCTTTATGGGTTTTCAAAACAATCGATAGTGGCAACGAAATATTTATACATAAATATTTATTTAAATAATATAAAATCACCTTGACTCTATTCTAGAGTATATGAATGGACGCCCATTTCAAGTAAAAATACAAATAATATGCTCTTTTGCATCTGCACAGTGAGATGCTTGTATACTTACAGCCATAGACTTATCCAATTCTATGCGTACAGCGTCCAGTGGTATCTTCATATAGAAAAAAGAAAACATATAGGGACAGTGTGCAAACACTGCCTACCATCTCAAATCTTAAAGCCTCAATACTTCTCGGTCAGTATACAATACCTTACAGTACAATTTGCAATTGGTATCGTTCGGACAAGCTAATGAAAGCAGCTAACTAGATCTGTCCCCGGCGATATCAAAGGGATTGTGTCTACTGTTAATCTGAACTATTAAGAACTGTAACTGAACTCTGAAACGCTTCTACACTGAATAATAAGACTTATTTCGTAGGGGGCGAAAGTTGCTATATGGTTTCGGACTTGGATCTACATACTATAGTTCCAAGGTTTCGGAGCAGTCGTAGAGAGATTTCGTGCGTTTCAATTAAAACATTACCTGAATCTCAGTAAGTATATTTTTTTTTTATGTTTGTTTACTATTTGGCTAAATGAGGTATAATTATGTGAGGGCCAAAAATAAGCACCTATAACTCTTATTACCTGTAAAGGAAAATGAGCGGGAAAACCCATACGTTAAGATTCGTATGAAGAAGAAAGAAGGCCTTGAAAGAAGTAATTTAGAAACGGAAAGGTATGGAAACTATGTGACAAAGACATAATGGCAGATACGGGATTAAAGTTCATTCTTCTTCTTTTTAAGACGCCTTTCCAGGTTGGCCAACATCTTTTTATAGTTCGGTCTGTTTTTGGTTAGACGAAACCAAAAGTACATAATAATATGTGCAATGTGAACGATGTAAAATATCTTCAGAATTTAGATGCCCATTTCGAGGCGTGAACTAAGCTATTTTGACTAATCACGCAATAGATCGTGCTACTGTAGTTAACAAAGTAAGGTGCAGTCACGCATTCAGAGATAACAATCTATAAAGTTACTTGCCGCTTTATTCATATCGTACTATCGCTCGCTGCTGTCCAATGGAGTTACCTATAATTTTTAACCGACTATGGAAAAGTAACAAGGAGGATATCCACCTGGCTCGCGATTGAAGAACAATAGATGAACAACGGCTGCTTGGACAAATTCTTTTGTTAGAGAAAGGGAAAGGCAGGGGCACTAAATCTCTGCTACCAGGGTTTTACAAATGGGCACGAGGGAGGTTCCTTAAGGGAAGCCAAATACGAGGGGGTTCTTCAAAATGAGGTTTAGGTATGGAAGTAGCTAGGTACTTACCGCGTGTCCAGGTTCACCAGCGCGCATAAGCGCAAATCCAAGGGGCACCAGATTATCCAAAGGGTACCAGATTCACAAGCACAATACGGGCACACACACACAGTGGAAGCGTTTGTAGGCTGGTAAGGGTCCAGGAAAGCTCAGGGAAAGCTTTATGGTTATTTAGCACAAAATATACGTGCGCACACGACCACGTTCGGGCGCAGGGTGTGGAGGGCCCCGCGAATCTCCCTCGCAGAGCCAATGCGGTGCTATATGTAGGTACCTAGCTGTCAGTCAGTCTAGTTGTCATGGGGGAGGGCTGGACAATATTCTAAGGGATGAAAAGGGGCAAATCTACACAAACTATGGGATAGGCAAAAAAAGGGACTTTTAATTAACATAACCCCCGCCCTAAACATCACAAATGTTTACGACGAAGGGATAGAGGGGGTGGTGTCTACGGGTAGGCGAACGAGCTTGGTGAGAGAGCGCTTCTTAACACCGGAGGGCGTCTGCACATCGACAACGCGAACGACACTAACCTGGCCGGGGTAAATATGAAGGATGCGACCACGTCGCCACTGTAATGGAGGGGTATTATCTTCCTTGAGAAGGACGAGTTCACCAACAAAGGGAGGATCCGAGGAAGTGGTCCACTTATGCCTACTCTGCAAGGTTGATAAATATTCCGCGTGCCAACGGGACCAAAAATGTTGGGTCACCTGTTGTATCAACTGAAACCGGGTGAGACGACTAACTTTAACTTCGTTGAAGGGGTATTCAGGCACAGCAACTAAGGGTTGCCCAATCAAGAAATGGCCCGGTGTTAGGACCTCAAGGTCTGGACTGGAAGCTAATGGGCACAGGGGACGTGAATTGAGGACGGCTTCGATCTTTGCGAACACTGTAGTCAACTCCTCGAATGTTAGGGTGGTCTCTCCAATCACACGTTTGAGGTGGGTTTTTGCAGATTTAACAGCCGCTTCAAATAGGCCGCCCCAATGAGGGCACAGGGGGGGATCAAACACCCAGTTGATACCTCTTTTAGAGGACTCGGAGGCTAGTTCCGACTGATGCTCTACAAGGAAGGTGTGCAAGTCACCGAGGTAATTGTTGGCACCAACATAGTTCCTGCCGTTATCGGAACGAATAAGGGAAGGTAAGCCGCGACGGGAGACAAAACGGGTTAAGGCCGCAATAAAAGCTTCCGTGGTCAAGTCTGAGACAACCTCTAAATGTACCGCTTTAGTGGACAAACAAACAAATACACAAAGGTATGATTTTACCACCCTTTTATTTCGATAAGCTTGGATCTTGGTATAAAAGGGGCCGGCAAAGTCTGTACCGACTCCATCAAAGGGTCTCGTAGAGACTACTCTATCTCTAGGTAAGTCACCCATGGGAGGCTGGGTAACCGCTGCCTTTAGACGATAGCATGAAAGGCATTTAAATATCACGTGATTGACTAACCGGCGGGCTGATACAATCCAAAATTCACGGGACAGTAGGGCCAATAAGGCATTAGGGCCGGCGTGGGAATTACTCACATGATAATGGGACGCTAAAAGCTGCACAAAACTACCAAACTTGGGTAGGAGGAGAGGGTGGCGGGCGTCATAAGGGAGGTCCGAATTTTTAAGGCGACCGCCCACACGAATCAAACCACTACCGTCGAGGAAGGGGCAGAGTCGTCGGAGTGAAGACTTGAGTAAGGCACCGCGATGTAGAGTATCTAACTCCTCAGGAAAGGATGTAAGTTGAACTTGCTTCACAATATAGAGCAAGGCTTCTCTACGTTCATCCGCATCAAGGTAGGAATGAGTAACAGAAAACTCAGGATTTCTCGTCCTCTTCACAAAGCGTAGCATGTACCCGACTACACCTACGAGTTTAGGCAAGGAACTATACCTATCCAACAAAAAGGACGGGTCTGGAGACGGAATAGGGGTGGTTGCGAGCAAACAACGTATTCCAGGTAAGTCACCAGGCGACGGAGCTTTCGGCGTAGGCCATTCAGACGAAGGTTGCTTTAGCCATGTGGGTGACCACCATAAAGAGTGCTGTAGCAGGGAGGAAACGGACACACCGCGTGAGGCACAATCGGCAGGATTCATATCACCAGGGACATGTCGCCATTGGGAAGCAGTGGGCGAATTTTTTATTTGTGAAACACGATTGGCTTCAAAGGTTTGTAGGTGGTGAATAGGGGTATCTATCCAGGCAAGGACCACACGACTATCTGACCCACTATAGATAGCATCTAACACTATAGACTTTTGTAAGCAAAAGGCTACGTGGTGGAGTATCTTGGACAGTAGAGTTGCACCAAGCAGCTCTAATTTAGGAATCGTACAGCGAGTCCTAACTGGAGTGACTTTACTCTTAGCCAAGAGAAGATGGACCTTACAGTCGCCAGAGGGGCTTTCCGTACGTAAGTACACCACTCCTGAAAATCCAGCCTCAGAGGCGTCACAAAACCCATGAAGGGAAAATGTATTCACAGTATCACACATGATGGGGCGTGGGAGGACTACGTGGTTCACGTTCGAAAGGTCTTGGGAAAAGGAACACCACTCCGCTGCTAGAGTAGGAGTCAGAGGTTCGTCCCAGGTAAGGCCAGACAGCCAAAGCTTTTGCATAAAAGCTTTAGCTTTAAAAATTACCGGTGTGATCCAGCCACACGGATCATAGGTACGGGCAATGAGGGACAAAACTTTGCGTTTTGTTGCATGAGTCACAGGGTCGGAGGAAAAACGATAGGTAAAGGCGTCAGCCGCGGGATCGTATTGCACGCCAAGTACCGCAATAGTTTGGGGATTTTCGGGATCTTGAAAAGAGTGGGGCAACTGCAAATGTTCTGGGGGTAGGTCACACAGGAGTTCAGGACAGTTTGAGATCCACTTTCTCAATTCGTAGCCACCGGAAGTCATAATGCTATTCATCTCATTCATAAGGACGCGAGCTTCATCCAGGGAGGCAGCTCCAGTAAGGCAGTCATCAACATATACATCACTCTCTAGGACTGAAGCTGCTAGGGGAAACCTTGAACGTTCTTGTTCAGCTAGTTCTAACAAGGCTCGGATGGCAATAAAGGGGCTTGACCTGAGGCCGTAGGTATTTGTGTTAAGCTCATACGTACACAGAGGGAAGTTGGGGGCTTCACGCCAAAGTATGAGCTGATATTTTCTATCTTCAGGGTGGACCCATGTCATTCTAAACATCATCCGGATATCCGTCACAAAAACAACATTATGGCGCCTAAAATTAAGGAGGATGCACGTAATATCACGCTGTAATTTGGGACCTGAGTGGAGGCACTGATTTAGGGACACGCCTGAGGATGTAGGGGAGCTTCCGTCAAACACTACACGGATTTTAGCTTCATCACCACTTTTAAATACGCCGTGATGGGGAATAAAATAATGTTCCGCTGAGGAGGGTTCAAATGAGGAGGGACACATATGGCCGAGTTCAATGTACTCTCGCATAAAACTCACATACTTTTCCTTCAGCCCAGGATTAGCATGTAGGCGCTTCTCAAGGCTAAAAAACCGTCTAAGAGCAGTAGACCTAGAGTCACCAAGTTGAGTACGGTCGGGTAGGAAAGGGAGACGAACCGTAAAGCGGCCGTCTGGTTCACGTAGGATAGTGGACTTGAAGATGAGCTCACATTCATCATCTACAGGATCTATAGGGAATTCTGGCGGTTCTTCTAACTTCCAGAATCGTTCCACAATTTTTGATAGGCTAACACCGGTCATAGGGGCCTCGGGGGGAGTTAAAGTTGGTATGGGACCAGACAAAATATGTCCCAGGACAGTTGGGACCGCAGTTAGGCCGGAAGGGCAAACTATGGGCATATTAGGGCACAACAAGGATCCAAACACGTCAGCACCAAGGAGCACATCTATAGGGCCAGGCATATAAAAGGAAGGGTCCGCTAAGGGCAAGGAGGAGACACATGACACTAAACTTGAAGGTAACTCTAGCTCAGGATGTGTACCGGCAATAACGTCGAGGACCATGGCCGAGGCAGTGATCTCAGGGTAGGATGAATCCGCAGGTCTAAATGTAAAGGAAACACTGCCGCGAACCTGTACAGACTGTACATTGCCGATACCTCGCACGGGGGAGGAAGTAGGGCACAAAGACATGTTTAATTTGTCTACTACTAGATCAGTAGTTAGTAAACAGCCTTGGGCGCCGGTGTCACAGAGTGCACGCGCTTCGACATAATAACCGGAAGCGGAACGCACATGTATGACAGCGGTGGGAAGAAGCACTAACGAGGCGGGTATCGTAACACTGGAGGGAGGTCGGTTTGGAGGGCAGGCTAGTTATTGAGGCTGACGGTCAGATGAGTAGGAGCGATTATAAGTCCTAGACCTAGAAGAGGACGAAGGCCCGTTATAATCACGAGGGGGAGACGGCGATTGGTAAGGGCGTCGCTCACGCGGCGGGGTCTGTGAACGACGGGGATTGTGATCCCTTGTGGTAAAAGGTGAATGCGATGAGGGACGGCTTGAGGGACGAGATGTGTCACTATAGTAATGGGCGCCCCCGCCCGTGCGGCGAGTGCCCCCGCCCGTGCGGCGAGCGTCCCCGCCAGTACGCGGAGGTGAAGAACGAGGTGACGTTACTGGAGAGAAACGACGAGGCGGAGACTCACGGAAACTAACATTGTTGCGGCGAGGAAACTCGGGGTTGTTAGGGTCATTAAAGCACAGCATGGTGTGATGGGTCGATCGGCGACAAGTACGGCAACAATATTCACGTGGGCAGGCAGCTATTGAATGCTTGTCTAGGCAGCGATAGCACAGGCCGGCCTGTCGTACAAAGGAGGATCGTTCGCGAGGGGAAAGGCCAATAAACTCTTCACATTGACGCAGGTAGTGGGAGGAGGAGGAGCACATGTAGCACCTACTCGTAGCTATCGGTTGGGGCTCGGGTGGAGACACTGCGGTCGCATACACGCGACGATAAAAAGGTGGCGGGCGCTGTTGCCTTGGAGGTGGGGAATATGAAGTAGGCACGGGCACAGACACGGTACGATTATTGTCAATAAGGGCCGCGTTACCAACATTATCGTGGTGCCTACATTCTTCCTCAAGGAAGTCGATCAACTGATCGAAGGTGGGGAGGCTTCTCTTTTCGCCCCCATAGGTCCGCTCAAATCGGGATTTAAGCTCGTAGGGAAGTTTGGTCATGATAACGTGGACCAAGAAATAAGACAACTCTTTCACTGGTAATCCGAGCCGCTCGAGGCACCTATATGCAGTTAGGAGTGGATTAAGGAAGGCGGCGCGTAATCCACTCAATTTATGGCTGACCTCTTGGAGATTGAGGATTTGGGCAATGTGGGTGTCGGCAAGGACGCGCGAGTTGTGATAACGCCTTTTCAGTAAATCACGCGCGACCTCGTAGTTGCCAGCCTCTATGCGCAGGTGCTGTACCAGGCGGCGGGGCTCGTCACTGAGGGCGCCTACCAAGTAATGCAGTTTTTGGGTAGGGGAGAGGTCTGGCTGGCAATCAACGATGCTATCAAACTGGTCCATGAAGCTAATCCATGAATCGGGCACGCCACTGAACTTTGGGATAGGCAAGTCGGGTAATTTTTGCCGTATTTGCCCATCAGAAATGCGGGACATATTGGTATATATCGAAGGAGGAGGGACAGGTGCGACATACTCCGTAGGCTTGATCTCCGAGTACTTCAATCGCAGGTCATCTACCATGTCGTACATGGGCCGCAACTGGTCTTGAACATATCTATATTCGTCGGCATCCGTGGTGGGGTCGAGACCACCCAACAGTCGGGAAGTACAGTCTACAAATTTCACGAAGTTGGGCTCTAGGTCTCGCAGCCTAAACACGAGTCTAGCAGGAGACACCGCACCTAGGGTTTCGTAGGTAGCTGTTATCCAGTTCACAAAAAACTTAACCGACCCCAAGGACGATCTGTACTCCTCTGTCTCAGTATACAATACTGTTTCGTAATCAGGCATTGTTATGGCAACTGGTCAATCACCCAACAATTTACGGAAGTAGGCTTTTATTATTACTATCTAATTATCAACTCGTAAACAACTTGCAAAATAGGCATAGGACAAAGTCAATAAAGAAAAAACACGGCTCGCTCGCTTGGCGAATACAAAGGGAACCGGTTGGCTGACCGTCGACGGTGTTAAATTATAGACGATTTGAATTGATGCGTAATAGATTACTTTAGGTATGAAAGGGACTATCGATATAAAAAGAGATATTTGGGAAAATAAGACCGCAAAAAAAGGGGGAATGCACCAACAGACTATATGAGAGGCTTTCCTCAACCAGAGGAACCGCAAACCACGCTCTGTGTACCAAAATGTTAGAGAAAGGGAAAGGCAGGGGCACAAAATCTCTGCTACCAGGGTTTTACAAATGGGCACGAGGGAGGTTCCTTAAGGGAAGCCAAATACGAGGGGGTTCTTCAAAATGAGGTTTAGGTATGGAAGTAGCTAGGTACTTACCGCGTGTCCAGGTTCACCAGCGCGCATAAGCGCAAATCCAAGGGGCACCAGATTATCCAAAGGGTACCAGATTCACAAGCACAATACGGGCACACACACACAGTGGAAGCGTTTGTAGGCTGGTAAGGGTCCAGGAAAGCTCAGGGAAAGCTTTATGGTTATTTAGCACAAAATATACGTGCGCACACGACCACGTTCGGGCGCAGGGTGTGGGGGGCCCCGCGAATCTCCCTCGCAGAGCCAATGCGGTGCTATATGTAGGTACCTAGCTGTCAGTCAGTCTAGTTGTCATGGGGGAGGGCTGGAAAATATTCTAAGGGATGAAAAGGGGCAAATCTACACAAACTATGGGATAGGCAAAAAAAGGGACTTTTAATTAACATAACACTATTACTACTAGGAATAATTTGAAAAATTGGACGAATTTCGTATGGGCTATTGGTCTAATAAACTAACTTGGACTTCTTGACTGAGGATTGAAAAATCAGGCCTAGACTTATTTCGGAGCTGTATAAAACCAAACAATGTTTGTGGGTACAGGAAGACCAAACAATCACATAAAATATCCTTAATATTTTATGCGACTCGCCCCGGCTTCATACGGGTGCAATTTAGAAAATAGTGCGGCACATTTATAAATCTTCGGTGATAAAATATCTAACTGACGGTGAAAATATCATCCAAATCCGTTGCATTGTTTAGGCCTAGTTATAAACTATGTAGAGATTGAGCAACGAAACGGACGAGATTTTTCTTTTCCATATTTTTTGTATTATTCACCCTATCCTACCCGTCGTGAATAATTGCACAGTCAAGAAGCGCAACATGTAACTTAAAAAAAATATAAGTTTATAACTTCCGCCTTTTAAAATCAGGTTTTTGTTTGATGCAATAAAGTTGTGAGCTTTTTTAGCAATTCACGAAGGTCGGCCCTTTGATCTGACTATTGCAAGTCACGAGATAAGAATCGGCCGAGCTTTTGCGAACTGAAAGCTCAGCAAAGTTTTTATCAGCAATCTTTCATGGCGAGTCAGAAACTTAGAGCGAACTAAGTGTTAATGTTGACGGTTAAAGAGACGAAGATAGTTAATTTAGGGTTTTGCTGTGCCACAATAAATGACAGAGCAGACAAATCGAAATACTTCACATTCGAAAGCAAGATTTTCAGCAAGATGAAGGTGTTGCTAATGAACTTTTCAGTTTTACATTATTTATGATTTAATCGATCCTTAATTTTAGGGCATTTTGGCTATATGAATTAATGTTTCTTGAGTAATTTAGTTGGAACGGTCGGCCACAGTCTAGGATATCCCACGGCAGCCCTTGCCGAAAAAGGCAAGGGCGCTAATCGAACAAAAAGGCGTATCCTAGCATGTGGCTGACTGTATTTAAGTGTAGTTACAAATTGAATAAGAAAGAAAATTACACTTTCCACATTCAACAATTAATTTAAGATACCTTCTTTCACCGATCTGCAAAGTGGCCTCATTCGCCCCTAGCCAGGGAATAAAACTCTCCCTGAGCTTGAAGAATAATTTGTTTCAATCACGCGTAAGATAACACGACTCTATCAGCCCCATTCCAGATTGTATTCATCAAAAAAGAGAAAAACAGGAAAAAATCGTAACGGCATCGCGCGTTCACCGATAGATAGGGTTTTCCTCTATTTGTTCGGGTACACTTTCTCTCATGAAAGGTTCATCGCTCGGGTAATTCTGGCTATTTGTTGTAAGTGGCTGTTGGCACTAAATGGTAAGGTAGAGAAGGTTCATTTTCCCTCGGCCCGGTCCTTCTAGTAGGTACAGTCGGCCACAGTCTCAGGTACCCCTTTTTGTTCGATTGGCGCCCTTATGCCGCGCGCGATAAGAGCTGCCATGGGGTATCTGAGATTGTGGCCGACCGTACCTGAAAATATCGCATTGCACTTTTAAGAGAACCCAAGCTCAGCAGCAATTACTCATAGAATTTATAATAATCTGTCATCAAACAGTGTCTTTATTCCGAGATCTTTATTGTAGATACCGTATCATTACCCTTTATTTTGAGTAATATGACAAGTGGGTAGAGGGCACGTTAAATCGTTGGTCCCGGTTGTTGTTGACTAAAAAGCTATGTCAGAAGCCCTTTGAGAGACCTAAAAACTCTGACACCATCTTCTTCTTTGCGTGTCGATGGCAGACCGATTTATTAATCTAATCATAAATTAAATGGCTTTAGCCCAGAATTTCGCAACGCTAACTGCGTCTTTATTAGCCGCCATGAGGTCCTCCAGAGTGCAGGTGTTAGGGCACGCAGGACTTGATGTGAGGTGCATCATGGTTTGCGGGGTACCACACAAACAGTTCAGGTTGCCACCATCCGAGAAACCCCATCTGGCCATATTTTCTTTGCTTCGGCCGACCTGGGTCCTCAAGCGATTTAGGGACTTCCAGGTCGCCCATGGCAACTTATGTCCAGGCGGGAGTCACTCAAAAGGCAGCACAAAAGGGGTTGGCGGGAAGGCGCTTTCACGCCATAACACTGACACCATGGGAGGCCACTACCTTATACCTACCATTAGTACCCTCTCACTAATCTCTAATCTAATCTCACAAGGCAAGACGGCA
The DNA here is from genome assembly GCA_949319315.1 of Zelleria hepariella. Lineage (NCBI taxonomy): Eukaryota > Metazoa > Arthropoda > Insecta > Lepidoptera > Yponomeutidae > Zelleria > Zelleria hepariella. The sequence continues at coordinate 8,182,872 of OX439392.1, read as the reverse complement.
TGTGCTGTTGAAACGTCTTTTTCCATAGGAACTTCTGTTCCATTTAGTATTGAGATAGGTGTACGTACGTTGCGGGTAAATAGCGTAATCGGGCACTTGCGGATAGTGTCTAATCTGGGGAAGCTTTGCTCTAAATTCGTAAGGACCAATTTTTGCGAAGGGTTATGCATGGAGTTGTGTGACTTGAGTACTTTCTGGCGTCTCTAAATATTGTCATCCTATAAAAGTATGTTTTGTCATATGGAAAATAACGAAAATCCAGAAAAAACTCAGGCTGAGGTAAACTTTGCATCTCGTAAAAACTAAGGCTTCTCCAGCCGTCCTGTCGACCTAGTTGGCCTAAAACAAATCCAGAGAAAAGTGTTTATTTGCAGCAAGAACGTATTAGATATAATTGTGGTTTATAGACAAAGGTCTACTTAATTAATTAACTTTAACCTGAGTTTCAAGAAGGAAAAAAACCAGTCACATATTTATGTAAAAAAAAAACATTCCATACTTAGTTTATATGTTTTTTTTTCCTTCTTGAAACTCAGGTTAAATTTCAATTAATTCATCGTTTTCCACATAATCAAGAGAACCTATGTCTATAAACCACAATTCTATCTAACAGCTTCTAAATGCAAGACCAACAGTTATTCCCCTCGGAACATAAACATGAAAGAGACATGTTTACCCACGACTTTACCGCATTACCTGATTGCTGGGATGAGGTTTCCTTCGCTCTCCTTTTGTTTAACATTGCTTTACTTTGAATACACAGAAAAAGAAGGGACGTCTTTTTTAGAAAATGTAGAGATGCAGCCCCAGTGACTCGGCACCTTCACAATCATTTTATCACGCTATAATAAAGGCCTTTTGCATCTACCTTTTAACCCCTTTTAACCCCTTCATAACTCTTTATCTATTTTACATAAACACATGAAATTTGGCTCATTGATTGAGTTGAGACCCCTGAGATATACTACAGTGTCAAATTTCATAAATACAAATGTAATGGTTATTGAGATATTAATGTCTAATAATCGGCATTTTTAACACTTACCTACATATAGAAAAAAACTAAAAGCCACTTCCAGATGACCTAGAAAGTTGAAAATTGGCACTCAGCTCGGTAATTGTATGTAACCAAAGGAAAAAGTCCGAAAAGTGTGATTTTTTACGATTTGAAATATTTGCGAATTAATCAATTTTTATTAAAACTTCGCCTGTCAAAACTCTAATAGCAAATCGCACCGAGCGAGGTAGCGTAACAATTTGGCAGGCGAGTTTTTGCAACTTCGTAATGAGAAGATTTATACAGCGTCCAGTGGTACCTTCACTCACACTAGATGGGTGAAGAGACCACTCGGCGCTACACTGCCTGAGACATCACGCTATAGTGCCGAAATAAAAGAATATAAAATCAAATTAAAAAATACATTGTCTGTTGTACAAATTATGGTAAAATGGAGGAAAAAAAATCTTTGGGTTGATTGGAATTGGTTGTTGACTTTTCTTTCCAATTCGAATTCAATTACATTTTCCTTTTACTGCTCTACTTACTGAAAAACCTTTAAAAAATAATACTAAGTATATTTTACCTAAATAGAACACTATACATGGTTGTACTCGTATAATATGAAAGACTCGGATCGGTAAACCGCAGAGGAGATATTTAGAAGATCTTTGTATAAGAACGATGTAAAGAGCTGATTACCAACCTGCAATGGTGAAGAGTGTGCGTGAATAATTTGTTTAAACCCTAATGAGATAGGGTTTATCTAGAACAGTGTCTCCGACACGCCATTCCCATGTCACACCCAACATTAATTTAGCCAAATCTCTTTAGAAAACTATAATGTAAACACAGTGAGTACGAGACAACACTGTCTGCCACGCCTACGCTCGTGCAAGTGACATGTTACAAATTGGAAGCAGTTATGGCGGCATCACACCACACGCACGATGGGACTGATGCGACGTATGTTAAACTGGGGCCATAGCCTGTAACGCAATGGCGTGTCGATGGCGTCCCAGGAGAAGGACAAAACCGGTGTTTCCTCGTTTTTCTCCTACAGCCAGAGAGCTAATCCTCTAGAATTAGAATCAGAATATTCTTTGCTGTACTACAAAAACATTAAAAGGACCGACAGCAATAAATCGTAATTGAAGCTGTCAACTGGGAGCCCATTTTGGCACCATTGCGTTACAGAATAAGGCACCTGTTGTTGGTGTCGGTCTCCATACCCCAAAGATATTGTAAAGCCGTCTCCACATTCACGCCGCTGGTCTTCCCATTCACGCTGGCTGAGCACAATTAATTAATGTGAGTGTGGATGGGTTTCGCGTCTGTTCACAGGGGGGGGGGGGGGGGGTCCCACCGTATAGTACCGGCATGAATGTTTAGGTCTTTATAGTGTGCAAAGGATTAGCTTTTCACCGTGGCTTCTCCCGCGTATTCAGTTATGCCTGCTCGCAATACATCATCATCATCATCATTTTCAGCCCACATTTGCCCACTGCTGGGTATAGGCCTTTTCCCCCTCACGCCATCCTCCTCGGTCTCTAGCGGCACGCATCCACGGACCCTCTGTCGCCTTAGAGATGTCGTCTATCCACCGGGCTGCTGGTCTGCCCACTGACCTTCGTCCCGTTCTTGGCCGCCACTCCGTCACTGCCCTGGTCCACCTGCCATCCTCTCGCCTCGCCAAGTGCCCCGCCCATCTCCACCTAAGCTTCGAAACTCTGTCACCAACATCATCGACCTTCGTCTGACGTCGGATGACTTCGTTCGGTACTCGATCTATGAGTCGGAGGCCTAACATGGCACGCTCCATTGCTCTTTGTGCTACTTTAATTTGGTGCACGTTCTGCTTTGTGAGTGTCCATGTTTCTGCCCCGTAAGTGAGGATGGGCAAAACGCACTGGTTAAAAGTTTTTGTAAAACTATCTTGGGAAAGTTTTTAGCCATAAAACACCACGCTGGCCAGTGCGTCTTGGTGAGTCTTCCTACCACGTTGGCCTGTAGAGAGTTTTGATGCTCACTACAGTTACCAATGCAATACATACGTTTCTCATAATTTCTGCCGGATCTCGGGAGTAAGGTGCGATCTTTTGCTGAGAGTCTATTTTGAGTTTCGATAAAGACGTGAAGCTGCCATCAGATAAACAAACAGCCTGTCCTAATATTGAAAAGGAAAAACCCTATCGAATTAAATTTTTATTTCTGTCGGCCATCCGACGCTGAGAAGTAACGACAAAAAGAAAACACGCCTGATGACTCAATGGGCTTTGGCCCATACTATTGAAAGTTTGAATAACTACCAAATTTAAAATACCCCCGACATTTCAGCTTCAAATTAGCATATCTATGAAACTTTGAAGAAAAATACACCGCTGAACCGATTTTAATAAACCATAATTATCTAAGAACACTCGCTAGAAAACCTGCACCCAAATCGGTCCACCCGTAAAAGAGCTACGATGCCAGACAGACACATACAGACAGCACTATGGCTCGAGGCAGACCACCTGCTAAATGGACGGATACTATGACCAAAACTAAAGTCGATTTTTTCCAACTTGAGTATCGTGGTAAACAACAATGGCGTGTCTATAAAATTTGACATTCATAGGGTTGGGACAAACTGAATGAACAAGTTGTAATTAGCTATCATAAGACTGAATGAATGAATCGGGTCTAATAAAATTACTTTAGAAATGCTCTCGCATGGGGTGATTGTTGTTAAGAAACGTGCGATTGATATTATAAAGTGCAATTTTCCACTGAGTGACCCCAGTTTAGGAAACTTTAGCTAGGTACCGGATACATATTTTGAAAGCAAATAAAACATTCCATTAACCACTAACATAATGTATGTAAACGTCAACACTTTATTAGATTAAGTTTGTTATTAAAGTTTGTATAAGATGTTCGCGGTATTATTTTTTCACTAATGTATAAGAAAATAGCATTACCTGCAAGTTCGTTTATTTAATTTAATGTCTGCAACACAAAACATTGAAAAGTGCACATAACTTTTCAACGAACGGGCTGGCATTTGTAGCCACCCAAGCACAGTTGTTGAATCTGCACAGAATACTACTTTTTCAAACTCAATACGCAAAGATTTCATGATTTTTCCTATTATATTTGCACTGATATGCGCACTGCATAACTCAAGCCGTGGTATACTAACCGGTTTGATCGGTGCAAAGCGTGTCTTTGAGCACAAAAGACTGACTGAAGTGCGTAACCGATCGAACTGATCGTACCTACGAATAAAACCCAACAAGCTCCAAGCTCGGCTTCACTTGCATCAGAAAAATATGACACTGGATTTTTATCTATACCTACGTAGGGATACGATTGTAAGGCTACTATAGACAAATCTGTCTCTTGGTTACTTTGGACTTGTCTATAATTATTTTGGAGGTAAATGAAGCTCGTCTAAATTATTCTACCATCCTAAACCTAACGTTTGCCAGATCATAGTTTTCACCTAAGGACAAAAACTAGTTTGCACTATCCTCCTAATTATGTAACATCTGACACAATCAGGGGAATTAAATTATATTTACTTAAAGGAAAACATCCAGACATACAAACATCCGTGACTTTTTATATATATCTGCAAGTTTTGTTTTGCTATCTTCACCAATTAATTTATTTATTTGTATTGAGTGCGTGCGACCGAGAGGTAAGAACCGGTCTCTCGCTACATTGTAGCTGTTACCTAAAGTATCAGCTGATTCCTTTTGTGGAATGTGAACTGAAAATCGCCCGTTTTCAGTTATTTTATACGTTAAGACAATATGCTCTTTGCAAGACGTTCTTCTGGGGAGTACTCAGTCAGCACATTTGACTTGAGTACTTCTCAGAATGTATTTAATATTATTCAATCAAACAAAGCACATTATTGAATGAAGTTACAGTGTGTTTGATAATCATGCGCAAATCACTACCGTAAAGCGGTCTGGATACGATCCAGCCTAACTTTGTTAGTTGCAAACACGGTCCGCTAGGTAAACGAATACTACCTTCAAGTAATAAATCTCAAAAAGTGACTAGCTCCGATTAAAATATCTACATAATTTTGAGATACCTAATGCCAACTCAATATTATTGGGAATGGCGATAGCTTTGGGATTTATACCTAAAGGATTACCATGGACGTTATGTTAGACAAAACCAAACAAGTTATTTTTTTATTTTTTTATTTTTTTAAATCTTCATTTAGAGATTTATAAGCACAATTTCGCACGTGTAAGTAGGTCGATGCACTATCGAATTACCTACTCCAAAGATTTGATAATTTTAATAATCTCCATTTAGAGATTTTAGCACATTTTAGCACGAGTAGGTCGATGCACTATCGAATTAGCTACTACAAAGATTTGATTATTTAATAATCTCGATTTCGAAATATACTTAAGCACAATTTAGCACGTGTAGGACGATGCACTATCGAATTACCTACTCCAAAGATTTGATAAGTGGACTGTATTGGTAAGGCGTTTATTTATTTTAGTTAAAGCTCTAGTTATGATGCAATGTTGGCAGCTACCGTAATCTAACAATGCACGCTCTCTGAAATATTTACTATCGGTGCATAATAGCACTTTAATTATTGCAGTCGATAGTAGATACCTAATAATACGGTTTCTAATGCGTGTGTAATCTCACCCTACTACTTAGTACTAACACTGATTTTCATGACAGTCTGCACCTTAGACGAAACATGCAATGCGATACTAGTGGATGGGATTATTTTGCACTGAATAAGTATGACTGAGCAGGGACAGATAATATGCGCTATTTATTCCTGCTAAATTCACCATGTAAACGCTGTTATGTTTTAGGTTATAATAGCGGCACTGCCATGATAATATTTTTATAGAGTGACCTTTACCGAAATATTATATTATTGCATAGATTCTTGCTTTCTACATACAAAGCACACACATTTTGGCTGCACATTTTGCCAACGTGGGTACTACGCTTAGAAAATTTGTGGTTTTTAGTTAAACCAAAGCTCTTAATTTTCGGTCTAGGTTTATTTGATTTATCTTGGGGCACTTTCGAGTATTAACTAGATGGAGACTAGACTTGACCTTGACCATTTCTAGCTAGCACATTTAGTATTATGGATCATGGGTAGAAAAGTGTCCCTAAATTCAAGCACGTTATAGTAAGATACGTCGAAAGTGGGGTGTATAGTAATAGCAACTTATTCGACGAATTAGCAATTACACCTATTTAGATAAATCACGAGTTGCACTAACTCTTTTCCCTAAAAACATATTAGCTTTTGCCATTGCTGCGTAGTAGCTGTTATTAAAATCTCGCGATTAAGTACCTACCTACCTACCTGAATCAACTCAATATTCTTTGCGGAGCTTTTTAGAGCTTCTTGCTGGGTATCGAACCCGGTCATGAGTGATTTATCTGACATGCGGTGTAACCTAAGCTCTAACAATTGCCTCTCAGAGAGTTCACTAGATTCGAAGGAAGACAAAAACTTTATAAAAAGAGTCAGTCCACCCTTGACTGTGCCTCGTTGCTCACGAATCTGATTATTTGAATCAGTCGTGGCTGCACGTTGAGGTGAGAGTAATGAATTGGCTACATTTTTGTCGGACATTTTGGCGATTTATGAGAAAGATAAGGGTACTCACGATTTCTTGCAAACAGCACAGCAATGACTATTACGACGTGGCGATATAATGTGCACCGACGTCGGCTCTTCGACACGATATACCTGAACACGGTTAATAAAGGTTTTAGCACAGAATTGAAACCACGAGGATGAGGATGTGGAACGATAGGTCAGACCCTTCCGATGCTGGTGATCTTCATCCAATTATATTCGGCTCTGGAGGTCCATGTTTCTGTTCTTGAATTTCAGGGATCTGACTATTTGGAGTTCCAATGAAGCGTGTAATGGTTTCAGGTACAATTTGATGGGTTTATTGTAATTATAAAAATACAGTGTTGTATGTAGGTATATCGAATGATCGAAGAGAGCGAGGGGGCTCGCGGATTTACTTATATAGGGTGCGCTACTAGCGCCACGCCACCGTCCGTGGATAGATCTGGAAGTTCTTGGTACATCAGTCATCATAGCACCATCTCATCCATGGATCACCTCAGGTGTCGAGCACTTCGTATAGATGGCGCTTTAACATTTTCCCCCGCGTTGAGAGGCACGTCTCTCAACATCTTTGGTCTTCTGCCGCTGAACTGGAAGCTGCTTGTGGTTCCTTGCTGGCCGAGAGGTCTGGGGTAGAGACGGGAAGAGGACAGACCTTTGAGAAGGCCCTCTGTGCGACGCCTGTATCTGTGCGTAGCTTCGTGATCCGCGAAACACCGTCTTGACCTGGGAACACAGACAAAATTCTTCCCATGCGCCTTTTCAGCGGCGGCATATTTATATTCCTTCATTAGGACCATGGAATTCGGTTGAAAGTCTCCATGGTTTTTTCTTCCATTTCACACGCCGTTGTAGCTCAGATTACATATTCTCGGGACCATCTTCTCCAAACTGTTGTCGGATTTGCTCAGCTCAGTGGTACCGAGATAGTGTGTGAGTAGGTACTTGTGACGTCTCATCGCAGGCAGGCGCTGTCATCGGTCGTCCCAGGATGAAGCGCTGGCGTCGGCGATGACAAGTAGTTGGGGTCTGAGGACATTGGGTACATAGGACGGGAGCTCAGGACGGCTTCAATCTATGCTAAAACCGTACTGGACTCCGCGTATATTAAATGAGAATTATTCCCTATAACGCGCGTAATGTGATGCTTGCAAAATTTCACAATGACCCCTGCCCCTCACAAACCGCCAAGATGATACATAAAATTAAAAATCTATTTCGTAATCAAAGGCACAATCAATTATAGACTTTAAATTTTATTTCATTTGATGCACTATCATATTTTATTTATGTGTAATAAATCTGTGAACTCTCTGGGGGAAAGATTCCTTCTGCACTATCTAGTCTGGCAATGCAAATCATTGTATTATTATTTTCTAAGCTCTTCCATTGTCAATGATCTGGTTAATTGCTCAGATAAGTTTTTCCTACCACGCACGTCGTGTATAAAACGTAGGACAAGAAAGAAAACACGCTAAAGTGTTCTCCATGAGGAAAATCTTTCACAATCAAAGGTTCAGGTGAGCCATCCGATTGCGATCTCGTCAAAGTTGCTGTCAATAAATATTCTCACTAACCTTTTGTTTTCAGCACAAGTAAAGGTTCATCAACTTTGCAATCGGTATTAAATAATAAAATTATTGACCTTGCCACCACAAGTCGCACTAGGATAGCTCATCCAGACAAAAATCGCGCGATAAGATGTTCGCGGTATTATTTTTTCACTAATGTATAAGAAAATAGCATTACCTGCAAGTTCGTTTATTTAATTTAATGTCTGCAACACAAAACATTGAAAAGTGCACATAACTTTTCAACGAACGGGCTGGCATTTGTAGCCACCCAAGCACAGTTGTTGAATCTGCACAGAATACTACTTTTTCAAACTCAATACGCAAAGATTTCATGATTTTTCCTATTATATTTGCACTGATATGCGCACTGCATAACTCAAGCCGTGGTATACTAACCGGTTTGATCGGTGCAAAGCGTGTCTTTGAGCACAAAAGACTGACTGAAGTGCGTAACCGATCGAACTGATCGTACCTACGAATAAAACCCAACAAGCTCCAAGCTCGGCTTCACTTGCATCAGAAAAATATGACACTGGATTTTTATCTATACCTACGTAGGGATACGATTGTAAGGCTACTATAGACAAATCTGTCTCTTGGTTACTTTGGACTTGTCTATAATTATTTTGGAGGTAAATGAAGCTCGTCTAAATTATTCTACCATCCTAAACCTAACGTTTGCCAGATCATAGTTTTCACCTAAGGACAAAAACTAGTTTGCACTATCCTCCTAATTATGTAACATCTGACACAATCAGGGGAATTAAATTATATTTACTTAAAGGAAAACATCCAGACATACAAACATCCGTGACTTTTTATATATATCTGCAAGTTTTGTTTTGCTATCTTCACCAATTAATTTATTTATTTGTATTGAGTGCGTGCGACCGAGAGGTAAGAACCGGTCTCTCGCTACATTGTAGCTGTTACCTAAAGTATCAGCTGATTCCTTTTGTGGAATGTGAACTGAAAATCGCCCGTTTTCAGTTATTTTATACGTTAAGACAATATGCTCTTTGCAAGACGTTCTTCTGGGGAGTACTCAGTCAGCACATTTGACTTGAGTACTTCTCAGAATGTATTTAATATTATTCAATCAAACAAAGCACATTATTGAATGAAGTTACAGTGTGTTTGATAATCATGCGCAAATCACTACCGTAAAGCGGTCTGGATACGATCCAGCCTAACTTTGTTAGTTGCAAACACGGTCCGCTAGGTAAACGAATACTACCTTCAAGTAATAAATCTCAAAAAGTGACTAGCTCCGATTAAAATATCTACATAATTTTGAGATACCTAATGCCAACTCAATATTATTGGGAATGGCGATAGCTTTGGGATTTATACCTAAAGGATTACCATGGACGTTATGTTAGACAAAACCAAACAAGTTATTTTTTTATTTTTTTATTTTTTTAAATCTTTATTTAGAGATTTATAAGCACAATTTCGCACGTGTAAGTAGGTCGATGCACTATCGAATTACCTACTCCAAAGATTTGATAATTTTAATAATCTCCATTTAGAGATTTTAGCACATTTTAGCACGAGTAGGTCGATGCACTATCGAATTAGCTACTACAAAGATTTGATTATTTAATAATCTCGATTTCGAAATATACTTAAGCACAATTTAGCACGTGTAGGACGATGCACTATCGAATTACCTACTCCAAAGATTTGATAAGTGGACTGTATTGGTAAGGCGTTTATTTATTTTAGTTAAAGCTCTAGTTATGATGCAATGTTGGCAGCTACCGTAATCTAACAATGCACGCTCTCTGAAATATTTACTATCGGTGCATAATAGCACTTTAATTATTGCAGTCGATAGTAGATACCTAATAATACGGTTTCTAATGCGTGTGTAATCTCACCCTACTACTTAGTACTAACACTGATTTTCATGACAGTCTGCACCTTAGACGAAACATGCAATGCGATACTAGTGGATGGGATTATTTTGCACTGAATAAGTATGACTGAGCAGGGACAGATAATATGCGCTATTTATTCCTGCTAAATTCACCATGTAAACGCTGTTATGTTTTAGGTTATAATAGCGGCACTGCCATGATAATATTTTTATAGAGTGACCTTTACCGAAATATTATATTATTGCATAGATTCTTGCTTTCTACATACAAAGCACACACATTTTGGCTGCACATTTTGCCAACGTGGGTACTACGCTTAGAAAATTTGTGGTTTTTAGTTAAACCAAAGCTCTTAATTTTCGGTCTAGGTTTATTTGATTTATCTTGGGGCACTTTCGAGTATTAACTAGATGGAGACTAGACTTGACCTTGACCATTTCTAGCTAGCACATTTAGTATTATGGATCATGGGTAGAAAAGTGTCCCTAAATTCAAGCACGTTATAGTAAGATACGTCGAAAGTGGGGTGTATAGTAATAGCAACTTATTCGACGAATTAGCAATTACACCTATTTAGATAAATCACGAGTTGCACTAACTCTTTTCCCTAAAAACATATTAGCTTTTGCCATTGCTGCGTAGTAGCTGTTATTAAAATCTCGCGATTAAGTACCTACCTACCTGAATCAACTCAATATTCTTTGCGGATCTTTTTAGAGCTTCTTGCTGGGTATCGAACCCGGTCATGAGTGATTTATCTGACATGCGGTGTAACCTAAGCTCTAACAATTGCCTCTCAGAGAGTTCACTAGATTCGAAGGAAGACAAAAACTTTATAAAAAGATTCAGTCCATCCTTGACTGTGCCTCGTTGCTCACGAATCTGATTATTTGAATCAGTCGTGGCTGCACGTTGAGGTGAGAGTAATGAATTGGCTACATTTTTGTCGGACATTTTGGCGATTTATGAGAAAGATAAGGGTACTCACGATTTCTTGCAAACAGCACAGCAATGACTATTACGACGTGGCGATATAATGTGCACCGACGTCGGCTCTTCGACACGATATACCTGAACACGGTTAATAAAGGTTTTAGCACAGAATTGAAACCACGAGGATGAGGATGTGGAACGATAGGTCAGACCCTTCCGATGCTGGTGATCTTCATCCAATTATATTCGGCTCTGGAGGTCCATGTTTCTGCTCTTGAATTTCAGGGATCTGACTATTTGGAGTTCCAATGAAGCGTGTAATGGTTTCAGGTACAATTTGATGGGTTTATTGTAATTATAAAAATACAGTGTTGTATGTAGGTATATCGAATGATCGAAGAGAGCGAGGGGGCTCGCGGATTTACTTATATAGGGTGCGCTACTAGCGCCACGCCACCGTCCGTGGATAGATCTGGAAGTTCTTGGTACATCAGTCATCATAGCACCATCTCATCCATGGATCACCTCAGGTGTCGAGCACTTCGTATAGATGGCGCTTTAACAGGGCATATTTTAGTCTAGTCTTAATTAACAAAGTTTCAAACGAACTAAAGGAGCTCCTCCACAAGGTATCACTAGCGACTTCAGTGAAAATAAAAATCGGTTTCTTAATGTCTCAATCACTAGGCTTTTTTCGGTTTTTTTTTGTCGTTTATGAAGACGTCTCTAGACGTCTCGCGCTATCCATCCCACCATAGAAAGTGGAGTTTAGCCAGAATAAATGTCAAAGTCTGTCCACAGACTGTCTATTGTCTGTGCCGAGGTTTTTTCACAGATAACTAACCCCGCCGCGCGCCGCTTGCTCTTGCTCGTAATTTTTGTTTCACATATTCACAAGTGTATCCATCCACAGATTTTCATTAAAATAATACCTCTACTTATAAATTATAAGTGCTTTTGTACATCTTGTACAAGCCATGTATGGGAAGTGTTGTGTTTTGGGTTGCCCAAATAAGGGCCTTCATAGATTTCCTGATAATGAAACTTTAAAAGTGAAATGGATACAAGCTACAAAAGTTGATCGTCAACGTAAAATTGGATGGAACTTCAGCAAAGGTTCTTCCATCCGTCGTGAACATTTTAAACATAATACCCTGTATGTTTAGCATCCTTTATGTCGGTTTTAAGAACACCTATAAAAGTAAAATGCCTGGTTTCTGGGTTATGATGGGGTTCGAAAATTTCGTTATTTTTGCGCTAAACCTCTTAGTTTACGAGATATGGTAACATTCATACCTAATCATTCGTCAATATCATCTCGGGCTAGGCCATACTAGTTTATCCTGGAGCGTACACACGACAGCACGTCGACCCTTACACGCTAGCACTCTTAAAAGAAATAATTTCCGTAGAAATCATGCTGCACTATCACTACTGCTGAATTGCTATGACGACACTGATTTCTGTGGAATAAATACGAAAATAATTTTTATTTAACGGGTATCATTACTGCAGTATATTATTTATTATTGTTTTTGGTGTTATTTTTCAGCGTTTCATTCATTTTTCAAATCGTTCTTTCGTTCACTTATGCCCATCTCAATACTAAAATGTCAAAACTAATCTGTGTGTTTTGTTAACCTGTGTACTGATATTATAAAGAATTACTATTTTGGATAAAAATAACAAAAATAAGGACAAATATGACCAGTTTTGTAAATAATTCAGTGCGTTAGTACTTAAGGTAATGTTCAAAAGTTATTGTGGTTCTTTACGATTTGTGATTCCGTCGGTATGCTGCGATTTGTGTTCGAGTAATGTTTGTTTACCAGGATACTCAAGTCTGAAAAAATCGACTTTACGCAAATCTACGCGAGCATGCGGACAATAACTAATGTGAATGACGCGAAAGAGGTACCTATGCAGGGTTCGTGGAAAGTGGAAAACTATCATCTCTCCCTCCGTACTAGGTACTTTTGGATACAGGCTTGAGTAAATATGTATGATGTAGTAAGAAAAAAACGTAAGTGACACTACGAAAGTTCTAGTGATGTCAAGTGAGGGTCACGATCTGAGGATCTGAATGCTGAGGCATTGAGTGAACGGATGGCTGTATGGATTATATCGTGTAGGCATACATATACAGGAAACAGCCCAACACCTTAAAGTGGCGACGTGACAACAAATTATGCTAAAAGAAACGCGTAATATATCCGATGCTCGTTATCTGTCTCCGAGAGAATACACAAACTTGAGGGAAAATGAAAAATACTACGTGAGGGTATCGTCGCCTGAACAGTTCGCTCCCGGAATAAAATGTGACAGAAGTTTAATAAGGGGGCAAGTGGGCTAAATCAACAAATTCATCATTTGTATTATCCACAAGTCAAACTTCCATTAGCGTGGCTATTCATCCTCTTATTATTTTTCTTGTACGGTCAGCTATAACCGAAGATATTTGTTTGATTTGAAAGATGTAGATGTGGACTGTATTTAGGGTTATAGCTGGTGTCGGAATCGTTTTGGCGGTGAAATGAATAGTCCAGGCTTGGGCACGGCTAAACATTGTATTGAATCACTACAGGGTGCATTCTAAGTCGATAGCGGAACTTTAAGTAGGCTATCTACTGATCAATACAAACAACTTGTACTAGGTGGCGAAACAAATGGAGTGAAAAAAATATCAGCTGTTCCATACAAAAGGTTGACTCAGTACTGCGCCAAATGTATGAATCAGCTGATATTTTTATTTGCTCCATTTTTGTCGCCACCTAGTAAAAGTTGTTTGTATTGATCAGTGGATAGCCTACTTAAAGTTCCGCTATCAACTTAGGCCCGGTTTCTGAATTGAGAATTTCACTAACCAAATGCTTAGGTAAGTATCGTCCTGTCTCTGCAGATGTCACAATAGAGAATGTGACAGAACGATACTTAAGCATTTGGTTAGTGAAATTCTCAATTCAGAAACTGGGCCTTAGAGTGCACCCTGTAGTTTGGTAAACGGGCACTGAAGTTAACAATATTACAAAGTTAATTTGATTGAGCGATCGTCCTGTGTAGATCGAGCACAGAAGCAGAAGGCGGAAACAATGTTGCCAATATTATACATTATAAAAAATATTGCTACATGAAAAATATTTCTATATTGACTCCAACAGAGTAACGTTGCGCAATTTACTAAGACCTACCATAGGGTAGCAGCGTCGCAGACTTGTACCTCTCTACTAATTGAGCTTGGCTGTAAGCTCTTCAATCTTCATACTCCATTCCATAGTATTAATTTCTTACCAAGCCACAACTTCCTTCTTCTACGATCACGCCTTTTCTCAATTCTCTTCTCAATTTGTAGTTTCCAGCTTAGTGCCGAGTTGTATTTCTGGCACAATAATTTCGAGTGACGCTGCCACGCTAGTTTGATAAATATCCACCCAAACATAATAAATCACTTTAGAAAAAATAAAGCAAGGCCCCGTATAGTTTGTATTCGATTTATCCCCCGCCTGAGTGACCAGGACTGCAGAGATCGGAGGTCGCTTCAGGAAGCCTCAACGGGACTTTTTGCCGGTTCTTTACGGCTTTTGCATCCGCTCTTTTGCCCTGTTTACATAAAGTTCAAATTGTCTGAGTATTTCCATTGATATTTTGTGCTTACCAATGATGTTGCCGAAATTATTTGCGGATATCGTCTTTTGTTTTCAGGATTGTCATACCTAATGGAATTTAAAAATAGAACACTACTTTGTTTTAGGTATTTATTATTTGAGGCAATAGCAGTCTTATGTTTTCGGGAATTTGAAAATATAACACTCTTTTGTTTTATATTTTCTTAATTGGACAAAAACCATTTTCAGCCGAAGAATGTTTGCTTTTGGAACCATGTATCCCTAATAACATTTTATAATGCATTGGCAATCGGGCTACGTTTTATTTCAGCCTGACTCAATCGGTGACAGTGAGCATTTTATTATTATTTTAGCACGCGGCGCTTCCGAAAGTGTATAAATAATATCGGTTGAAAGAGGTAGGTACACTGAGCGTCATTTGAAAGTAACTTCTCCTTTGATATTAGAGCTTATTTCGAGCACAATTAGAGTCACGTCACAGGGTATGAGAGAGTTTGTTGTGTCGCCGGTGTTTTATCCTTGTTTTGTTTTCCTCAACGGTTTTCAGTTACAATGTAACTATAAGTTAAAGTTCTTGCTTGAGACGTAGTGCAGCTTCCCGGTTTCCCAGCTTCGTGACTTTATTGCGTTCCACATAAAAGTGTAAAAGTTTGACACTTTGTCTTATTTATCAATCAAGCATTGACTTGAAGCAAACATTATTACGTACTCTATATTCTGGTATTACGGTAAATCACAATATAATTGCCTTCATTTACTGACGAGATCTCTAGTATACAGGATAGATCTTTAAAACGGGGCACTAGGAATAACTTCAGTTATACAATACAATACAATACAAATTGTTGGCGTTTTAGTATTTTGATAGGTACCTCTTGTTGTATTTTTTTCCAATATCTGTAAATGCAGTTCAAAATATTTTATAAAGTTATGGATGGTTAAGACCGTTTTCCTGTAACTATAACGGTGTGTTTCGATTGAGTTTCATTTATGTCGTAAATAAATGGATCTCTACCTATCCAGTTTTCGAAATGGGTCGAACCACGGTTAGTTATGTTTAGTTTGGTTATTTCTAAATAAGTACTTTTGGTATCTCTACAATATACTTACGCTCAATATATTCAAATGTAGGTACAAAAGCAAGCAATTCAACATTTATTATTACCAAACTTGGCACTGTGGTGCCTCACGGTGCTTCGTCTCCTGAGGTATTTTATGGTTTTCTGCAAAATATCCGATACGAGATAGCCCTATTAAATATACGATGCAAGCGCTTCCAGTGAAAACAGTCCCATAGTAAAATGTTTTATAGACAAATGAAACATAAATCTTAAAACGACAAACTATTGTTGATACAGTACCTAGGTAGGTAGTCTAGAACTCTAGATAAAGCTAGGATGATAAAGGAAGTATTTAATTAAGATAATAAGTACTTATTAGCAGTTTCACTTATTATTTCAAGTTTTACTGTAATCAAGACTTTAAATATGCTGTCAAGACACAGGTTTACAACTTATATAGGAACTTCTATCAAGGAATTATGTACACACGACAGCACGTCAGACTGTACATTTTTGTTGCAAAGTCGCCCGTAACGCAACTGAGTAGAGTGCTAGCGTGTAAAGGTCGACGTGCTCAATATGATGATTGTAGTGTAAGTTCTAGATACTTATGGGCTTCGATCAAGGACTGATGGGTATTACCACCACATTGTTATAATTATGTTTTTTTTATCCATTGATAGCACTTGTTTGTTTTGTTTGTTTTGTAGAGCCTTGTAACATTGCCTCTACAATGTCTTTAAATAAGTTTCAGTTTCTCCTAAATATTGTCTTTGAGCTGATGCCTTTGTTTAGGAGCTTGTGTTGAGTTAACTGAAGTTTGATTAGTTTTTGATAGGCTATCAGGAACTAGCTGTAATTTGCGCACGGGAAGCCATATTTTGTTAACCTCCGAATGTTTGGCACCTATATATTTTTAACCCTCGACCAAAAAAGAGGGGTGTTACAAGTTTGACCGATATGTCGTTATGTGTGTGTGTGTGTCTGTGTGTATCTGTCTGTCTGTGGCACCGTAGCTCTGCAACGGGTGAACCGATTTGGACGCGGTTTTTTAAGATTTGAAAGCAAGTTTTGTAGCGAGTTTTCTTAGATTATTAAAATCGGATCTGATATGATTATTTGAAGCCACACTGTCGGGGTTTTTTTTAAGCAGTAGTTGTTGTTTATTATGTTATAAACTTGATTACTTATATTTTGTTTCAATCAATAAATGTTAAGGTAGGTAGATACAGCCTGTGCATTTCCATTATTTGGCATTCGACCTAATCCCAGAAGAAGCTTCCGTAATACGGGGCCTAAGTATCGCGAATTATCGTAGAGAAAGCATTAGGTACTGTATGAATGCGCTCGGGCAACCTCTGACCGAGATAAATGGCGTGGCATGCATCGTAAACATCAGTCACCTACCACCAAAATTACTACCTGTGGACAACGACCGCTCTGACAAGACCGTAATGACGGAGAAGACCTAGTTGGTAGAAACTTTCAGTGACAAATCTTAGAGAACCGAATGTATCACGAATCCCGATATTCACGATATATTCCAAGTGAAATGTGACGGGATATAATGATTATTGTTCTTGACTCCTCGTTTCGCTTCCGCCTGTGTCGCGTGAGGCGAATAAATTGGATTATTTTTACGAATTGTCTTATTCTTCGTCGGAATTGTAATATTCAAGTTCAATATTATCATCGATACCCGGAAATCAATGTCGGGGTCGGGTATAATATTATATTTTTCTATAGTAACGTCACCCATATAAATAGGATATAAAAGTATTTATATTGGGCACGCGTCGTGATTAAGCTCGAACTCTCTCTGAGAGAAGGCCTTTGCCCAGCTAGTGGGACATGTACAATTGTACAGGCTACATCTTACTTTTAGGTTTATAAAAAACTTCGTCAATATGAACGCAATAGCGTCAAGGGTGACCCCCAGACTGTTATATGAATTTTCTGGAACTTTCATAAAATGTCAAACCTGTCAAACAAAAGACAAAATTCTAAATACAAAGTTTCATACTTATTTAGGATTTTCATAGCACTGAAAACTGACTGACTGACTGGAAAACAACATTGTAGCGCCACCTATCGGTTAAGTTCGAAACTAAGTTTGAACGAACAGAATCTTGAATGTAGAGTCCGGAGAACTTTCACGATACATTGTTGGCCACCATCCTACATACTTCGTTAACAGCTCAGTGAGAAACCAGTCTGCTCTGTAACACAGTCCGTCTCCGCTAGATGGCGTTGACGATTGGAAATGGAGCGAGCGAGGAAAAATAGAGGTAATTTTCAGGGAAAATATTATGGAAAGCGCGGGCTTTTCTGGCGCTTGATATATTTTCCCCTACGCTGCAGTTTTGAATAATTTCCATACTACACACACGTCCTCGTCTAATACTCACCTTCATATGAGAAATTGTGCAACGACTTGTAAAATGCAGGGTTTGCTTTCTTATCACCATATATTACATACTTTGAAAAGTTTTAAATATATAATTTTACTTTTATTTTCATCACGTCTGAATTTGGCATGGGCGACCGACGTACGCTTTAGGTACAGTCGGCCACAGTCTCAGACACCCCTTTTTGTTCGATTGGCTCCCTTATGCCGCGTGCGATAAGAGCTGCCTTGGGGTATCTGAGATTGTGGCCGACCGTACATACGTAGTGCTTTAGGAAGCACCTGTTGAATAGCACTTTTCCTTTCTAGTTGTTTTTAAACTTGGTGAATGAGAGAAGCCTTGAATAAATAAAATGAATACGAGTAAATGAATAAAGTTGGTAGGTGTAAGTCCACAGGTGATACTGTTTCAGTTTTTTTTTTCTTTCCGGTTAGACGCCATACTTAAAATAGTAAGTACATGGCTAGAACTGACCAACATCCGTAGACCAAGATAAGTGTAGACCTAATTATGAAAGTTCTTATCTCTATCATGGAAGGTCCTTTAAAATTAATACTAAACAAAGGTTCAGCGCGATAGAGAAATTTAATTTCCGTAGCTTAGCTGAAACTTTGACGAAAATTTATAGGCATTACCTACTCTGTATCGGGGCAACACGATCATACTATGGAAAGGGAAATATTCTAGCTAAAAAAAACAGGAATTTAACCGGCGACATCAACGTAGTCCTCGTCAAACTAAGCAATCAGCAGCCTTTACATTGAGTATGAGATCTACCTATTTATAAAGCCACTTTTGCTGGCTCTATTACCCTAATGACTATGCATGATGTAGATGCACGAAGACAGCATACGCGATTGGCCAATACTTATCTACAAATCCATCCATGCATCGCTCCATTAGACAATATTGCTTCCGATCTCTAAAACGCGAACGATTACTCAACTCGAGCACTCAAGTCTCGACTCGAGTCGGGTTGTGTGTGCATTATTCATTACTTACCTAATGCACGCTTACGATGCATCTTCAGATAGCGGGTCAAGTCTTCGCTCCATTTGACAGAGTCTCTGAAGTGAATAGCCCCTTCGTCCGCGAGATTCACTCCAAATAGCTTCAATGAAGCTGCTTCATAGCGCGGACGAGTGCCAGAGATGATGATAAATTTTACTTTTTATAGTACAATAATACCTAAAGTCTAATTCTTTATTCAGGATAGTAAACTGACAGATGCTAACTGTCACTTTGCAAAATAATGTTGTCATATTTATCCCACCAAAAACATTCTGTAAAAACTAGCCAGGTCTCGATGGATCTGCTTGTTTATCTCTAAAAAAGTAATGAAATCTAGACAAAGTCGTGCCAAGTCTAAGGTTCCTTACTGCGATTTCTTTATTATTATAGTTAATGTTGTGAGACTTGGCCGTTGAAGGGTACACAAGCGGTTCTGGCGACAGATTGGTGCAATGGTGTCATGGAGCACCTGGTTTTGTACCCTTGTGTACCCTTCAACAGCCAAGTCTCACAACATTAACTATAATAATAAAGAAATCGCAGTAAGGAACCTTAGACTTGGCACGACTTTGTCTAGATTTCATTACTTTTTTAGAGATAAACAAGCAGATCCATCGAGACCTGGCTAGTTTTTACAGAATGTTTTTGGTGGGATTTCACTTCTTTTTGTAGGAACGAGGGCATATTGATTAATTTTATTAGATTTTCTTATTTGACACAGTTTTAAAATTTGTGTAACGTTCGAGTAGAATAAAGTTAATCGTCCGACTATTTCTTGTTGAACGAGCGAGCGAAGCGAGCGAAGTCCTCCGAGTCTGCTGGAACAATCCGGCGTTTGTATGTATGTATGTTTGTATGTATGAATGTTTGTTCGACGATAACTTGAGTAAATTTGGTCGGATCGTTATGAAATTTGATAGGCGGGTAAACTAAATTAAAAGAATTTTTTTATTCGAACATGAGCCAAATCGGTCGATGGGTTGCCGAGATATGGGGTTGTATAGTTTAAATGCAAAGTGCGCGCGCGCCTGCGCGAATGGCGTAAGCAAAGTTATACATCTGTAACTGAGGTCGCGAGTTCATAGTTCGGAGCGAACCACTAGTGGGACGCTATAGGCTAGATTAAATGAAGATGTGTCCCACTACGCTGGATTTTTGCAATGACAGTCGATTTTTTTATGTACCAATAGTAGAAGGGGCATTACCATAATATCTCTAATAAAGCTGATACCAGCTGAGGGTTCTTCATCAGATACTCCAGACCTTAGATTTTTGACATCAAATGAAGCGGCCCACCAAGTTGAATATTTTTTGTAAGGGCGGTATATGTCGATCTATAATAGTTTGGTTGGGCTCTTGTGTTTTCTAATCAGGGTCACCAGGTACTCCAGATCTTCGATTATCCTAGTTTTTATAGTTTCCCCTTTATGTGCCCATTAAACCCTAACTCTGTACCAAATTTCAGCTCTCTGAGTTTATGGGAAGTACTAGTTCTATTAGGGCTCTTGTGTTTTTTAATCAGGGTCACCAGGTACTCCAGATCTTCGATTATCCTAGTTTTTATAGTTTTCCCTTTATGTGGCCATTAAACCCTAACTCTGTACCAAATTTCAGCTCTCTGAGTTTATGGGAAGTACTAGTTCTATTAGGGCTCGTGTGTTTTCTAATCAGGGTCACCAGGTACTCCAGATCTTCGATTATCCTAGTTTTTATAGTTGTCCCTTTATGTGCCCATTAAACCCTAACTCTGTATCAAATTTCAGCTCTCTGAGTTTATGGGAAGTACTAGTTCTATTAGGGCTCTTGTGTTTTCTAATCAGGGTCACCAGGTACTCCAGATCTTCGATTATCCTAGTTTTTATAGTTTCCCCTTTATGTGCTCATTAAACCCTAACTCTGTACCAAATTTCAGCTCTCTGAGTTTATGGGAAGTACTAGTTCTATTAGGGCTCTTGTGTTTTCTAATCAGGGTCACCAGGTACTCCAGATCTTCGATTATCCTAGTTTTTATAGTTTTCCCTTTATGTGGCCATTCAACCCTAACTCTGTACCAAATTTCAGCTCTCTGAGTTTATGGGAAGTACTAGTTCTATTATGATGATCATGAGTGAGTGAGTGAGTGAGTGAGTGAGTGAGTGAGTGAGTGAGTGTGTGTCGTAAATGCGAAACTTTGCTTTCGCTTAACTTCGGAACTAAATGACCTACAGACTTGAAATTTTGGATTTTAAGTATGTGATTATAGCTTACTAGATGACGAAAATTTCTGCGTTCTGGTCTTATCCAGAGGTTCTCAAATAGGGGCCTGAAAATGCGGCGAAATGGTTCCAGTAAAGGATGGTACGGCAGTGTTTGCTTCGCGCTCGACCTGGCGGGGGCACTGCCGTGCCCCCAGATTGTAATAGTGATGCATTCCACTCGTTGTGCGATTCAGCTCAGTCACAAAAAAAAAGCGAAATGCGAAATTCCGCATGGTAGCCCGTGCGTCAGGAATTCCGGACGGAAAAAAAAACGTTCGGAACGCAATATTTCCATAGATCATTTAAAAAACACAATTTTTAACGCATTATCACTCCTCAAAAAAAGTGGACCAAGACACACTTTCTCATTACTAATTAATAAGTTTATAGTTAATTTCATATAATAAGCTTTTCATCAATCAGCCTATAAATCGATTATATCGATTACGCAATTCGATTCATGTCAAACTTTTTGTCACCACACTATTTAATTTTCACCAGAGACTGGTCACACCGTAAACGTCAGTGTACTATCTTGAATGAAGAATTTGACTTTACTCTTAAAACGCTTGTCTAAGATCTGCCAAGAAAGCACTCTCAGCTTTTTTGGACACAATGCGTTCTCGCAAGCATAGTCTATAGAAGCTTATAATCTTGGGCCAGGTGGCATACCGTCTAAAAAGCAAACTATCTTAATTTTTGGAAGGAGCGCTTTTTTACTACATTAAATAGGTGGCGTATGTACCTCTAGATAGCGACCAAACAAAAAGGTTCACCTAGACCTTTTCTATAGATACCTAGAAAGACCTGTCAATTAATCTGTGTTCTACCACATTTAAGAGCCTTTTGCTGCGCTAACTTCTTTTTGTGTCATCAAAAATATGATAGAGCGCAAGGAAACTTCTAAAATTAAGTTTTAATCAAAGCAAAATATATTTATTGTGCCAGAAAAACCGAACCCCACACCAAGCTAGTTTGACACAAGGAAAGGGCTTATTGTTTTTTACAGTCGTAATATTGAAGATGAAGTCGTAGGTAGTACTGGCAACCTTTCAGAGCAAAGAGGTAGTTTGAGGGAGGACCTTATAAGTTTCGCAATTTGAATAATAATCAAAATAAAAAAAAAAGACTTCGTGGCTGAAAGGTACATACTGAAAGTTAGGGTCGAATTGAAGATCTCCTCCTCTTTTGAAGTGAAGGAAAAAAAACCTTTTTATTTCCAGCCAAGCAGATCATTTCTGGCAATAATTAAATATGACAGCGATTTTTTAATGAGGGCAGTTAACGTCAGTGCCATATTATTATCTTGGAATGGAGGCGGTGATTCGCAAAACTTTATGTGACACTGCATATTAGCTTTGAGAGAGTGCACATCATCTGGTTCTTTCTGAAATGCCTCAGTTATGACCGGTAGAGCCAAGCATAAAACGCATCAAGGAAATTCATGATGTTGGTGAGCAAGAAATATTTATTGCAATTTGCAAGCTTTAAAGCTATCTGGTAAATGAAAGATGTTTAGGTGGGTTCAATTTGCTTGATATGTAACGGTGTGGTTAGGGTCTAATTAAGCCAACGGAACGGGGGGAGCCAGAATAATAAATGACCGATAGGATGTCTTTGTGAAAATGTGGATTTCTATGTAGAAAGGTCCTAACTCCTAACTCTTTTTACTCTGTGTAACGCACCTACTGGTCAATAAAATTATATTTACATTTAAAAAAACAATTTTTTTTTATAACCTCAAAATAAAAAAATAAAACAAAAATTTTCAAATTCTTACACATGATTGTGTTTATAGGTGCATTTGCATACTTTTAAGTTGATACAACATTGTGAAAATCAATCAAAACCATATTCAAAAAATACTTTTCTCCAGCCACAGCAATTATATTTTAAATTAATTAACAAAAAAATCAAACGAACGTCATAGAGCCAAAAATAATTATTGGGATATGACCCCTATCTCTATTACTTACCCTGTAAACAGAGTTAGGAGGACCTTTTATAAACAGAGTTAGGGCCTTCTGGCTCAAAGGCTGCATTATCTTACTCCTCACTAACCTTAAAAAAATACAGAATTTTGTACAACACCCTCGTATGCTGGCATGAATGCCGTGAATTAACTTCTCTATTCACTTATTCAAATGCGGGTGCGGCTTGTTAGTCGATAGAATATGAGCAAGAACTAATATTTTTCTATTGATGGCTTAAGTATTTCCTCTGGGGAAAATTTGAGCTTTCACAATTAAAAAAAACTAAAAGTTTGCAATATCAGCAGGATTTTATTTTGCCGCCAGTTACCAACTTTCCTATCAATAGACCCAAGTACGTAGGTAGGTATATCGATTTCAGGCTTAGAATCGAAGCTCTGAATATCTATGTGGGTGGTGAACTGCCCCAGTTCGATGGAACGCATAAACGGTCTAACCGTGGGATTAACGTCCAATGAAATAAATAAAACAAAAGGTAGCGGCAACAGTAACCTGGTAGGGCAGCACAACTTCAAGATAAAAGTTTTATCCCGCTAACGGGTAGCGGCATCTCGCTTCACGCGGTGTAATAAAGCAAGATGGCGATAGCCGATACTGGGATAAAACTTTTATCGTGGCATTGTGCTCCCCTAGCTGATGCTAAATTAATAAAAACTTCTACCTATCGAAAAGAAAACATTGAAGTTACAGTGCTTGGCTGTAACAAAAAAAAGCCAATCATCAATATATACAACTTACTAATTTAGTATAAGTAAAACAGTATCGTGACACAGAGAGAACTAATGAATAACAATAAGAGCGGCGCACTGAGAAAGGATTTCAGAGGCCCATTTATTAAAAAAGGTATGAGAGTATGAGACCCATTGAACGAGCAGAGGAGAGAGTGTGCTACTCTCGCCCTGTCTTTCAGCGATGATAAAAGACAAAGGTCAAATTTTCAATACTTTTTGTTAGGGATTGTCTATTGTTTTGGTGAGCATATTTAATCCCGTATATTGTTCACGGAAAAACTATTCAACGTAAGTACGCTTCCCACACAATAGTTATTTGTTATGCAAGAATGCAAAATTATTGTTTGCGGCGAGTGCTTGTATTGAAAACCGAGCTAGCGAAGGTTTCTAAAATTGAGCCACGAGCGTAGCGAGTGGTTCAAAAAAAGAAACCTGAGCGTAGCGAGGTAT
Organism: Zelleria hepariella; assembly: GCA_949319315.1. Taxonomy (NCBI): domain Eukaryota; kingdom Metazoa; phylum Arthropoda; class Insecta; order Lepidoptera; family Yponomeutidae; genus Zelleria; species Zelleria hepariella. The sequence goes on along the minus strand of OX439392.1, from coordinate 8,158,335 downwards.
TCAGAAGCACGAGACGCAAATAATATTGCATTCGTGCGAAACACAAAACTTTTCATCTCACAGAAGCGAGGAAATGACTTTGTTAGCCAAGCGGGACAAACTCTATAGACAACTACTTACAGGCAAAACAGGTGAGTCAAATAAGTTCCTTTTAAAAGCATATTTTACTGTAGTTACGGCTGCCGCACTAAAGTTTTGAGCTTCGTTGGTATTAAAACCATTCGTTTTATTAATAATTTCCTGAAGTTTATTTATCCAGACACAAAAATAATGTAAATAAAAGAATGTTTTTTTTTCCGGGTGCATTCTGAACTTTTACCATATAAATTAAAAATTTCTAGGAGATAAAAAATGAAATTAGTAATATCGTTTGAAAAAATGTATTTAACAAACCAAAACATAATTATCTATTTGATAAAACAGAAGCGCAGCATTTTTTTTTATTTACTGGTATTTAAAAATAAATATGTGTACAAAATATTGAAAAGACTATAAGAAGAAACCGCGTTTCTGAATGTTCCATTCCGTGAGTTTACCTTTTTAAAAGATGCTTATGCACCATTTACATTCACAGTTTTGTATAGAGAATGGGCACGAACAATCGCTTTCGCTGAAATACGCGTTTAAACGAACTATGAATGAGGTTTTATTTTCCATCGGGATCTGGCATCTACTTAAACGGCCAGTGTTTTTTTCTTTTTCAAAACCATAGGGCGCGGGAAAGACTGTCCCGGCGTCGCGTTCAAATTTCGAAGCGCACAAAAGTTCAGATAGTTTAAATCCGGCCTTTACACGATCGTAAGTTACTAGTAACAGCAAACTTTCCGAGCGTGGGAGATGAAAAATACATTATTGAGTTTATCGGCTATGTATCGCAAACAAATCTAATGCCCAATATCGCAGCTTTGCCGTGTCGTTCGAATATTAAGTACGTGACATGGTTTACCTCGCGTTATGAATTATTGCGCGTCGCCTTCGCTTCTGTTTTTTCTACGAGGCTCAAACGAAATAGCAACACGACGATCGTTTGTTTAGTTTGTTAATATTTATTATCAGTGTGTGGAAGCGGGTTTTGTTTTTTTAGCGCGGGGAAGTAAGTTCGTTATGAGCGCGTTTTCTGGATCTTTCCTATAATAAAATTAATACACGTGCGACTCGTCTCGACCTAAAAACTGTGCGAGAGACTTTTCAACTTAGACATTTCTAACTTCCCTGCTAACGTGATTTGACTTAACACCGAATCGTTTCCTTAGTCTTCGATAGCCTTTTTTTTCTCATGCAATGTGGGAAGTTGCTGAATCCTCAATCCAACGATGACATTCTCTCTATTTTCGTGAAAGGTATACACGAGCCAAAAAGTTGGTTTTATCCTATGTTCAAATGTTATTACATTTCTCAAAAGAATGCAAAGAATACTTTCTACAATGCATTGTGTACGACATGAGTCATGATCATAAAATATAATCTGCGATATGGCGAGGTTTTTTTAGTTCCTGGATAGGCCTACATTTACTCTACATTCTATGCAAAACAAAATAATTATGTCATCCTGTTAACAACCTAATGCCACCAAAAACATTTTCATGTAAAAAAATATTGCCAAGACGAGACCAATACACCTCGCACTGTCAAAAAGCTATCAGATCTTATGTAGATCCAAGCTTCTAACTCTACACGCCCTAACTCTACAAGTCCTAACATCAAAAACTCTACACCTTAGTCAAAATATGTGGCTTGATGTTTAGTGCCCCTTGAGCCTCGCTCGTTCGCGGGGTTCGTTCGCGGCAAAACATAGTATTCTTTTCACTATTGTCAACAACAGAACAACAATAATTCAGCCAATTATGTGTTCTGGTCTACGACAAGTTTTTTGGGCTGTGCCACTGCTTCGTAGACCAGGGCCCTGTTGCACGTACGCGACAAGTCGACTTATTTGTCTGAAATTGACTTATTTGTCGGATTGTCAAGTAAATGGTGTTGGACAAACATTACAAATAAGTCAGACTGCGACAGGTGCATTATTGACAAATTGTCAGGACCTGACAAGCGTTGCACAAAGCTCGACAATTGTAAAAAACCATGGTAGGATTCACCGACAATTGTATTCGACAAACTTGTCATAGTAAGTGACAAATTTGTCAGCTCGACATATGCATAGTCACCTGTCGGAACTGTCTGACAATTTGACAAATATGTCGAGTCGTCTTGACAATTTATGGTTGCACAAAGCAAATCCGACAAGTTTTTCACGACAATTTGTCACTTTTTGCCTGTCACGTAAAATCGTTTGTGCAACAGAAATATGTCAAGTTGTCGCGACAATTCGACAAATTTGTCAATTTTCCACCATGACTTATTTGTCGCTCGAAATCTTTGTGCAACAGAAACTTGTCAAATTGTCGGATTGTCACCTGTAGCCTGTCACCTGTCGTTGTCATGTTCGTGCAACAGGGGCCAGAACACATAAACGGCTAAATTAATTTTGTTCTGTTGTTTACAATAATGAAAAGAATACTGTTTTATTGCCGCGAACGAAAAATCGCTGAACAAAAATAGCTCGGTTTAGCTACAAAATGTAAAAAACTGTGAAAATTTTGAATTTCCCGCCACGTTGCTATCGTCCACCGTTAATGACATCCGCAGGGATGCAGTGGGTGCCAACTCGTTTTGAATATCGAACAAGATAGGTAATAGCACGTAGCAGCTGCCAACGGTCTTGCTTGCCCGGAGAATACAATTATTGCCCCAGCATATGTGCTTAGTACTACTTACGATCACCGATACTCTATGATACTCCATGGTAGCTCTTATCGCGGTGGCATAAGTGCGTCAATCGAACAAAACGGTGTATCTTATCGTGTTGCTGACGGTATCTACTTAGGTACGTTGTGTTGAATCAGTAACATGGCTTAGATGTACCTAGGACCGAAGGAGGAGAAAGCACAAATTCCATTCGACGCACTTGCAAATTGGTTCCCAACTTATAATCCTTCCTACGGTGGAACATTTATAGGGTTTAAGGCTGGAAGATAGCAGCATGGCGGGAAATTCATAATTTTCACAGTTTTTTACATTTTGTAGCTAAACTGAGCTATTTTTGTTCAGCGATTTTTCTAATTCAGCTAATTATGTGTTCTGGTCTACGAAGCAGTGGCACTGCCCAAAAAACTTGTCGTAGACCAGAACACATAATCGGCTGAATTATTGTTGTTCTGTTGTTTACAATAATGAAAAGAATACTTTGTTATTTCCGCGAACGAAAAAACGCTGAACAAAAATAGTTCAGTTTAGCTACAAAATGTAAAAAAACTGTGAAATTTTTGAATTTCCCGCCTCGCTGCTATCTTCCAGCCTTAAGGCCATTTGGACTTAGTTGATACTGTGAATGCTTTATATTGTTGGTCCGGCAAATAAAATTTTCCTAAAAAATAAAAATTATAAGAAGTACTCTAATAATGATATCGAATAAATTAACCAATGAGCTGTATTTAGTGCCGAAAAGAATGCGGGTCTTTTTCAAACAAAACCTTGGTAGATGCTACAAAAAAACACGATTTTTCAAAATTTGCCGGAATTTACAACAATTCGGTAGTTCGCGGCTATGTTCCCGGCGGCATATTTTCTAGATTTTTCCCTCGTTCAATGACAGTGACAGGTGTGATTATGGGCGAAGCTCATAATCTGGGGAGGGGGGGGGGGGGGGGGCGCGATGACTCGAGTCTCCTGATGGATGGTCCGACCACGATTAGTTACTTGCCCGCCTAATATCGGTAATGGAAATGATGAAGCGAAATACTAAAGGTACAGTCGGCCACAGTCTAGGATACCCCATGGTAGCTCTTACCGCGCGCGGCATAAGGGCGCCAATCGAACAAAAAGGGGTATCCTACCGTGTGGCCGACTGTACTATACAGGGTGTTACAGTAAAGTTAGGCCGTTGCATTCAAACACTGCGGGGTCATTCTACTCACCTATGAAGCAAGTTTTATGTTAAAACAATAAATAAATATTAAAAAAAAAGATTAGCTAGCTCACCATTTATATTTGTGCATGGTATAATCCATGCACGCGCATTTTAGTCTAGTATGCAACTCGGTTAACATTTGCTTTGATAAAAAAGGACTGCTGTTTATTTTTCGGACGGATTAAGTTACAGGTTGTTAAAATTCGTAAAAAATTGTAATGGGTCGACCCAAATTCAAAATGTCCAATATTAGTTTTGCACATGAGGTATCTATAAGGTTAATTGAATCACGAAAAACCGCTCGAAATACTCTCGCATGTACACAATATTTCTGGTAAAACTGTAAATATGTACACACGACAGCACGTCAGAGTGTACACTTTTGTTATAAAGTCGCCCGTAATACCGAGTAGAGTGCTAGCGTGTAGTCGACGTGCTGTCGTATGTACCTAATTACTTAACAACGTTACGAATATTTTACAATTGCAATTTGTCACCAAAAAAGTCTCAACCGATTTTCTGTTTATTTATTTGTCCAATCATCAAATCAAAACTTTCTGACCAAGCATATGATAATAATGATAAGATAAGATAAAGATAAAACATATTTATTTAAAAACCACAGAAATTATACAAATTAAAAATAGGCATATTTTTCTTAGTTCATAGTTCATAGTTAATTTATTTGCCTCATAATGGTAATTCATAGGTCTTACATAATAATTAGAGTATCACATTATGTACCCTGTAAGGGCATTGCAAATATTTGAGTACTTTGATGTAGAGAGCCGGGGTTTATAAGAATAAAGCAGCGGGCAGGAGCTAGTGTACCTAATGAAATTGCAGGAAAATCTGTTAATTTATAGCAACGGTGAAATAATTATAATACAGGTATCGCGATTTGGCGAGCCTATGTGGAAATCGTTTTATCATCAAGCTGCCAATGTATTTGGTAATATTATACCTACTGAATTGTAGCATACCGCAGCATAAACTCTACTCTGTAAGATATCTCTGCTTGTTCAATACTTAGCAGGAATGATCTGCAAACAAAAACTTAGGACAGCCAGGGACATGGTTTAGACGGACATGGTTTAGACGGAGATTATTGAAAAAAGGCTTTTTATTCTACAATTTTGCACCAGAGGCCGCGGGGTACAAGTCCCGAGGTCTGAAATCCTCAATAAAAATCTGTTGGCGAGTTAAATTCAATCCAAAAATATCTTAAGTGGTACTTAGCTCTACCACTACAGGAAGTCGTGATAAAAATAAAACTCGGAGGTTTTCTCGCGAAAGTTTTCAATTCCTCAATTTAACGTAATGGGAAATTCATGTTTTGGGAGCGTCGAGATAATGATGTGCAAACGAGTTTTTTTGGGTCCATTGAAAAATCGTTCTAAGTGGGAGATATTTTACCAGATTATATTTTTGGACGGCACAGCAGTAGAGGCAAGATGAGTGGCCAATATTTCTAGGAAATCCCCGCGTTATGAGCGGTACTCTTTCACCCGACGATGCCTAATATGTCTTTCCGTTAGATTACTTAGGTACAGTCGGCCACAGTCTCAGATACCCCTTTTTGTTCGATTGGCGCCCTTATGCCGCGCGCGGTAAGAGCTGCCATGGGGTATCTAAAATTGTGGGCGACCGTAGCTACGACGACGGTAGAACATTGTTGTTAATAATAAATGTCTCTAAATACCCGAGTCCTCAACATTGAATTAAAGACTTAATTATATCTAACAACTTAAGGCAATAGATAAAATAGTGTTTCGAACTGACGTACGACATCCATGATCCTATGTAGCAAGTCTTAATTTATGGTTTTGTTCTATCACCCACCATAAAATAGTTGATATCTTCCCATCAGCTACGTCTCTGACAAAACTAAACTAAATCACTGCAGCGGAAGTAGTCGATGTGTTTTTAACAGACTGAAAAAAGGAGGATGTACTCAATTCAACCCGTATTTTTTTAAAATGTTAATGTTACTTTTTTCTACGTGAACAGATTTTGATTTTTTTTTTGCTTAAAAGAGTATACTTCCCATGAGATCCCATAAAAAAAATAGTGAAGGTGTGATGAAGAATTTCGGAGATGAAAAACTCCTCAAAGCAGCAGATCAATCTGAATCTGTGCAGTGTGCCTTTTCACGAGTGAAGTCGTTTTTTTTTATTATGTTATCATTTATTACTCTGCCGTTGCCACGAGATGAATCTGTCAACTCAACGCGCGATCTATTGTTTGCCTCATTTGCCATCAATCTACGCAACGCTCGTCATAAAAAGAGGTACTTAGTACACAAGTAAATCCGGATTACAAATGACTTCACCCGGGATCTGGGGCGGACCGCTCTCGCTTTACATTTGCCCCGTTCTGTATGCTTAGCATGGTCGTTTTGACACTCTCTCGAACTCGAGTGACAGACGTGCCATGTCTATTGTGCGAGCATGGCAGGCGGGACTCGAGATGGCATTAGATTAGGGTCATGTCGAGCAAAAAGTAGTTATTGCCATTTTAATAAAAATGTTGTATTTTTGTCTCCATCGCCATGTTGGCGTAGAGCCAACTCGAACCCGACCGACAAGTTGACAGTTTTGCATAGAGAAGGGCCTATCTCGGGCTTACCATGCTGCCCGTACTTTATCGTTCTATAGCCTGAGTGCCTGATCCTAGGTTTATCCGGGTAACGCTCAATCGTCCTAATACTACTGCGTAAACGTTGATGACGTCTTTATGCACGCTGAAATTTAAGTGGTTTAAAGCGGAAGGTATCTGCATTAATATTATAAAGAGGAAAAGTTTGTAAGTATGTATGTATGTATGTAGGGGGTAATATTTAAAACTTCTCATCCGATTTTAAAAATTCTTTCACTAATGGGAAGCTACGTTATGGCCGAGTGCTGTAGGCTATTTTTTATTCTGATAACGGAAAAAAAACAAAGATTGCGCGGAGGAAGTCGCGGGCAAAAGCTAGTTTGTTATAAACAAAAATACTTCTTCATACAAATGTAAATCGGCAATCGGCACTCTTTGTATAATATGTAGAGAAGTGTTTTTTTTTTTTTGCGCTTATTTTGGAGTGATATTTTGGAATTAGATACGTTTAGATTAAAACCATATAGCTCCACAAATTTTTTTTCGGCGATGCAAAAGTTTTAAGGGAACCGGCATAGTGACCTATTCAAGCTTTTTCGAGGTATGTAAGAACTGTTAAGAACTCTGGCGATGTTGATCATTGTCTAAAACAAATCAAGAGAAATAATAACAGAGCGCTAAGTGAATGAAGTATTTTGAGACGTTATTGGAAGACACAGTATTTAATTAATTGTTTAGACAGAAAGATACACCTGTACACCTAATTACAGGAGGTAAATTTAACTTAGATTCTGCTTAAAATAAATTAAGCTTTACAAATTAATAGGTACCTAATGCAAAAATCCCAGAATACCCATATAAGGAAGAGCTTCCTGGTATATGTTACCGAAAAGGAAGTCCCAATCAAATTGTCATGTATATTGAAGTTTGTTAACGAAATAAAGCTTTTTGTTTTTTTTATACTACCTAGGATCGGGATATGGACGAAGGCATATAAGGTGTTACGCGTTGCACAAATAAAATATATTTTGAGATTTCGCCTACATGTTCTCTGGTAGCTAGTCTAGACAGTTTTCTAACCATCCAATCAAGTGCAACTTTGTTGACTTATTACTACAAAAATAAGAAATGCTGCAGATCAGCCAAAGTTATCTATCTTCTCCCATGAGAACGAAGAAAGTATTAATAGAAATACGCGACGAGACGAAAGCTTACCCGCTACCTATCTCTAAAAACATCTAGAGATTAATCAAGTTAATTTAACTTTTCACTTTAGTTGTGTGACGTACGTGAGATGTACAGATGTAGAGTGAGACTTTACCTATAACTCAGACCTTGATCCTTCGTCAACTTTACTAGCCATGAGCACAGAATAACGGGCTGAAAATTTTCATCCTATAAAGGTGAGGCAGACTAGCGCCGCCAATGAAAAAATCATAGCTTCTTATTGGATGCGTTTTTTCTAATAACAAGCCGTCGAATGAGAATCCCTAGGCTTAACTATTTTTAGAACCTAAGGCCTGGGTTCCAGATCCTAGACGCACAAGTCAAAAGTAGCCATTTTTTCTTGTGCGCGACCTAACCTTCGTACCTTAAAGGTCCTAAAATAGTTCTCATTATTTTCGTTCAGCTATTTTTGTTTCAGGACAATAAAATAGTATTATTTTCATTATTCTAAACAAACATAACAACAATAATTACTTAAGCTGATTTGTTTTTCGGGTCTAACAACCAGTGGTACGTACTTACTGCCCAAAAACTACTACATAGTTTAAGCAAATCTAATAATGAGCTGAATTGTTGTTTTGTTGTTTAGAATAATAAAAACAATACAATTTTACTGTCGTGAAACAAAAATTGTTGATCAAAAATAGCTTAGGTTAGATAGAAAATTTTAAAAAACTGTGACAATTTTTCATTTCACGCCACGCTATACTTTAGTTTAGTTGAACCTTTATGAGCTCTTGTTGCAGTACGTCTAACACAATTTCAGTGCGAAGTAAAGTGAATTGCAAGCTTTTCCGCCTCTTCTTCCTTCCTTCGCTAAGACGGCCGTGTTTTTATTATTTGAAGACAGTTTTATTACATCTTCAACGTTATTGTTGTGTTGAATTTATTTACTGATGCAACTTAATTAAACTGTATTGTTTAAATAACGGTCATCATAGGCAAAAAAAAAATCCCAAAAAAAACACGTCGTATCACTACTTGCGCACTATAGAAAACATTCCGCACGTTTTTAGGGTACCGTACTCGAAGGGTGCCAAACACTTAATACTCAACCTACACTCCTAACTTTAAAGGGCTGTAATCTTAGGAACCGTAATAGGTAGCCAGTTGATGTGCTGTTAACTTATTATGGCGGTTATTATAGAAGAAGTTAGTACCCAACAAATAATAAAAAATAAATAGTAATACAAAACCCCATACAATAAACGTGTTTTTATACTTTTTGCTCAATCGCAAAAACGGTAATACCTACATACAAACTAATGTTTGTACGTTCAACTTGGTATGATTTTTGGGCATATTTTATTGTTCACAACTAATAATAAAATAAAACACGATCAAGCGCGATTGGGATTGACGGACAGATTAAAAAAAATGGCGGCACGGAACCCTCAGTGCGCGAGTCCGACTCGCACTTGGCCGGTTTTTTTTAACGCACCTAGCCTGAAATTCGCTGCTAAGCTCAAGCTAGGCTAGTTTCGAAGCGTCTGTCCTTTTTATTTTGTGCTTCAAGCCCTAACCCGCAAGTGGCCGGCTCTAGGGCCCACTCACCCAATCTTACGGGGCATAAATACTGTTAACATCCCCACGACATCTAGACCTCTCCCGAAAAGGGTATTTTTAGGTGACTTTACGACAGACTTTTATTAGCATAGTTTTAGTGCGTCTGCGGGGACGTTCGTTACAAAGAAGCTTTTTGGTCACGCTAGAGAGATAAGTACCTATTGTATTTTTTGGGTGGATTTTGTTCACGGTTTCTATTCAATCTAAATAAAACTAATAGTTCGCACCGAAATCGACAGACTCTTTCAACCCCATATCTCGACAACCTCTTTACCGATTTGGCTCATGTTCGAACTGAACAATTATTTTTGTATTTAAGCTGCATGATGTTCCGATCAACGATTCCGAGTTATCATCAAACATAAATACATTGATAGCCCATTTGAAATAGGTATCCCAGCTAGTGAAATGGTATTTTTACCCATAAGTGAAGGTAAATTTTCTACAATGTTATACCTAGGTATTCTTTGTTTTGATAATAGGTAATGTAGCCAAGTTGGTCTGACCCCAGTAACCCCACATCATGTGGTTTTGGTCCAACACAAATAGACATACTCCATTCAATACCTAACCAATAAGAAGATAGAGAACAAATGCAACGAAATTGAACCTGTGCTACCATGTAATAAAATCACGAACAAGAACAACTGCTGGTTGGTTTCCTGAATAAACAAAAATTAAAAATTAAAATTAAAAGCATAGGTACATGGTATTTCAGAAAGGTCTTGTGACTCATCAATACAAGCAACTTTTGGTACGGAGCGAAGTGCAAAAACTCGAAAAAAATATGAGCCACTCCATACATTTGGTACGAAGTTTAGTATGGAACCACTGATATTTTTTTCGAGATTTCGCAGCTGTTCCCAAGGTAAATATTGCTTGTATTGATGAGAGAAGCGACCCCCTTCAGAGTCGCAGGACCTTTCTGTAACACCCTGTATATTTGCTTGTCATCATGATGCGGCTCTATTGGACGGCTCTTCCGGCTCATTGCATCCTTGTCTTATCTTATGCGAGTGGATGAGACAGCAGACGTTATCGCGGGATGCCGCTAATGAATGGGGAAGGATAAGTGAATCAGTCTGAGCTGATTCAGGTCACAGAGTACCTAAATAAAAGCAGAATAACAGTTTTTTATTGATTCGCTGATTGCAAGGCAAGCTTGATCTGGTAGAACTTTCTGAAATATCAGTGCTAGCGATTTGTTTTAAATCGCGATAGATTTATAATGCGCGATCAAGTTTGACAGTTTAATGACGGTCAGTCCTAAATTTAAGATTTTTTGACCAACATTATTGCGAACGAAAATGGGGATTGTAGGGTTCACCCTACCCTTGTATGTGTTCGATGTAAATAACTACATGTGATGCTACGAAACTCACGGTTGCACAGTTGAAGCTCCAGTTCTTAGGATAACACTGCAATCCTCAAATCACGGGCATCACATTCACATTTGCATTTTCATCTTCACACGCACTTTTATATACTTTTATGTATCCTCATGCATCTACGGCCACTTCACTTCATCAAAACTATTATTTACTAATGTTTTAGACACAAAATATAAAATTCTTTGATATTTTGTGGTCTCGAAAAAATACTGACGTTTTTGACACATTGTTTGGAGTTACTCTTTATTTTGAAATTGTATTCAAATTCTGTCAACCATAGGCTACTTTTCTTAATTTATGTCATAAAAACCTTTATGGAGCCGGTCGAAGGAGATCATAAACTACTTGGAGCACTTATTTCGACAAGGCGATCAACAAAAAGATAAAGAGGCAAGATTTTTGAATTCAAAATCTACAAAAAGAACAAAATCGTTCTTACGAGGTTTCCTTATCGATCCAACAACAACAAGGGTCAGTCTTCTCTTCGGCACCACAGCCGAAAGAGAAATATAGGCCAAATTCTGAGAAAATACCGCGAAAAATCTGAAGAATTGAAGATCTAAATCACTGAAGATCTAAAAACTGAAGACCTCGTCATCCTCAAAGCTTCATCCTCGACTTCAAGCGGCGGGCTAGCCTGGAAAGCCCCCGCTCTACCAACATTAACTTCAAGACTTCATAGCGACGGGCCAGCCTTGAAGCCCTCGCTCGACCCTCTTCAAACCTTCATCTTCAAGCGGCAGTCCGGCCTGGAAAGCCCTCGTTCACGGAACCGGAAACCGTTTCATCTCCACCGGCGCCCGCTCGGAAACCGGAAACCGTTTCACCTCGACCGGCGTCCGCTAAGCTCCGGAGAACCGAAGACGCCTGAAGAGCTCAAAATCCTCCAAATCGAGTTTCAGATAGGCTCTCTTACTTTTATTTAGTCATCTAGGTCCTAGTTCTAAGATATAGGTAACTCTGTCAAATAAATAACCCACCTCTTAACTCCTTTCTTTCCTTTACTTTTTACTTATTTCTTTCCTAAAATTAGCTTCCGTCACAGGGCGTTACTAACCGGTAACCCCTGTAACGTGACAGGCTTAGCACCTTTTTCTTTAACCATGGGGTCTGACCTACTCTTTTGCACTAGGTATATACATATCCGGTGATTTAGAAAGTTCGAACTTCAAAATGTACCTACTCAAAAGTTCGATCTTCAAATTATTGGTGACACACAAAGCACGCGTATATTTTTTTCTCATAGTAAAAAAAACAAAAAAATTGTTTAGAAAACCGTAGAGTTTGGAAACTATATTTTGTTATGATAAGTATGACGTGGCGATAATTTCTGATCAGAAGCTGTCCATCTGGTTTATTTGTTTCGCGTTCAGTTTCAGGGGGCAAATTATCGGGAATCTCGCATTTGACACATCTCGAAGGAAAAATCTCATGTCATTTCGATCTCGACTGCCCCCGACCACTCGAGTCATGTCGAGCAAAAAAGGCAAATATCTCAAAGAAATCTCGTGCCTTATGTCGAGTAAGACTTCGTGAGAATAGGAGATGTGCCTTTTAGGACTTTTGCCGCAAAATTTGATTTTTTCCTTCGAGATGTGTTGAATGCGAGATTCCCGAGAATAAGTCCCCAGGTTCACACTAGAGAAGTGCGCGTCATCCTGATAGCTGTGAACTTCCCCGTCGTGGGGAAGCCCCGGAATGCGATTCATTAATCATGAGTTCATTAGACTGAACCGATTCCGAGTAGGAAAGTGGGCTATGGAGACCTAGCCTAAAGGCTTTGCATTTCATTACACAAAAATATTTTCTAGATTCGGTAGGATTAGATTTAGGCCTTGTTCCTTTTGGTAACGCGCGTTTACAACTACATACATTTTATTCAGGCCGTACACATGCTAACGCGCGTTTCCAAAACGCGCGCTAAGGCGCTGTGCATAGTGAATAGCCCGCGCACCTAGAAAAATGTACAAAATCGAGTCCTGCATCAAATGCACTGAAAAAAATCTAAAATTTTCACATATCAAACCCTAGAATTAGGTGAGACCTATCTAAAACAGCCAGTTTAGTGATGACATTCATAAACGTTTTGAACATATTGTGCTTGAAAAAAAATAGGCGGCGCACTTTTTCAAAAGATTGTCTCAAAAGATTGTCTCTACTTACCCCCATAGAAACATCGGGGTGATAATACGTTAAGTATACTTAGGTATACGTAGGTACGTAAGTACCTATGGTAGTCACCCTTCAGCCATGGTGTTCCTAGTTGAGTTCCAAGAATACTTTACTGATTGAGTTACGAAAGTATAAGTTCATAAATAAATTGAGTCAGTTTTGCAGTAAGCAAAGCTACAACTCGTTATTGCGTCAAAGCAAACAACGTAAACACAACCAGACTTCCTCTAGTTAAAGTTTCAGTTCTAAGTAGAGTCCAGGCCACTCCAGGCCCACAGGCAGCTGAATCTAGGATTAATTGCAGAGAAAAACTTGTTCAATTTGCGGAAAGGCTTTAATATAGAAGTCAGCTTGTTCTTGTTTAATTTATCATTTTATGCTAATATTATAGAACCTCGAACGTGCATTTCAAAAGGAGGAGAGACACAGAAAGTTTGTTTCGGGGATTAAAAAATGGTTCTCTAGTTTTAGCATCATCTGTAATTTTCCTATTTTAAATACATGAAACTTACGAGAAGGTACAGTGAAGTAAAAACTTATCTAGACACGGTATGCCATATTTTATAGGGAAATCTGAAATATTTATACTCTGATTTTTTATTCCGTAGAATCCTGACATTTCATAAGTGTTGCTACTAGAAAAGCACTCTACCGAAAAGGGGAAAAACCCCACCCATTTGACCCATTTGAGGACAATCTATACTTATAATAAAACTCTAGCGAAGTCAATTCTGTACATTGAATATTTTTAGAAAAAAACTAGCAGGGGTTACTAAGTAAACTATACAGAATCCAAAAATGCAAAAAAAACGGTATATGTCTGTCTGTCTGTCTGTCTGTCTGTCTGTCTGTCTGTCTGTATGAACACGATAAACGCGAACACCGCTGAATAGTTTTCAACCAAACTTAACCTGGTCGTAACTCACTTTTCTGGGAGTAACTTAGGCTATCCGATGTTTAGAATACATTGCGGGTTGCAATTTTAACTTCGTTTTTTGTAAGAAATATTCATAATTTGGATATGGCTTCTTGAGAAGGTATGTTAAGAACGTGATACTGAACATATTTCTGCAAAAAAAAAAAATTAAAAGTCCGACTTTGAACCACATTCTCTCGAAAACCTACATTGCGGGTTGCAATTTTAACTTGATTTTTTGTAAGAAATATCCATAATTTTGATATGGCTTCTTGAGAAGGTATGTTAAGAACGTGATACTAAACACATTTCTGAAAAAAAAAAAAAATGACCGACTTTATTATCTCGGAAACCGTTGATTTCCCAGGCATAGTTCCTTGGGCAAAAATGTTCGTTATGATGAGGACTATACGTATACGTGGTCTCCCGCTTTGTTGGCGGTCTTTTAACACTCTGTATAATAGCACGCTACGACTTTTGGCATTTCGGGCGCATATTGTAAATGAAAAATCGGCATTTGTTTTTATTTTATTTTGGCGGAAAATGTTAGTTCTACAAGCGTAGCATAAGGCCGGGTTAGAGCGTATCTATGGGTTTAAAACAATAGGTATCTCACTCTTTTGTTTGACGTAGAGCGGGATGGACAGAGCCATAGATACGCTCTAACCCAGCCTTATGATGCTTGCTGGAGGGAATTGTGAGTGGTTTTCGGTGGAGGTCGGACAAAGTTTATCGATGTTAGAAATGTAGTCGTCCCGTCGCGGTCTGTCTGTTGCGTCGCGGTCGAAATGTTCTGGGTTTGAATCCACGCGAGGTTGAATTTTTTTTTGTGCCTTTTTTTAAATATTTACTCTACTGAGCCCAACTTGATATTAAAAAAATATATTTTGTTTGCCGTAGAGCGGGATAGACAGAGTTATTTGCGGTAGATACGCTCTAACCCAACCTTATGCTTTGCTTGCTGGCTTAGCATGAGAATGGGTAAGACCTTATCTATGGGCTTATAACTTTATCTATCCCACTCTACGTCGAGGGAGATACATAATAAACCCCCATACTTCCCAGGCAATTCTTATGCTAAGCTTCCTGGTATCTTACACGGGCGATACCTAATCTAAACAAAACATATTTTATCATAAATGTGTTGTTTAGATTAGGGCACACACACACAGACAGACACACAGACAGGCACACCCTCATAAACACATAAACAGACACACACACAAAGCTATCAAACTTATGACACCCCTCTTTGTTGGTCGGGGGTTAAAAAAAACCTTCCTTTTGAGTTTTCCTCCACAGTCGAATTTAAATTAAATGTCAAATGTGTAAAAACGCATACGAAGTCGCGGGCACAACTAGTAAAAAATAAAATGCTAGATATTTTTTTTATATTTTACCTACAAAAAGATAAAACTTAATATTTACTTACTCAAGTAAACTAATACAAAAGTACCAAATAGTTCAATATCACGAACAATATATCGAATTAATTTTAATTACTTTATTTCAATCTTTAGCTGGAAACACTCCCATACGAATTCAGGTTTATCAAACCTTTTAAAAAAATAAGTATGCTGTCACGCCGCGTCTGTCACATTGATTGATTTTCATTAGTGTGATAGTGATATTAGTTTTAATGATGATTAGAGATTTTAATAAAAAAATCCTTGTACTTTTTTACTTTTTGTGATGAAAAGGCACGTAATTATCACTCGCCGTAAATCCCCTTTTAATTTGGAGCTCTGCACTTAAAAAAATGGGTACATTTACTGACAAATAAAATGTATAGACTCAGATGTTCAGACTCGTATTGAAATTGAAAAATGTGCCTGGCCTAAAATGTTTGTAATCTCTGACATGTCAAAAAATGGCAGCTGTCAGAATTCTACGGAATTAAAAATCAGAGTTCACAGAGTGACAATAGCTCGGCATGCTGTTGTTGAAGGTGACTGTGTTGTATGTATGGTAGTGTCACACACCTCCGCCCAACTTAGCCCGATGCCTAAGGAACGGCTTACTATAATTAGATAGTAAAAAGTCTTTCAGTAAATAGGGACAATTTTATTGCTGGGAAGGCCTTCCGTGTGTTCTTTATGGGGTAGCTACGTAATGCGGGGCGGGGACTGAAGTTTGCTCTCTGCAACATTTTCGCTTTAGCACTCGTAATTTTCCCGAGTTCCTCAACTTTACTATACTTACCGGGAACACCCACGTCCTTGGCAATTTTTGGATATATAGTAGGTGGAGGACTTATGGAATTCCCTTTACTTGAAATTTATTTAACAAAGTTTGTTGAACTCAGTCCGGACTTAGCTTAAAGGTTCCTCCGAGTTACATTTGTAGATTTACTGTAAGTATGTATTTTAGATGAATTCGTTCTAGGCTTTGAATCTTGACCATGTAAATCGTCAGAACGTAGTGAGTTGCGGTTGAACGAAGCATGTAGCGTTTGTGGCACCTGCAGGCGTGAAATTATAGTTTGAGGAAATATTTCGCCTCCTATGGCTAATAGGTATCAGTCTGATGTCTAGCTCTTCATGTACGCCGGCAACACTTCATCATATTGTCGTGGCTTGATCACGGTAAAACTTTTATTGCATCCATAAAACCGTTCGCACCTTCATTTTTACTGCCACCTAGCGGCTTGGAAAATTGCAAAAATACTAACACTAGAGTTT
This sequence comes from Zelleria hepariella, assembly GCA_949319315.1. Taxonomy (NCBI): domain Eukaryota; kingdom Metazoa; phylum Arthropoda; class Insecta; order Lepidoptera; family Yponomeutidae; genus Zelleria; species Zelleria hepariella. The sequence continues at coordinate 8,141,820 of OX439392.1, read as the reverse complement.
AACTCGTACACCCACTCTTGTCTTGTGTTTTACGACACTAGACACTCCGAAAAGCTGGTACCTAATGATCGCATGCATTTATCAGTGTCTGAGTATCTGACGACCCAGACGAATGGCTTGATAGCAATGGATGCGGTCCGAAAAACCTTAAACCCATATTCAATTAGATACTTTCTTCTTATGTACCTATCTGAAAAATGCGCGTTGTAGATAACTTGTTAATACAATTTTCACCTTATTTACGAGTAGCGTAAATGTCATATTTGTAGGTAGTAATCGTATGAGGTAGTAAGTGGCCACTCCTTGTGTCAGACTATTCGTAAAATGCCTGCAACTGCAATACGTGTAAGCAGACCTCCATGATAAATCGGATCTTCGTACCCTACACACGTTTCGGGTTGGGATCGGATCCGGATTAGATGCAGTGCGTAGGCAAACGCTTTTATAGTAGGTACAACGCGTTCATCGAAAACGATCAATCATTATAATCAAAAACACACGAAAGCTAAAAGAACACTCACCATGCGTGTACAGAGGCGCCACCTTGAACCGCACGGCGGCTGTGCAGGCGATCGCTCCCGTGCCTCCTCCCAGCTGCAGGCCGTGGGTGATGACCTGGACTAGGGTCCCGACCACCGTGACCGTCCAGCCCCATCCTCCCTCAGGGTAGTACCGCCTGGCGAGGGTTAAAGCTGCGCGCGCCCGCAGCGCCGCCGCCGTCTCCGCCCCAACGTTGGCACCGGCACTCGCGCACCTGAGTTCCACCACACTATTAAGGACACTGTTAGTGGACCCGCCTACTGGAGCACAGTCTTGATACTTTTGAAGGACTGGGGTAGAATTTTAGGGGCCAGGAATTGTACAGTTGAAAAAAGTCGCACAAGACAGAGCAAGACAGGAATCCGGAACCGCTGCCAAATCGGGCACCTGTCGACGCGAATCTTGTAACCTTATTTACTCTATCGTCTTCTCTAGAACGAGGTTAGCACCATGGTTAGGGTTTAATTTTGAAAATGGAGGCTATAGTATCAAGACTGTGACTCTCAGTAGAGCAGTCCACATTGACCTATCTTACGACACACTGCACTAACCGACGGAACTGTGCCACTTCCCGCGCGGCCTCGTAGCCTACGCTCTTGGAGCGAACTCTGTCGGCGAACTTAGTGCCTTTGTCCGTCGGCGGAGGGCGCGTGGCCGTCGTCGAGCCACAGGTACACAAGAGGTCTTCGGGACGGAGTTTCGGCCTGAAGCGCTCGGGGCAGTCGCATTCTGGAGTCTTCCAAGACAGGAGCCGCTGCAGCAATGTGCGTCGCCGCGCCGCCGACGCGCCTCGCTCCAGCGCACCCGCTTGGCCCGTGTCCAACGGATATGACGAGCTCCCAACCGCCTCGTGGGTAGTGACCCTCGCATCGTAAGTGATTTTCTTCCGCACAAGCCTATTGTTGCCCGCGTTAGCACTGGCAGGATACCTACAGTGCGTAATGGACTCCTTTTTATTTGGCTCGTTGACTGGTACGTTTTTGGGCGCGCCATTCTTTATGTTTTTAACGTCTTTGTGTAGGGAGTTCCACTTGGCGATCACGAGGTCGCGGTCGGAAGTGTCCTGGAAATCTGGGACGGTGCTGGACTCGGGCAGTTTCTGGTCGGGTTGGCGTGATCCATCGGTGGTGGATGGCCCCTTGAGGCGCGTCGGTAAGCTGTCACACCGGCGGAGCGTCATTGTCAATCAGATTTGGCGAGCTCATTTTTAAACTCCAACGAGCCGCGAATACCCTTCACACTGTATTATTACTTTCACTGGTATCTGAAACAAAGGGAAAGGTGATTAAGCAATGACGAGGCCGTAATGTCACACGAACTTTCAGTGTGTGTTTTTGACTGATTGCCAGTCATTGTGGGACAATGAACTACGAAACTATAATAATGACCAACTGCCAAAGGCGTAATCAATAAATGTTGAACTCTTCAAAATTTTGCCGCTAGTAATTTATTTGCGGTAATTTACTATTCTGTGTCAATGATTTATTACGGCATGGAAATAGTGAATTCCTTCGTTTTCAGCTAACGCCGAGTGCTTTATTTATGTGAATGTAATGTAGGTGACTAAAAAATTGTATTCAACAAAGGTTGATCCTATAGATTTAAGGGTCAAGATGATATACAGGGTGTTAAAAGACCGCCAACAGAGCCGAAAGGTACGCATACTAGACACCAAAACAAAGTACTTTTTCGATAAATTAATGCTGGAAAGTAATTTTGGTTTTTTAGGTTATAATTTTGGAAAATATTTTATCGCGTAATGGAAGTGTAACGCAGACAATTCATATTGCGCAAGCTTTGACATAAACTTAGGCTACTTACGCTCGAGGTGCCGATGTTTAGAATACATTGCGGGTTGCAATTTCAGCGTCGTTTTTTGTAAGAAATATTAAAAATCTTGATATGTTTCCTTGAGAAGAAATATTAAGAACTTGATACTGAACACATCTCTGCAAAAAAAATTTTTTGAAAAGTCCGTCTTTGAACCTCATTATCTCGGAAACCGTTGATTTCCCAGGCATAGTTCCTTGGGCAATAATGATCCTTATGATGAGGACAATACGTGGTTTCCCGCTTTGTTGGCGGTCTTTTAACACCCTGTATTATGCTAATGTCAGAGGAAACGGATATAATCCTAGAGTCGGCATCGCGGTTCACGGCTTATGTTCATGGCCAACGGGAATAATCGCGCCGAAATACGAAACAACGAATTTTCGTTCCAGATTTGACATTGACAACTACCAACAATGACATTCCAATAGAATGTCATTGACTACCAAGTAAAGAAAACGGAGAACCCATCAAATGCACCTAATGTTAAATAATGTTTGGCTCTACATAAAAGTAACAGCAGTATTATCAGCCGTATAAGTAAAATACCTAGATATTTGATTACAGTCTAATAATTCAAATGCGCTAATGAAAGTGTAATGTAAATTACACGAAGTCTTTAGGATACACCTGTTATTAAGGAAGGAAAAAAGTATATGAAAAACTTTTTAACTTTTTAATTTTTATCGTATTTCAATTATCGGCAAATCTGCGAATCTCGTAGCCGTAAAAGCGAACTTAAGTTTTCACAAAGTTTCGCGCGTCGGGAGTTTAGCTGTGGGCGATAGATAATAATTCGATGAACAAGCTCAGCTTTGGTAAGTTAAATTTCTGATTTACTAGTGATTTAGGGACGTGTTTTTTATTAAAAGGTCCTGTGATTGTTGTCGCGTATTACACTGTCTTTATCGCTACAAGCTGTCATGTAAACTATTTCGTATGAACTGTGTGAAATGCCTACCTACGGCAAATGTATGACACTTCGATGGCACGGTCTTGAAAACAGACGCAGTCAAATAACTTTATTGATTTTGGACAACTAATCCCTTTGCACTTACGTAATGAGATAATTTATACGGCGCCCAGTTGCACATTCACACACACTAGATGGGTGAAGTGACCATTCGGACGCTGCAGTGCCTGGGACATTGTTGGATGATAAAGGCTTAGAATCTGCTATTGTTACCTTGTCCTCATTTCAAAAAGTGCCGTAAAGTGAAGCAGCTATAAGTTTACTCTAAGTGCAGTTTTTAATTAGAAATGCAAATGCGTAGGCGGAGCACGGGAAAATGCCGCTCCTGAACTTTTTATTGCAACAATCTTAACTCACGTCACTTTGCGCGGTTTCCGCTTGAACAATTTCATCAGTTATTTAGTATCCAAGTTGGGATACAGAAAAAGTGATAATCGAAAGGCGAACTATAACAGTACATTAGGAGAGGGGTCGAAGTTTTCAGACGGCTTCCATTCTTTTGATCATTCATAGAATGCTTTGCACTGGCGACAGAGTCGTGATTGTACGCGACTAGAAGTTACTGCTTGTGGAGAACCTACGAAATATTGGTGGAAGAACGACGATTTATGCGAAAATCTGGGGCAATTACAGTATCTTAATATGGTAACTTTTTTTTTAATGAAATCACGTCTCAAGCTCTACATTTCTTGTAAGCAAAGGCGTACGACTTCTAGGTTTGTTTTCAACAAACTATGTAATGTCATACTGATTGATCAAGCCTTACCACTTCTCTATGCGCTTTTTGCTAAAGTGCTCGGCTATACCTGGCACCTGGCCGGCCAGAAGTGCAAATTTTTACTTTTTTCATTTACGCTAATCACTGTAGCGATGCAACCTCCGTCGGGCTACTGGCCGGAGATCGAACTAAGAACGCGTGCGACAAGCGGAAACGTCTTTGCGGGCAAATCATTAGTCAAGTAGAAGCAGTCTTCAGGATAGGAAGTAAAAATAAAAGAAATACAAATTTCACATAGAAAGTACAGAATTTTATACATATAAGGCAGGGTTCCACAGGTGGAGTGAGTGAGTGAGTTATTAAATTTCTCGATTTCTCAATCGCGCGACAAAGTCGCCAGTGTAAAGAGAGCCAAAGTGTGTAGATACATAATTACATGCGCGGATTCCTTTGTCGGTGGCTCGTTTTGGCAGACAATTGAATTTCAAATATTTTCTTTTGTTGTTATCCGCAGATGATCCTCTCATCTGCGCCCTTCGGTAAATGCCTTTTAGTGTTATTGCTTATTTACTAGTGGATTGTGTTTTAATGTGTCTGTGTCTGGGGTTGTGTACTTATGAGCTGCAGCTGGTGCTAGTGTGGGGACGAATTCAGGAATTAATTTTAGAGGCGCTGTACTGATACAGAATTTGGTATGAGCACCCACTTTTAGCCAACAATATTCATAAGTAGAGCTCTTATAGGCAGGTGAGAGCATACAGAATAGATGCCGTATGTAACCAAATGTTGCAAAAAGTTGCTCCCAACACAACAAAAAGTAATAGAAAGAACTTTCAATAAATCACCAATAGAAAGAACTCTCTATGGTACACATAACAGACGTAGGTACCTAGATTTTCATAGATAGATAAATTGAGAACAATAGGTAATAGTGTACCTATGTAGGTACACTAAAAAAATATCGGGAGACTAAACATTTCGCTCGAGCTTGAACTTGGATTGGACCCGCGATTTCAGGCGATTTCTGTGCAGTACTGAACCTAAATTAAACTTGTGAATATAAAAAAATTGCTAGTCTCTTTCCCCTGGATACGCACCAGCACAGAGCTGGTGACATTGCGGTATCGTTCTGTAATTACGTTTGTATCCGCAGTCTAATTAAAATTTTTGCGTTATTTTAACGAAGAAACTAACGTCTACATACTTAAGTCTGTTACACATGGAGAGGTTTTGTAACGAGGCTTTAGAAGAGCAACTCTAAAGATGGGTACAAACCGACTGATGTTACGAGCCGTAATGTAACATTTGCGGCGAGCATGTTTCGAGGTGGAAACTGACCGACGTTACTGGCCGTAATGAAACGCAGCGAGCATTTGTGCAGTCAGTACGGAGCGTTACTTACGGGGAAACCAGCGAGCAAAGAGCCGCTCGTTGCTCGCTCTGATTGCTCCATCCTACTCATGGTTTTTTGGCAAATCCTGAGTGGGAAAACCGTTTTCAGTTTCAGTGTGCGCTTCAGCCACCTAGGCTGCGGTGAATCGTCGCTAGCATGACTGCAACTGGCATCAAAATGGAGCATGCGCAAGCAACGAGCAAGTTACAAGGGGTTCAGACTTTTCATGCTGTAGGAAATATACCTAATGTATGTAGCATGAAAAGTCGTAACATGAATACGGAACGACCCACATTGGTTACATTACGGCCCGAATGGTCGTCGGTCAGTACACATCTTTATGTTTACACGACAGCACGTCGACCTTTACGCGCTAGCACTCTACTCGGTTACGTTACGGGTGAGTTTACAACGAAAGTGTACACTCGGCTCTCGTGTGTACCTAATTGACTATTTGTTTTAGGACCTTTTAACAGGCGAGACCTCTTTCTTTACGAGAAACTTTCCTTTTGTAAATTATTAGCGCTTACACTTTGCTTTTGCGATGGTCTTAAACAGGGTCTTTACTATACGCGAGGCGGCATATTGATTTATTCTAATTGAGAGTAGATAGGTAATGGGGCAAAAGATTCGAAACTTGTCGATGTAAATCTTGGGCTTTGCGAACAAACATAATTTCAAGGCAATACTTAATCTTTGGAGTTTGCCAATGTTTAACTTATTTTTCATCAAAAGCTAATTTAACTTTAATTACGTCTTAACCCAATACCTAAGTTCAACCGATATAATGTCTGTGGTATATCTATCTAGCTAGGTCTTCCTACAATTTAGGGCATAATATCTAAATTCTAGAATGGTAAGAGGCGATAAACAATTCATCACTTAACCACTAGTTCCGTCACGTAATCTTGTGGCTCATGTTTATAAAATGGACCCAGGGACTTATTCTAACCATTGCGATTAAGAGAGTTACTCTCTCACCGATAGACAGTGGTTTTGGATAGGATAGGTTAGATAGATAACTTGGTACGCGAAGACCCAAAAACCACGCCTCCAAAATTGCACTGAAACGGAACACGGAAGGGATGCTGTCGCCCTAAAGATACCTGCAATGTCTATAACTCTAGCCATCCTACTCTACGTCAAACAAAAGAGTGAGATAGATAGTGTCTTAAACCCACGGATATGCTCTAAGCCAGTCTTATGCAATGCTTGCTGTTGTCGATCAGTGCAAAAGGAGGCAGACAGTCTCGGGATGAGCATAATATCTGATCTGGAGATAAAGGCGGCCAGATTGGAAACTGTTTTGAGAGCTCTATGTCCCTGATTAGGCAGAACAAGAACTGATGGTGATGGTGATGAACCGATAACTATTGGGGGAGTAAAACTCGATCGTCCATCATGCATTTTATGTCTGCCCCGGCAGCACGGCGCATCCAGAAATGTTTTTCCACTATCGACTATTAGAATGGAATCAAAACGTTAGAGGTGCAGATTTGTCGACGATATGGTCAGAAAAAGGAGCCCATCACTCGTATCGTGTGAGAGAAAGTAAGGGCCGAACCAAACCCTTTCCGCCCTTTTGCAAGTAAGGAACGGAGGAACCTGTCTGTGTAATATCCCGGGCTGCCAATCAGCACCAGCTGCGTAGAAACTGTGACAAAATTGGGAAAATCAAAAAGCACTCCCTCACCTTCTTTAAGCAATTTGAATAATTTGTCATTTTTGAGGAGTTGCGTGTAGTCTGTCTACAGATATACTGAGGGTTACAAGCAAGGTGAGTGTAGGTATATTCTTGTGTTAATACAGGGCATCTACATAGGTAGGTACACAATCAAAGCTCGTTTATACATTGTTTTTACTAAAAGCTGGCGGTATGAGCTCTTTCTTTGTATAAAATAATATTTAAAAAAAACGACTTCAACTTCGCTAAAAAAGCTCCTAACCTAAGAATAAACGTGAATATTTGACGTAGGACCATGTAGAGACGCGTCTTCTTTTGCTTTCATTGTTTTTTCACCACCCCCAACTTTTTTGTGCCTTTTGTTTGTAGAAAAGATCTTTACGGAGCCAGCAAAGGTTGTGGACTCGTAAAGAAATCGTTGCTGTGAGTGGGACGATACACAACGAGATCATTCTGTGGGTCTTGAACGATGTGATTAAGGAGATTTTAAGCATTTTCTCAGACCAGTTTGGCCTCATTGTATTTATCACGAGTGCTGGAGGGCCATTAATCAGGCCGGGGTAAAGTGAAAAGAATAGTGTTTGAAGAAATCGCCGCCTATTCATCAAAGGGGATCTTTAGGCGGGATCTATTTATAACGTGCCGACAAAACGGACTGCCTTCCGCTGTGACACCGCAAACTGTGATAAATTTTCATATTCAAATTATTTTATGAAGGTAACGGGCGGTTACTAATAAATTATTTTGTTCTAATGCCGCTGGGATCCCCACCCCCTATGAATAAAGAAGTCTGTAGTTTGTATTCAAAAGTATTTTGCCGAAAAAGTTCGTTTTCACAAAATGTCTTGCGTCTTGTGTAAAAGGATCATGATTAACGTTGAAGTTATCGTAATTAATTAGACCCATGGTTCAACTGTGCAACTGAAACGTACCTACAGTCATGCACACAAGTGCAAAGCTCACTTATCGCCAAAAGAGCTGGTTATAATAATTTTGTTCTGCGTTTGTTCGAGGCAGGGCTAGGTTGGTAAACTTAATTATTACGCGGCCCTCGGTAAAGGCACTGCGCCGCCGTCAACCCTGTCATTTACTCGGTGAGTAATTAAGAAATATGTTGGAATCCTGATCCGTAGAAACTTTTTGGTAAATAACAAATAATTATAAAAATAGGTGCCGGTACTTTGCACTCAGCGGGGTGACTTTGCACCACGATCAAATCAAATTCAAATGGTAATAAAAGTAAGAGGACGATGTAGCCTGTACAATAAAATTAAACATGTCCCACTAGCTGGGCAAAGGCCTTCTCTCAGAGAGAGAGTTCGAGCTTAATCAAATTTTTCTGTACATAATTATCAGTGGGTTGTAAAGTAAGTTTATAGGTACGAGTAGTTAATAAACCTTTTCACCGGGGTGGCAAGAAGTGGCCTAGGATAGAGAAGAATCCAGTGTTCAAGGGGAGGCCTTTGCCCATCATTGGGACACTATGTCATCCATAAAAAGAAAAGCGTTTTTCTGAACGTTGTGGCGCCAACGTTGGCGGCGACGGCGGCGGAACCATATTGAAAATAAATAATTCTGATGTGTCAATCCAGGGAAGACTATGTCAAGTGCCGAGGCGAACATAGGGAAGCGCTGGAGCAGCGCAATGTACGGTCGGACACAATCTCAGATACCCCATGGCAGCTCTTACAGCGCGCGGCATAAGGGCGCCAATCGAACAAAAAGGGGTATCTGAGACTGTGGCCGACTGTACCTATAAAAATAGTTAGGTTAGTTAATCGTGTGGAGTATACCCTGGTGACAGAGTTTTTAGGCCGCGCAAACGGCCTGTGACACGGCTTAACGATTGTTATTAATCAACAACAACCAATCAAAAATAGGTACAATATATTTACTACGGCTGAAAACCAATTTATGAAGTTGTTATTAAATTAATAAATTACCATTCGAATTATTGCACGTTTTATTGGGCGAACGTAAATAGGCATTTACGTATGTATGTTATGTGTGCGCAACAAAAACTACCTCAGCATACTTTACTGCATCGGCCAAAGTACAGTACAACCTATGTGTGGCTACCTCGAAGCATACTTTATCCATGTAAGTGAAAACCATTTATTGTCAACTAGTTTTTACCCGCGACTTCGTCAGCGCAGACTTTTTTTTTCTCGCAAGTTTTTCCGTTGTTTTAATGGTTATTCTGCTATTCGGGGCGGAGAGAAATCCAAGAAATCAAAAATAAATGGTGTAACTAACACGACTTGGTTTTATATATACAACGTGTTACAAAACATCCTAACTCTTTTTACAGGGTGTAACCTACTAGTCAACAGGATGTCAATTCTGTAAAAGTTGAAAAAAACAATTTTTATTTTATAACCTCAAAATTGAAAATTTGTCATAACATTTCTTGGTATTAGCTCAAATTTAAAAATAGGTTTGTGGGTGTAGGTGCATTTGCATAGGTTTGAGTTGTTAAAACATTGTGAAAGTCAATGAAAACAATATTTAAAAAATACTTTTCTCCCGCCACAGCGTTCACATTTTTTTTTAAACGGTTTTATTTAGCTCACCCCGTTTGTTTTATTTATTCTTGGGTCAAATTTAGTAATTCAAATTTCACCCTCTTCCTGTCAACCGATTAATCTGAAATTTTGTATACACTTTGGATTTTGGTGACAATACAATTATGTTTATTCATTATCATTATAAATTCAAGATGGCCGCCGCTACAAAATGGCGGATAATTTATGTTTTATTAATCCCATCAATATGGGTATCAAATGAAAGGGCTCAACAAGCAGAATACAATACACTATAAAAAATTGAAATCCAAGATGGCGGCCGCTACAAAATGGCGGATAACGTAGGTTTTATCAATCCCATCAATATGGGTATCAAATGAAAGGGCTCAACAAGCAGAATACAATATACTATAAAAAATTGAAATACAAGATGGCGGCCGCTACAAAATGGCGGATAACGTAGGTTTTATCGATCCCATCAATATGGGTATCAAATGAAAGTGCTCAACCAGTATAAAACAGTAAAATATGAATTAAACAGAATGCGAAATAAAAACTAAAAACTAGAAAATAAAAATAGGTAAAAAAACTTTTTAAGTTAAACGGTTTTATGTTAAACATACATTGCAATGTTTAAGATAAATGTACTAAAAACCAAAAAATAATAAAATAGATACAGTCGTGGGAATAATAAACATATGCATAGACTAGACTAAAATAAAACCGTGGGGCACGTCAACTGCCTAATTATAGTGTAAAATTACAAAACAAACATTTTAATCAACGATTGTAGACAATTGACGTGCCCCACGGTTTTATTTTAGTCTAGTCTATGCATATGTTTATAATTCCCACGACTGTATCTATTTTATTATTTTTTGGTTTTTAGTACATTTATCTTAAACATTGCAATGTATGTTTAACATAAAACCGTTTAACTTAAAAAGTTTTTTTACTTATTTTTTATTGATTTGAAAATCAACGGAACGTCATAGAGCAAAAACAAAAAATTTAGGTTGTGATCCCTATCACCGGGTGCTATTACCCTGTAAAATGAGTTAGCATCTTTTGTAACACCTTGTATTAAGAATTTATCGGTAGAAGTAGGACGGTGGAACATTGAAACCATATGTGATTTTATATAGTAGATGTTTTAAAGTACCTAGTTAGGCAAACGGACTGCGCTTAGCATGTGCGGTTTGGTTGTAAAAATCTAAACAGATCTGTTATTCTGCGTAGATCATGCTAATTAAAAACTTAAAAGTAGAATTAGAATAGGTGGCAAGCATTATTAAGTAAAAACGTTCAACCACTTAGTGCGGAGGCACGGTATGACGAAGAAGAAAGCATAAGAATCAATATTGAACTTGAACACGTTTAGATGGCGTAGACTTTACCAAGTGTCCACTATCCAACAGAGTAGCAGCAGTATTCAGCAAACCAACACCGTTTTATAGCAATTGCAAAAATGGCTAGTCCCATTAGAGCGCCAGTGATTTGTAGACAGATTTGGCACCAATAATAGCGGCCTAGTTTCAAATCTTAAATAATATTGTTTACTAGTACATTTCCTCTGACTAATGGTTTGCATTTATCTAAACAATAAATCAGAGGGAGATCATTTGGTTTGCGGTCTCAGAAAGCCTATACTTTGCAAACAGCGATTACAACAACGAATTAGAAACGAAATTGTGGCAAGTCATATTTTTATACATTTCATTTTGATTCCACAGATTTAAAAAGTAAAATCCTGTCAAAATGTCGTCTCTTATTCCTGCTGGTAGGAGTAAATTATACTGGCGACCAAAACTATGTTGCAGTTGCAGATCTACATCCGTAAATTGGCTGATGGGTGGCCAATAAATGGCGACACTTCCAATACAACTGACAACTTTTTCTTTGGCAATATTTTAGTTCTGCAGATTTCCGTCCACTGTACAGTCGGCCACACGATACCCCTTTTTGTTCGATTGGCGCCCTTATGCCGCCCGCGTTAAGAGCTGTCATGGGGTATCGGTGACGGTGGTCCATCAATGCGATTTTTTAAACATCGTACGGCTGAAACAAAGCTTGTTACGTCGCAGAATAGAAGTCATGGCTGGCCGTTTAGTCCTAATATTTTCAGTAAACCCTTGGGCTCATAAATATTAGCAAATGAAGCCACAATTTATTTTTAAGCACTGAGTGTGTGTTTGACCCTTTTTGTTGCCAACTCTACAATTTACAAGGGACATTTTCAAATAGCTTTTAGAAAGTTGAGCTAACTTTTGAAACCTAGCGCTCCGAAATTTTAGTGCTTTTAAATTCCCGAAAGAGCCGAAGGAACGGAGTTTCAGGCCGTTTTTTCAGGCGATTCCAAAGACGCGTTTTCAGGTTCGTTCGAAATGCTATTCATAGATATCGCTAAGATCAGAGAACGTCACCCTCTTAAATGCGATGGATTAACCCTTATTTGCTGACACACGGACCTCAAATTTTCACTCGGCATATTCACAACAAAAAAAATTACACGGTTTCGACGACCGATTGCTTTATTTTACAATTGCGAGAAGGCTTTCTTATAGCAATAATTTTTAATTTCACAAAGCAAATCCCCTCTGTGACTTCTTAATGTTTATTTAAGTATAGGGAAAACACAATCTTCCTTGAATTGAAAAATTATCCTTTATTTTTCAATTTGTTTCCGTCTCATTCTTCTTATTGAAGATGGTTCAGTCGGTGATTGAAACAGCTGACTGACTCCAATTGGGTACGCAAAGTTTTTTGTTCGAAAGTCCGTTATTGGCTTAAACTTATCTTTAGACAATATTGAGGAACTAATTTAAATATTTTTTATTTTGGTCCAGTAGTTTTGTTTTTATGCGCTAAAATGTTTTGTTCCTATGACCGCCAACAGTATGCAGACCGTCGCGTGAAGGTCATAAAACTGTATCTTTGAAACGTTGTAAAATCCAAACTACTGAACCAAAATAAAAAAATATTGAAATCAGTTTCTCAAGTTGTCTAAAGATAAGATTAAGCCAATAACGGACTTTCGAACAAAAAACTTTGCAATCTGTAAGTGCCATAACTAACTAGAAGTCAAGAACACTCGGAGGTTCAAGGGCGGCGGAAAGAAAGCCAATTTATTCCAGCTCTCGCTTCTTTATTATGCTTATAAATTACTTATAGCAGTTTTAGCCAAAATGGCGGGAAATGACACGCTTTTATATCGCCCGTTGTTTATTGTTACTTCGCTCGGGATTTGTCGACCCAACAAAACTTTGTAACGGATATTTGGCACACTCCAAGTCTTACGAGTATGCTTTGTATTGAAATTCAAGTTTAGTGCATTTTAACTAAAAACGTATACTTACAGGGTGGTAAAAGACCGCCGACAGACCTGAAGGACTAGCATAGTAGACACCAAAACAAAGTACTTTTCCCATAAATGGGAAATGATTTTGTGTGTAACGATCAACGTGCTGTCGTGTTTACGTGGTTTTCCGCTTTTTATTTAACACTCTGTATAGAAAAGTCATTCTGTTCGAGGAGTTATTTATCGGACACTGTAGGTAAACTGTAGAGACTTTTCTCTACCAGTCTACCTGACTGTCTTTATTGAATAAGTAGTAGTAGCATTTCAATACATTTTGAGGGAATGATGTTGAACTTGGTCCTTGGAATCACTATCAACTAAAATAAATTATTCTATTTCGCAAGATTGTATACTGTGGCTCTTGTAGCAAGTAAGCCTATACCAATTTATGCAATACACGTCTCTCTAGCTGGGTCGTGGATCCTGAAATCCTGAATAGTTTTTTTAGTGCATTTGATAGCTTACTCTGGTAAAGTTCGTTGTGCATTTGAATAATTCAATACATTAATTATTGCTCTCAAGAAGTCATTATTTGGCTAGGTTTCATTGCCAAATGCAGCAATTATTTACCTACTCGGTACCATTCACCCTCGAGAGATTAGAGAGAGCGCGGCGACAGGGGACAATTTGGCGAGGTCTGTATTTCATTGAAAGAAATGCGAACACCGATGTCGCGTGCATTCTAATGAGCGCCGCAGTGGAACCTTCGCATAGCTTAGATATGTGAAGCGAAGCGCTTGACACAAATTAAAACTCATGAATAAAACCTTATGAATAAAATCATAATACTTTGTTTTAGCGAATCCTCTTTCCTTTTACTAAAAACTTTTCCAAAATGAAGAAGTGCCCTAACAAATCATTGTTGATTTTGTTCATAAAGGGTTCAATTTTAATTTGTGTCAAGTAAAAGAAGAAAATAACTTTTTCGTCATAATCTTAATTTATTGGAACCTATGCAATTGAGAATTGAGATAAAGGTACAGAATTGCAAAATATTTATTTCAAAAGATTAGTTTATTTTAGGTTTATTTTAAAATTATTTTAGGTTTATTTTAGAGTTTAGATTTAGCGTAGATTTTATTGTAATATAATGTGACATCTAATTATAGTCCAGTTAAACCGTTTACTAAATAGAAAATAGTTATTTGTTATGCAAGAATGCAAAATTATTGTTTGCGGCGAGTGCTTGTATTGAAAACCGAGCTAGCGAAGGTTTCTAAAATTGAGCCACGAGCGTAGCGAGTGGTTCAAAAAAAGAAACCTGAGCGTAGCGAGGTATTCAGAAGCACGAGATGCAAATAATATTGCATTCGTGCAAAACACAAAACTTTTCATCTCACAGAAGCGAGGAAATAATTTTGTTAGCCAAGCGGGAAAAACTCTATAGACAACTACTTACAGGCAAAACAGGTGAGTCAAATAAGTTCCTTTAAAAAGCATTTTTTACTGTAGTTACGGCTGCCGCACTGAAGTTTTGAGCTTCGTTGGTATTAAAACCATTCGTTTTATTAATAATTTCCTGGAGTTTATTTATCCAGACACAAAAATAATGTAAATAAAAGTATGTTTTTTTCCGGGTGCATTCTGAACGTTTACCATATAAATTTAAAAATTCTAGGAGATAAAAAATTTAATTAGTAATATCGTTTGAAAAAAATTATTTAACAAACCAAAACATCATTATCTATTTGATAAAACAGAAGCGAAGCATTTTTTTTATTTACTGGTATTATAAAATAAATAAAGTGTGCAAAATATTGAAAAGTCCATAAGAAGAAACCGCGTTTCTGAATGTTCTATTCCGTGAATTGGCCTTTTTAAAAGTTGCTTATGCCCCATTTACATTCGCAGTTTTGTATAGAGAATGGGCACTAACAATCACTTTCGCTAAAATACGCGTGTAAACTATGAATAAATTATGAATGAGGCCCTTTTTTCCGTCGGGATTCGGCATCTACTTAAACGGCCAGTGTTTTTTTCTTTTTCAACACCATAGGGCGCCGGAAATACTATCCCAGCGTCGCGTTCAAATTTCGAAGCGCACAAAAATGCAGATAGTTTAAATCCGGCCTTTACACGATCGTAAGTTACTAGTAACAGGAAACTTTCCGAGCGTGGGAGATGAAAAGATTTATTTATTTTGTTTTTCTAACTGCTCTATTAAAATATCTGGTGTACAACAAAGAGATAAATAAATATACACCGGAATTCAAACAAGGGATAAAGCGAAGTTTCGGCATCCCACAATCCCTAAAGTTTTGCGCAAAACTGACACGGAGCTAGTTTTGAATGTACTTATGTTTTAGCAATATCAGTTAGAAGTATTGTTTCTGTGGAACTTTTCTGTACAAGAAACAGATCTAAAACTTCGGATGCTGCTAAAATGTTCGGTGCTTAGACAAAATGGCGATGGGAAAACATGTTTGGCCATGTGTTATTGTTCTCTAATGTCTACGGCAAAGTGTAAACTTTGATCTAGTTCCGTGAGGTAACAATAAAAGGTTGTTATTGGATACACAAACCACATCTTGGCTCGGGTTTTCCTTTGATAATTAATTTAAGAGTAAATTGAAGGCTGAGTGCTTCACCTAAGGAAGTGTGTCTAGAGTGTTTTTTGAGAAATTGTAACTCGTCCAACTGAGTCGTTGGAAAATTAGTACCAACGCTACTTAGTAATAATATTTTCATATTTTGTTATTTTTGCTTAGACAAACGTTGAGAAAACCAATTATCGAATTAACGGAGGTCTTATAAAATTAATAACGGCGAAGAAAACCTGTTAGACGCTGAAACACGAAACTCCGACGGTATTCATGTCTTATCATTAAGAGGATAACCGTGCCGTTTTTAGAAGTCTATTTGAGTTCGTCGGCCCATTGGTTAGAATGAGAATCAATGGTGAATTGGTTTATTAATAGAACCATTCATTGGTAGGCAGAGAGCGAAGTAGAAGCACTTAATTTTGCATAACAAAAGATCAAAACGCACGCTTTCAACGCGGCTTTCCTATAAGCGGTGGCAAATAATGTTTATCAATTTTATCATGGACATCGCAACGGCGCGCCTTGATTTCGTTATATCTCACAATCAAATTCCAGTAATCATAAAGCAATTCTTTCAGCAAAACCAAATTAGAGATGATGAGAAGGTTCTTGATTCCTCCTGGCGCCACTTTCTAAGGCAAGAAATCGACCTCAGCCCCTGTTTTTTCTAAATAACCACCGTAAATAATATTATCATTAATAATTATAAAAAAATAATTTTTTTTTTTCCCTTGTGATATTTTCCCGCAAATAAACTGCAAGAGAACGTAATCAAGGCGTGGGATTGCCGCAAGAATTCCAGAAGTCTTTGTTTGATAGGTACAGCAGTAACAGGTAATTAATTATGCATTTTTAAAACACCCTTCCGAGCGACGGCGGCGATCTGGCCCAAATTTTTTATTTAAATTAAGTAGGTTAAATTAGTATAGTTTTCTTTTTATTATTTCTTATTAGTTTAGTTTTGTATATTTAATTTCGTTTAATAAATTTTTCTCCCATTTTTAAATAAAACTTTCAGACAAAGTCTATGATACCCGATGGTAGCTCTTACCGCGCGCGGCATTAGGACGTAGATCGAACAAAATGAAATATCCTAGCGTGTGGCCGACTCTATCATTTACGCTGAATCTTGTCCATCCGACTCTTTCTTTTCGCGGTGAACCAATCCTAGCCAAGCTTTTAGCTTTTCTATTAAAATAACGCAATAATTCCTGGAAAATAAAATGTAGACAATTTGAACCGACTCTCTCGTATTAGGTACAAATAATAAAACACGAGGCTTGAACGCCTTACCAAGTTATCCATACCGTCTCTGGAAATTAAAAACGCCTTTATCACAAAGGAGTAGCGTTTAGTGTTTGTTAATTTGAGTCTTGCTTAGTAGGCTTGCTTAAAGTAAAAAGGCTATAAAAAGTCCAACAGCGAGCATTTTCATGTCACATCCGCAAGTGTACGCAATGTTTTATTTTACTAAGCCCGGGGATGCCCCGAGGGAGAGTTTTATTCACTAACATTGTTCTGTGGAGAGATGGAACGTACAACTTTATGGAGAAGCAGGTTTATAATAAAGTTACAGACATATTTTGCGTGAAGGGGCTCAGCAACAAAAGGTGATCAAAATACATCGAATGCAATGCAATAGATTCGATCAAAGTTATGTGCTTTTGAGGATAAGGATAACTTTTGCATTTATGATTCCATAAATATCCTGACAAGGGAAATTGAAAAGAAAATTTTGCTACAAAAGATATAAATAGCAGCTCACAAAGTGTAGAAAGCATCGAAAAGCTAAAGCTACTGGACTCACAGAGATGGTGTACATTTACCGATGTCTTCCTCTATGTTGCTACTTGCTTTACTGGACGAAAATATCCAACCTTTCGCAAACCTTTTGATCCTAAAGTAGGTAGTACCTACATACTACCTCGTTTTAGAGAAAGTATAGGATGTCCCAGCAAGAGTGCACTTTTTACCCGACTACGCGAAGCTAAAAGGAGGGTTATGATTTTAGCAGCGTATGTATGTATGTGTATGTATGTTTGTGTGTTCATCTATTCCCTCGCAGAGCCTAAACTACTCGGCCGATTTCAACAAATGAGGTGTCGTTGGATTCGTCTTAATTACCCAGGTGACATAGGATAGTTTAATTTTGAAAAAAATCAAGATGGCGGCTGTGCTGCGCCCTAAAGTGGTAGACCAAAAAATCTAAATTTTGCGGTTACGATCGTCATGAATGAAAGGGCTTTCAAGACCTTTTCAAAAATGTATAACATATTATAGCGTCAACATAACAAATAGAATACCAAAATGTGTTTTTTTTTGCCCTTCTTGGTTCTATTCTGGATGATCGTTCAAAATCACTTAGGTACTAAAAAAAAAAAATAGAAGTTGAAAACTAAAACCCGACTACTAAAAGGCTTAAACAAGACCTGCTTATCCTTAAAATAGACCCTTAGATTAAATTTATCGTAGTCGGAGGACACCACATTCGCATGATAACCGATGGCCTCCGAATACGATTACATTAATCTATGGGTCTATTTTAAGGATAAGCAGGTCTTGTTTAAGCCTTTTAGCAGTCGGGTTTTAGTTTTTAACTTAAATTTTTTAATAGTGAAATAATTATTTTTGCATTTGTGGTTGGCGGCTTTTTTTTACTTTTAAAAAAATACGCTCTTGCTGGGACACCCTTTATAAGAAAAGTGTGGTCGTTTTTAAAACTTGGTCTTATCTTTGCGACAAGAATAACTTTTTAATCTTCACGATTGATTACGAAATACCTGTAATCTCACTTTTTTCCTTTATAAGGAATACCTTGAAATGTTCTACATACATACTCTAAGGCTCTACACTCTACAGTAAACCTTTATAGTTTGTATTAATAAAATATGTTTTTTTTTATCTTCCAAAAATCAAAACAATCACAATTTCAAATCTAGGTACTTTTTAATATTTACTATCATCATATCAAATCCAAATTGCAAATAAATCTGCAAAAGTTCGGAATAAATATCTTCTTTCTCAATAAATCAGAACCATTCATATTTATGTCAGTACGATCGTTTTTCATACTTTTCCGGTATTTTTATAGGACTCAAATCCCCTAGGAAAAAGGGCTATATAAAGTAATGTTTTTAGCTGAGTGTCCCACTGTTTGGCAAAGGCCCCCCTCTCTACCACACATCTCTATGCTGGGAATAAAGCTTTAATATCAACCAATAGTTATTAAATCTCCGTTAATTAAACAGACCAAGATACAGACTGCAGGCAGTAGGCAGGTACAGTCGGCCACGCGCTAGGATACCCCTTGTCAGCTATATGTACCTATTGTATATCGATGTAGCGCGCGAGCGCAGCTGATTGGGATCCTCAATAAACCAGTCTTGATCACACACGTATCTTTGATTGACGCCTCCCTGACATGGCGCAGCCGGAAATAAAATAAATAATTACCTACGCGATTTGAAATACGTGTGAAAAGCTACTGTGCGGATAAAAATTACAACCTAGTAATAAAACATATAAAAAACAAGTGAATATACGAAGAATAGTGCAAAGGAAAAATAATTAGTGAGCTATAATCAGGCTAAAATT
This sequence comes from Zelleria hepariella, assembly GCA_949319315.1. Taxonomy (NCBI): domain Eukaryota; kingdom Metazoa; phylum Arthropoda; class Insecta; order Lepidoptera; family Yponomeutidae; genus Zelleria; species Zelleria hepariella. The sequence continues at coordinate 8,122,662 of OX439392.1, read as the reverse complement.
ATAAAATGGAGTCAATTTTATCGCCGCCGTCACCTTTCTGTTTCGACCAGAATTTGTTGAGCATTACAAGTGGAAGTTTGAGTGAGAGTTGGATTAAGTGGAGTAATGGATTTATGATTTATTACAATGCGTGCGAGTTATCTAAGAAAACTCCAGTGATACAAATTAACATACTGCTACATGTTGTCGGTGAACAATGCAGAGATTTGTATGAACAATTCAGCACGAAACATACAACTGTGGCTGATGTTTTGAAGGAATTTCAAGGATATTTCGAACAGAAGAAAAATATAACTGTGGAGCGGCATAGGTTTTTTATGCGCAATCAGAATGAAAACGAAACCATTGAACAATACGTGTTCGATTTGAAGAAATTATCAGGTAGTTGTGAATTTGGCAACTTGGCCGATTCTTTGATAAAGGATCGCCTGATCTGCGGAATTACAAGCTCAACAATGAGAGAAAGACTTCTCAGGGAGGCGGATCTGACTCTGACCAGGGCAATGGAGATATGCCGGGCGGCGGTAGTGTCGAAGATATACTCTAACAGGATGAGACAGGATGAAAAAAGGATGTACGAAATATGGCAGGATCATGAAGAAACAGACGGTCATAACACAGCTCGGGCCAGCGGGCAGCGCAGTGGCAACGGCCGCGGCGGCCGAGGTGTGATACGCGGCGGGCACAGTCGACCCGCGGGCTACTACGGTGGGCCGCGCGGCCGGGTGACGCTCCCGGCGGCACCGGCGCCGGCGCACGGATATTAAGGATGCGGTCGCGGATACGGATAGACAGGTGGTCGTGGCGGGCGGCGGCGCCCGGGCACGGGCCACACAGCTGTCAACTAGGAGCGGCGTGAGCAGAGGGCGCGCGCACTCGGGAAACACAACCCGAAGTGGGCCGCCCTACACCTAAAGTACTATGGAGTACCCATTGAGGTATGATGCACAGAACATTTTCTTGTCCTGCGTAAGGAAAGCAGTGTATGCGTTGCATGAAGATGAACCATATCGCTCGTATGTGAAACTCAGATGAACAGGCGGATCTTTAGAAACTGAGTACTGAGTTAAGAGAGTATTGAAACAAACGTACCAACCTTTCGAGAGGAGTATGAGGATTTGTTTCAAGGAATTCAAAGAGTTGGCTGTATGCCAGGAAAATATATAAAAAAGGAAAACAAGGAAATGAATAAAACTGAGTACTGAGAGTTTTGAAACAAACGTACGTAACGTACGTTAAGGAGTATAAGGTTGTGTTTCAAGGAATGTTTCAAAGAGTTGGCGGTAGGCCAGGAGAATATAAAAAAAGGAAAACAAGGAATTATAGCAAAACAGTTCATGGTATAAGCGAATGGTATATGGAATTTCGTCGGCATGCGAAATTTTCCATAGGAAAATGTTTGAGAAATCAAGATGATATAGAGGGAGTTTGTATGATGTAGATGATGAAAGAAATAAGTAAAATTTACAAAAAGTGCTAAAATATAAAAGTGAAGTGAATAAAAACAATAGAAATGTGAAGTAAAAAAAAAGTAAAAAAAAAGACCTATAGCAAAATAATAATAAGTACCTACTAAAAGTTAAAATAATAGGTATACTTACATTAGAAATCTTTACCTACAATTTTCATAATTTTTATTTGTTTGTGAGGAAGATGTCAGCTATATGTACCTATTGTATATCGATGTAGCGCGCGAGCGCAGCTGATTGGGATCCTCAATAAACCAGTCTTGATCACACACGTATCTTTGATTGACGCCTCCCTGACACCCCTTTTCTTCGATTGGCGTCCTTATGCCGATGCCACGCGCGGTAAGAGCTGCTATGGGGTATCTGCGTCTGTGACTGAGGCTGACCGTACATTCGCATTTACGTGGAGTGAAACAACGCAAAGGCACTCAACTTTACATAATTTACTTTAGGCATGTCATTTGAATCCGACATGCTCATTTGATTCTCTGAATGAGTAAGCGGAATGTAATTCAAGCATGTCTTCTTCTCTTTGAACGGAAACTGTGTTGTTTTACTGCCAAGCGGAAACGTAATTTAAATTGTGTTTATTTATTTTAACTGAGTCTCCGATTGTTGCAAATTAGATACCTACTCGCCCACTCATTGCTACGAAAATACATACAAAGGCTGACGGGCTACGGTAATTCTGCGTTCAATTTTCATTCGTTTAAAATATGTAAGTATTCGATATCAAAAATGAAATAGTGCTTGACAACGGTTAGTTCAGCCTGCCTTTGAAAATAAACGCATTTTAAAAACCACAGAATAATTAATTTATGGGCACTAACTGTGCGCCAATGAAAAGCTACACCTTCATCATTATAGGTATCTGTGCAGAACAACAAAGTACTCTATCTCTCTGCTCTATACAAAACGTCCACAATAGTCTTTTCGACACATTTCGTCGAATCAACCAGTACGCGGAAATGTGATGCAAATGAGGTAGCGACAGAAAATGTAGAGTTTGATTCATGCTCCGTGGTTATTATTATCACAAACCCGATCCCTGGAGGAGAAAGCAGAGGCTGCAACATATTTTTTGTACCTACTATAAATTAAACTAAGGTTTTTTGCATCTACGTAATGAGATGATTCATACAGCGTCCAGTGGCACCTTCACTCACACTAGATGGGTGAACAGACCACTCAGCGCTGCAGTGCCTGGGACATTGTTTTAGATGGAGTAGGCTTGCCCTACACATCCTATAAATTACGTCGATAATCCCAAATTACTTCATTTAGTTGAAGGTCGTTATCTCCGGGTCTGTTCTCAATTTATTGTTGTTGGTGACTCGTTTATTACCGCAGGAAATAAAAAGGGGAAAAAATATGGACTACCCGCAGAGTTTTTTTAGCTTCAGCCAATAATTAGACCACTTAACGACCTAAACGGCTCTTTACGACTTTTCATGACCAAGGGAAAAGTAAAGAAAGTGGTAGGAACACAATAAAAAAAATCCTTAAGTTTTTTTGGAACATTTTTTTTGTAGTTTCATTTACGACCTAAACGGCACTTGCCAACTTTTCATGACCCGGGAAAATACCCCAAGAAAGTTGTATACGATTAGAAATAAAGAGTTTTCATCAAAGTTGTTTAGAAGAATAATATTATTAAGAAACCAACAACGCCCATTGCAAAGCCATTATCAACTTACCGATCATTCGCAAAAAGTTCAAAGATTCGAATCTCGAAGCGATAACCATTTACGAAACGAGTGTGCAAGAAAAACACGCGCGCCTGCCTTTGGGCGGGCGGAACGTGCCGCGCGTACGGACGGCGAACGAGCACTGATACCGGCTGATATGATAGCCGGCCAGACGCCTCGGAAAAAACATGCACTTTTTACACCGACCCTAGTGCCCGGTTTACATTATTCCAGCGCTGGAATCCGAATGCTGGAATGCTACTGGAATAATGTTAAACTGGAATGCGCTGGAATGCACTGGAATGAGTGAGCATTCCAGTGATTTTACTGAAATGGCGGTCTACTTTTCTATTCCAGCGCTACTGGAATGATGTAGACGGCCATTCCAGCGCTGGAATGGCATTTGTAGAGTAAACACGCGTCGGTTGTTTTGCGGATTTTAATGTTTGTATGAGTTATGGATTGAATAAATTCGCATCGACATGTACTTGTCTCGGTAGCTCAATTGTTAGAGCGCTTGCACGGTATGCAAGAGGTTTCGGGTTCAAGTCCCGAGCAATTTTTCACCTTGTAATAATGTTTCAAAATGTTTCCTATCAAGGGTTAGAAAACAAAAAGTTATTTCCAACTTTTTTTAACTGCTTTCTTAAACTCTTTGTCACCCTATTCTCGTCGATTCGACCGCTTTGAAATGACTGGAATCATGTAGACGGTCGGCCCATTCCAGCATTGCAGCGATCCATTCCAGCGCTGGAACAATGTAAGCCGGCATAAAGTAAGGGTGCGTCGAAGGTCCACTCAATCGGTACCGTAAAACCGGGTGATTAGAACTTAAAATTACTGGTGACTGACTAAACAGTAGGTAGAAAATCTGTTAGAAGAGAGACTGATAGAAATTGTACCTACGAAGTCATCAATGAGAATGAGGTGACCTTCGATCAAGGATAAAACTAGATACAACATAGAACTCTGAAATGTGTCTGGAAAAATAGATGCCCAAATTGTCTTTGGGAGCTTATTTGCTCGTAGTCCATGCAATTAAAGTAAAACTGTACACTAATGCCAAGGTACTAATGTACTAATGTTAAGGTTGACATTCGTATATCAGACGTATGGTCGAAATGATGTTTCGTATTGTTCTATTGCTGATATCTTTTGTTTCTGTTAGGACAAGTTTTTATTGTGATTTTATACGTAATGCGGATTCTATGGGATTTAGTTCGGTGGAGGTGACCAAGTAGACTGCATTATTATTTTGCTGTATTTAAATACATATATTTTTTCTCTTTAGACGAGTGAATTAGGTAGTTAATAGTTCTAAACTAGTTAAGAACTTGCTTAATAAGGATAGTGAAATGTGGTGCGAAAAATTACGCCAGACCCTGACCATTATAGGCTGTGGGAGCAACCTCAAGAGGATCTTAACTTTCAATAATTATCGGCACGAACCAAATAATACTTATTCGTAACTGGTGGCAAAAAGTTACGTTGCTGAAGGTAGGTAGTTATTTTCCCAAATTAGCGTGAATCATAGTTTCTTACATTAATATCTTAGTTAATCCTAACGTAGCGCAAATCATACTTTCCAGTCAACTTTTTACCATTAGAACTTACAGAGCATTTTTTTTTTGTCAGAATTTATTTGCATTGTGAATATTGTAGCCTCGGTCGGCCGGTCGATGAACTGTCGGCAACCGTTCGTTGGCGTCGTAAGTTTATAAAGGCAGGCCTTTTGCACTGCCTTATTTTATACACATGTTTTTTACGGCTACCCATTGTAAGACGATAACGTTTAAGTTTCAGCACGACTACAACCTCTATAACTGAAGATTTAAAGTCTAAACTCTAAAACAATAGGGACTCACAAAGCCTGTTTCATCAAACATGTATTTGTTATTGGACAAAGGTTCGGACAAATGACAAATAAATCAAGCTAGACTTTTTCTTGATGGATTTTTGCTTGAACTAGATTTCACCTGATAAAAGGGATGATAAGGGTTGGACATCTACAGGAGGTTACTCACTCTTCTATTACACTGATGGATGCTAGATTATCCTATCTACCCAGTTTGCCTACTATGCGTAGCCTCATTGCTTTATATACCTACCTACATAATTTTACATACTGTACCTACGGCAGGACGTATAATGTATGTAAAAAGAATTTTTGAGTTCTCAGTCAATCTCTTAAAATCATATATCTTCATGCACCGTGGTTAAAGTGCACCGGTTTTAAGTAATTACTTATTGGTGCATAACAGTGAAATTAATGTTTCCCAGGACATCTTGGTAAGATACAGTCAGCGACAAGAAAGGATACCCCTTTTTGTTCGATTGACATTCGATTATTGACGCAGACCAATGCGAAGCTCGTTTCTTCGCAAACCTCGTAAATTCAGTTCAGTTTGAATCAACATTTTTTTAACCGACTTTACTGGTGAGAAGGTACACTAGTTATCAAGCTATTGCACTGATTCAGAGTGTTTCGCTGTCCGTTGAGGAGTTCCGTTCTCCGAAGTTCTTCATCAGATCTTCACAATTTATGGGACCCACATCAAAATCGGTTCACGTAGAAAAAAGTTCTGAGCTAGCATAAAAAACAACTCCTTTTTGAAGTCAGTTATAAAGGATTATAGCTTGTAAATAAAGCGCGTAGCTCAAACCTCCACTGTTCAAAAGCGATTAGCCCTGCCTGAGTGTAGAGTACAACACGGCGTAAAAAACTAACTGAGCCGCAATAATCGGATCCATACGAGTCATTTAGCCTCCGGCTTCGTTATGGGTGTCGGTTCATCTGACGGTATCGGAAAGGGCATTAGCTGCGAACCCTTTTCCCTATTTCCTTCCTGTGTTGTGATTTGATATATCAATAGGCTATAGTCTTGCCTAGGATATATGGCGTGTTACTTATAGGTCACGTCATGCTTTAGGGGGTCGGTAAACTCACCAATAAGCAACTTTTTCATCTCCCAGGTTCGGAAAGTATATGCTGTTACTTACTAGTATTATACGATCAGGCAAAAGTATTTTTTGCACCCTTCGCAATTTAAACGCGACGCCCTAAGTATGGTGTATAAAAAGAAATAAAAACTCACTCATCTGTCACTTGCCAGGTAGGAAACTCATTTCACTAACCCAGTACCCAGTTGTCTATGATTTTTGGTGCATCTAACATGTATAATAATTTCCTCGCTCTGTGAAATGAAAAGTTGTGTGTTTCGCACGGATTGAATATATTAAATTGCATTTTCTGAATTCCTTGCTATGCTCAGGTTTTTTTTAATCACTCGCTATGAAATCTAAAAAAAAAACAGGTGTTAGGTAGGTACACACGACAGCACGTCGACCTTTACACGCTAGCACTCTACTCGGTTGCGTTACGGGCGACTTTGCAACAAAAATGTACAGTCCGACGTGCTGTCGTGTGTACATACAAAAAAAATATTTAAACTGCGTGGAATATATTATTTAGTAAAAGTTGTATTGCTTAACAACCCCGCCAGTATGATAGAACCTTTCTTTATCACCCTGTAGTGTAGGTATAGGTAAAGGTATACCATATTCTACAAGATGAACATAAAATCTATATATATAAAAGGCTTAGGTTGACTGACTCATCACGCTACAGCCCAAACGGCTGAACCTATAAGTATGAAATTTGGACAAAAGTTGCGTTATATGGTAGAGGGTTCATTTAAGAAGCGATTTTTTTTTATTTAACCCTTAAGTGGGTCAAAATAGGGCTGAAAGTGTGTATGGGAAAAAAATTTTTTTTGGTCTTTTGTTCTTAAATCTTGCTTTTTTGTACTTTTTTTTTAAAATGACTTGACACCTATTTCAGATTTTTTCTCATTTCTATGTTCTTAAGGGTTAAAATGGGTGCCAAAGTTTTTCGATTTTTTTCACCAGTTACGATCAATGCTGGAACAAAACCGCTAATGCCACAACAGTGAAAATTTTACAATAGTTGTAATTTGTAGACACGCTAAGGATTAAGACAGATTTACTTCAAGTTTAGCCCTTAAGGCGGTAAAAATGGGGTCCAAAGTTTGTATGAAAAAAAAAAATTTTGTCCGGATTTACTTGCAACTAAGAATTCGTATATTAAATCAAAAATAATTAAACACCTGTTTTAGCTTTTTTCTCATTTTAGCCGTTTGAGAGTTAAACGAGGTTGAAACGTATGAATATTTTTCGTGATGTAGTGTAATCGTCGGGCCCAAACCATTTAAGCTACAACCATGAAATTGAAACTTCAGTAGCGTTTTGTAGCAAAACTACCCACCATGAAGAAAAAAATATAATTTTAACCCTTCAAATGCCCAAACCGGGGTTCAAAGTTTGTATGAAATAAAATTTTTTTTTGGTCCGATTTACTTGAAACTTAGTATTTGTATATTAAATAAGAAACAAATAAACACGTGTTTCAGCGTTTTTCAAAATTCTGCCCACTAAAGGGTTAAAAGGGGTTGAAAAGTTTGAAGATTTTTCCTGATTTAGTATCAATGCCAGGCCTAAACCATTAAAGCTACAACTATGAAATTGAAACTGCAGTAGTGTTTTGTAGCAAAACTACCTACCATGAAGAAAAAAATATACTTTTAACCCTTCAAATGCCCAAACCGGGGTTCAAAGTTTGTATGAAAAAAAATTTTTTTTTGGTCCGATATACTTGAAACTTGGTATTTGTATATTAAATAAGAAACAATCAAACACGTGTTTCAGCGTTTTTAAAATTTCTGTCCACAAAAGGGTTAAAAGGGGTAGAAATGTTTGAAGATTTTTCCTGATGTAGTATCAATGTCAGGCCTAATCCATTAAAGCTACAACTTTGAAATTGAATGTGCAGTTGCGTTTTATAGCAAAACTACCCACCATGAAGAAAAAAATATAATTTTAACCCTTCAAATGCCCAAATCAGGGTTCAAAGTTTGTATGAAATAAAAATTTTTTTTGGTCCTATTTACTTGAAAGTTCGTATTTGTATATTACATAAGAAATAATTAAACACGTGTTTCAGCGTTTTTCAAAATTCTGCCCACTAAAGGGTTAAAAGGGGTAGAAAAGTTTGAAGATTTTTCCTGATTTAGTATCAATGCCAGGCCTAAACC